>CM060963.1:183137640-183582640 GCA_030765045.1 Tenodera sinensis
ACGCCACGGAAGTGATCAGGCTCAGAAATCTATGGTTCTTACTGAAGGAACATTAGACCACATCTGTCATTGTTTGGAGAATACCCCCAAAAATTGCTTAGGCATCATGCACAACAGGCAGGTATTTCTTATGGCTCTGTGCAAAGAGCTATTAATTGGTGAAGTATAAACCATATAAAATAACTGTGGCACATGCTCTTCAACAAGGTAGATCCTGTAATTAGGCACACATTTTGTGAGTGAACTCTCAGTAGTGTATACTATGGCAAAATTGCCCACATTTAGTATTTTTGATGGATGAGGCTTGGTTCCACTTGGATATATGTGTACACAAAATAACCATTATTGGAGCTCTGAGAAACCTAATATTATTCATGCAATACCCCTTCATGATAAAAAATTGATGGAGAAAGAGTTATAGGCCCAATTTTTTTCAAGTCAACAGTTGATGCCCATACATATGTGAATCCAATTTTGCCCTCTTCTTTTAGAGAATTAACTGACAGCGAATGTGTTTTTGCCATTTTTCAACAAGACTCTGCAACAGCTTATACAGCCAATCTTTCCATGAGAACAATTGAAAGTGTGTTTCAGGACAGAATTATTAGTAGAGATGTGGCCCCCTCGGTCCCCTGACCTAACCTCCTGCAGTAGCTCCTCTCTGGAGTAACTTAAAGCATAAAGTGTACAAGACAAACCCACACACCATGGAGGAATTAAAACAAAATACTTGCCAGGAAACTACAAGTGAGTAAACTATGGTGAGTGATGGATAGTTTCCTAAAGAGGTGCCAAAAATATATGGACAATGACAGTGGCCAGTTTCAGCATCTCCTTTAGTAACACTGGTAAGTAAAGCCTTTAAAAGTAGATTTAAAAACGTTGTCCTTGGCAATGAGCACCAAGGACACATACAGATAAAACTCAGCACAGCCGATTTGGAGTATTTTGGATCACCACTTATTATGATGCATTAAAATTAGAAATACTATTAACGTGAAGAGTCTTTCATATTAAACCTGTAATTTTTTTAAAAGCTTACTTCACTCATGCTATATAATTAATGTAGGAGCATTTCCAGAGACCTTGCTAGTTTACCAATGAATGAGTGAAGTAAGTTTTAAAAAGGTCATTAGGTAGGTTTAATATATCTATTAATGGTTAAGAGTTCAGGAATGAACACTTATACCACGACAATTTATCTTTAAGGATGATGCCGCCAGTGATAGAGCCAAGTCTGCACATGTTTTTAACATTTTTGTGCTTGAAATATTTTTCATCAAGGAATTTCTTCAGATGAAAATCCCTTAGTGCCTCCCGTAGAGAGGATGGTCAAAATTTTCCCAACCAAATGATGCAATCAGATCTTAAGTTTATGCTGTGTGTGGCCTGGCATTATCGCTCACCGTTTCCCCATAAACCTTACACAATTGACAATGAATGTTTACTAACGTAACATTTGTATTCAAAAAACAAATCACTGATCTGACTTCATAGTTACTGGGTTATTCAATTATTCAATGCTCAAACAAGAGGAGAAAACAAAGTGATGTTCACTTACAGCTGCATCTGGTTTCCTAATGAATGGAGGAAGAGATTGTGCATGCTCAAAATTTAAACTGCAGTACTGCAGTGGCAAAATATTTAAACGATACTTACTTTAAAAATAGGTATGCCTCATATAGTAATTAATCCACTGATACAAAGGTAACAGAGTGTCATAGAGAAAATGGTGAACAGATTCTTTTTATATGTATTTAGGCTTTCACGGCCGGTGTCTTGATAATTCCAAATGTTTAGTTCTTCTGGACTTGTAGGCCGTTATTCGGCCATGATGTCAACCTTAAAAAAACCCGAGTCCTGTCTTCTACAGTTAACTACTATGCCCGACTACAAAGGGAGGCCATAGAAATCTACAAACACAAAGACAACTTCAATCGCAAAGAAGAAATACTACGTGTACATAAAGCATGGATACCGGTTTCAGATAGACTTTCAGACACAAACAACAGTTGTAATAAAACCCCACCTACAACCGGGCAATCACTACCGTAGACGGCACAACAATGCCCCGCCCACCCCCACCCATATAAATAAATGTAACGGACATTAACGGTCATTTCTTCCACTACTTCTCTGCTTCCACATTCTAAATCTGACCAGTGCAGATGGAGGATTGTGTTACCCTGATGATGCCAAGCGCAGTACTTGGCGAAACGTTGGTATCTACCATGCCTTCTAGACCACAGCCTACAAGCCCGGAAGAACTAAACATTTGGAATAATCAGATTCTTTTTTCTTTTCTAGGCTCAAGTTACTTGAAGTTCCAATTTACAAAATCCTTACTGTTGAATAACTAATTAAAATTTGTTAAAAACTTGGTCAATATTTAAAACTTAGCCATAGCTCATCATATTTGATTACATAATCATAACATAAGCACATAAAGAAACTTTTATAACTGCAAGAATCATTTGGAATTAATAGTGTGGGAGAATATATACTGTATCAAGAATTCAAAGAGACTCATGAATTTTGAAATACCAGCATCAGATGACATCATCAGACACCAGATGATGACAAATTGACCAGACAACTAATGATGAGGAGGATGTGTCCTTGCAACATGCCCTGCCATAATTTTCATAAGTAAATGGAGCAAAGTGTGTTAAAGATTGGCCAGGTTTTTAACAAATTTAATAACATGCTCTACTGTTTCAAATGCTTCATTATTTTTAATTTTTAAAATTAATTACAAATTTAACTTAACATAATATAGTATTTAACCTAGAGAAATTGAAAGCTAACCTTGTAACTAGTGCTCACTTTGGAGGCAAGCTGGATACATGACATAACTCGTAAGAGCAACTGATGACGCACTCGCTCAATGACCCTGCTCCACTGTCGCTCTTTCAACATAGAGTCTTTATCATCCTTTTTCCATATGTGTGAATATAATTGTTCATAATGGCGCATCATGAACCTAGCAAGAGAAAAGCTTCTTTAATCAAAAATATAAAGATAGCAACTTAAGGAAATATGGCCTTAATGATCAGTTCAATATTAAAAAAATTTGAATGGATCATTAGCCCTAATTGCAAGAATTAATGTAAAGCTTCTTTAATCAAAAATATAAAGATAACAACTTAGGGAAATATGGCCTTAATGATCAGTTCAATATTAAAAAAATTTGAATGGATCATTAGCCCTTGATTGCAAGAATTACTGTACTGCATACGCCGCTCCTCCTGTAATTCCTACTGGTTTTTATGTGTGCGTCATGGGCACCTTAATGGAGGTGCTAGGTCTGCACATGGACGAGTGGTTAGACCGTTCACCTCTCACCAGAGAGTTCTGGATTTGACTCGAGGCAGCCGCATGTGGGATTTGTAGTGGACAAGGTGACACAGGGGTCCTCTGGTTTTTCTTGCCGTGTCTCATTCCACCGGTGCTCCATCTTTATTACATGTATCATCAGTGTCACTGCCAGAGGTGCATGTAGCAAAAGTGGGCGTAAAGTACTACCAAAAAGAAAAAAGAAATTTGTAGCCGTGATTGTTAAGGTAAGACAAAAATGGACTGGCCATCCATTCAAAGCCAAACATCACAAATTTGTACTGCATGGATGCAGTCAAATGTGCCTGTGGTAAAAGGGGGGGGGGGGGCAGAGAGAGGGGAATCACAAAAAATAAGTGTTATAACATGCATGGATCTGAGGAGTTACATTTGACTGCAGTTGCATGGATTTTACTTTTTATTCTAAGAAAAAACTACAACAGTACTGAGGAAATTCAATATTTTTATGTAATAAAATAGCTAGAAACAATTTAATTTTTAAATATTAATATAATAAACAACAAAAAAGAAATCTTTAAAATATTGTAAAATCTTGCCTAAACAACTTATCAAGCTACAAAGAATTTACAGTCCCCTGTCTGTTCCAATTAGTAAGAAGTATGCCTTTAAAACGTCTGTTAATAAAATTGTGGCCAATTTTGATGTCTTATAGAAGCCATATAACTACCAGTGGAATATACTGCAGGCTATCAAAGCTGTCACTGAAGTCCATATCTAATGTAAACTAGAAATTAATAAGTAGTATTAATAATAATTGTACTGCTAGCCAGTTTCCCTCATGAAGAATTAGTGCATACGTCTCATTCTCTACCATTGAACAGAGGGGAGAATAGGGCTTCAGTTTAAAAATGCCAGCAATAAGTTAGTTGGCATAAATAAATAATAATTACCATCTGAAGGTTATTTAATCCCGGGACATAAAGTACCTGCAATAGTAAATAAGGAAAATTGAAGCTATTAACAATGAACCAACAAGATTCTAAAGTAAGAACAAATTAGAAACTAAAAACTTCACTTATCTTAGTAATGTTGCAAGTTCTTTTTGCACAAACTGACTCGAGTTTCAAGTTGCCTCCAACTCATTCTCAAAGCTATACAAACAAATTCATTACCAAAGCTACAATCTTTTATTTTTTTCTGAAAACAAAAACAAATACTATATTCATTTTTATTTACCAATCTCTGAAAACAAAAATTTATAAATACAATCTGTAGAAGGTAATTCGAAGTTCATAACATGGTTCCTGTTTTATAAAATAAAATTTTTTTCCCAAACCATTAAATCTATAGGTCCACTTAATTGTTTTAATAATTTAACTTCTGGATTAATTTTATGATTAAATGACCAAAAATGATCTGCCACAGCTGATTTATCAGTTTGTTTATATTTAATATTTCTAAAATGTTCTTTTATTCTGGTTTCTAAATGACGTTTAGTTTTACCAATATAAACCTTATCACAATCTAAACAGCTAAATTGATAAATGCCAGATTTTTTATAATTTGGTATTTTATCTTTTTTAGAAAAATTAAGTAAATTTTGTATATTAAATTTATTTTGAGGGACCAAATTTATTCCATATTCTTTAAAAATCTTTGTAAATTTTTTATTGGCCCATGGATGGTAAGTAAACTTTTTAAAAATACAATTATCTTTTATTTTTTTGAGGGTTGAAACATCTTTAACAGATTTTTAAAAAGTTTATCTATCTATTATCTATTTTTTAGAATAACCAGTATTTATTCCTACAATAATCCTAAAGATCACACGTGTGTATGGCATAGTTAACCATTTCTTCATTACAGCATAAAATTCTGGAGTAGGTATATTCATGATATCAAAAGCAAATGTCTACCGGTTACATTCATTGTTGTTCTGTGGCACCACAATTGCTGTTATTTAACTGTAAATTCTCTGCAGTTCTGAGCAAAACCTTATGTAAGAAACTTCAACATTAAGAGGCTTTTCAATAGTAGTAGGTATGATAATTACCTATCTAAAAGCTCTAATGATAAGAATCGCACTTCTGCTGGCTGCTGGAGTCTGGTGCAAATGGTAAACACAACTTCGACCAAAGCTGGACTAAGAATAGCAAATGGAGATGTCCCTTGTAAACATTTCCTCTGATAAAACTCTCTATTATGCTGTTGCAGGTCATTCCACCAGTGATGAAACAATGGGCCTGAAATAACCAAAAGCAGGATTATAGTAAGGGGAAAAATCTATGAGAGTTTTTTTAGCCAACATAACATTCCTTTACCTAAGAGTGATGAAGCAATAATGCATAATTTAATAAGACAAATCAAGTTTATAAGTATATGTTAAATGCTTGCATAATATGAGACATTCCCAACCACAAGGGCGAACTTGACAGATGAGTTCTTTTGTTTATTTAAGTGTTTGCCTCGATGGGTAACAGTGAACATTTTGGTACCTACATGAATGTAGTTGAGATCACCTTAATATTCTATGAAAAATGGTCAGAGATAAAAAGGAGGGGTTCAGTCTGAACCGTAGGTAGAAAATTAAAATGACATTTTACTCAAAATGTACGTTTGTTGAGTTCATCCTTCTGGTCAAGAATGCTTCATATAATTGTTATAGAATTGTATTTTGCTGCTCTGTTTCTGATAAGACCACAATCTACTCTTTTTTGTAGTTTTATTCTTTATGTGCTTTCATAGCAGCTGGATAGTTAATTCACTAGGAGGGGAAAATTGTTGAATAGAATGCTTGATGACTAAAAAGAGATTGCTGTTTATTGATTGTTAAAAATGTTCCTCTGTATATGTAACCAATATCATTGCTAATATCCTCTGTATGCAATAATATGCTGTAATCTACATACAATTGAATGTTATCCAAGGTACTGATAAATGCTATTCATTTCATTTTATTTCATCCATATGTTCTAAATACATAGGATACATCACAACTTCAGCAGTACTCTCTGTGTATGTATAACAAACTGATGCCCTAATTTTTATAAAGTACTAAGTGAGATATAAAACTTACCTTCAATATTAATGTCTCTAACCTCACTTGTCCAAAAAGTTTCCTAATCATTATTGAATGTATAACAAGCAATGTTTTCTCACAAATGCATTTCTTACAACCTTCATACAGAATATGTTAATAATTACATTTCCTGTTAAAAAATTTGATGTGTTGCATTCACATGATTTTCTCTACTCTTACACTAACCATTTTTACAAACTCTTATCCCTATATCTTCTTCATGTTAGTTGATATAAACATTTGTAGAAATTACCTTATTGTTTATCTTCTTGTAGCTACAAGGGCATATGGGAAGACAGTACACTTTGAGCAATAGTCAAATCTTTTAAAGCTTTCAAATTCCGTTCTTTTGCATGGTTAACATATAAAAAAATGAATAATGGAGCTAGTCCAACAATGAGCAACAGCACTTCTAATAGAGCCATTATTTCAGAAGCAGAAGTGTTTTTGCAATCTCTATCCCTTGTGTTAAAGATTATCTCTTGTTATTTATATATCTGTTTGTGTTTGCAAAAACAGAATCAGTTATCTCAGGATAAAACAATTTAGAAAAATCTTCAGTTTCAGTTTCACAAGTATTCTGTTTCAGACCAGGCAGAACCTTGAATATAATCTTGTGTTTTTTTTTTCCCTAGGACTGCTAACAAATGATGCATCCATAAAGTTTCCTGGTCCTTACCAATATAAGAATGGCAGTCATCACTTCAGGCAAAAACATTTTTTGAATAAAGAAAACTGAAAACCGAAATTGGTATTTCTTTCACTTAATTTTCGTCATCACACGATTACTGAAATTTACTGGAATTATCTCAGTTATTTCTGCTTCATCATCAGTGTCAAAGAAATGAATATAATCCTCTCTGTCAGATGATTTCAGAAGATGCTCATTTCATCTGAAATCTATCCCTTTCTTTGCATGAATCTGGAAGACAATTAGAAAAATTGTAATGCCAAAGTAATCTTCATAACTAAATAATCATTTACACAAAGTGTTTTTGCTGAATAAAGCTTCGATATTTGAAACATTCAGTAATGATTAGGTTACATTTACTTACATGACCAGGCACGTGCAGTACGGAGTGCCACCTAGGTGTAGTTGTCCACTTTACACATCAGTTACAGCAGTTATGATGGGTATAAAAATGTGACAGTAGTGACATTCGGCACCTAAATAACCAATTGAAGTATATCTAGCACAATTTTGGTGTGCTTGGCACGCTGACTTAATTATTAAAAGAAAACTAAATTGACAGCACTGTATACCATCATGTGCCCAGTGTTCGGTTAAAGAGAATGGAAAAGAAAAACATATTCAAACTCTTTTATCTGAAAGTATAGACAGATGAACTCAGTATCCAATATAGTATTCCTTGAAAGTGAAGATGTACTAAGTTAAAAGGAAAAGATTTGTTTTAACCACTACTACAACAAATAGATAACTCATGACAACCTGTGGAGGGGGACTTAGCACCTTGGATGAGCTGAATTGATCCTAAAGATGACCGGAATGTTGCCACAACAGAGCAGGTGGCATGGTCCCTACATTTTCCCAGTTAGAAGTACCCCATGGTGGGGGCCGGAAACCAGTGATTCGACTTCCAATCCAGGGTACAAGATTTACAGAGCGCATTTTTTCCTCCAGCCGTGCTGCTGCCGCGACGCTCGCCGACGCGCCTAACCATGAAAGAAACCTAACGGGATGATGGGTGAAATGAAATGATTAATGTAACGAAATGGAGGGATAGGATATTCGGAGGATATGGAAATCCTTCCCAGCATTCGCCTGATGATCCGGGGAAATCTCCGAGAAACCCATAGGTCAGGAAGGTCGGCCGCGGGAATAGAACCCGCGACCTCCCGAATGCGGGCTACATAGGTACGTTACTGTCTAAGCCATCCCACTCGGCATCAATGTGTTAGTGTGAACTGCTTGATATTAACTCTGTTAACTGCACTAAACCACGTGCATGTTAAACTATGAGCGGATGTTACAGTTAAGCATTGAAACACAGCAATATAGGTCGTGAGGTGAGATATGAACAAATCTTGCGCATAGGGGAAGCTGCTTGCCCTCCCTCTCTAAGACGGCTAAGAGGAGGGGGAGGGGGTGAGCTTACCGCGAATGCGCAGACCTTGCTATAACAGCATGCAGCTGAAACAAATGCAGTTCACATGAAAGTAATTGTTGGCACGTAGCCATAGTTATAGCCAAATCACTTTGTTCGTTATAATACTAATTTTTATACCTATATAATGTCATAAGCAACATGCACTAAAGCTATGCTAGCGACGGAAAAGTTATGATTATGCGCATGCACGATTGCGCAACTTCTCTCACCATCAGTCTTTCAAGTGAAGAGTTGCCATTGCTCAGGTAGGAGAATTGCTATATTTAAGGTTAATTCCATGTGCGACTTACACAACAGTTGATTCAAATCTAAGTTCAAAAGAAGATGTATCAGTAAAATATATATTTTATTAAACATTTATGTGGAATCTTAGCAATCGGGATAGAGCCCCGCACTTAGGTTCTCAACCCCTTGTGTTTCTACATCATCTCTGAGAGAAAGAGATAAGAAGAGAGACCAGAAAAAAATGAGTTTTTATTTATGGACGCTCTGTAACTGCTGTGATTCTTAGCCTATACAGTTTGTCCAGATCATGGTGACACTCCACATGTGCAAGAGAGGAGAAATTAAGAAGTGACTGGAGTGGTGGGGAACAAGCGAGTTATGTCAGAACCTACTAGGGTGTTCTGTGGTCAGAACTGTCACATACAGACACAAGCGGTGTATGTTTACTTATCATAAACAATTATTGTGTAGTTATCACAGTGAGAGCGAATGATGCACTGATCCCCACCTCTTCTATGATGCAAGTAGGCAAGTCTCTTCTATTGCGCATCTATGCTTCAGGAGTGGGGGAGTGTCACGAAGATCTGGACAAACTGTATTAGATGTGAAAGACCGCTTCATTTTGCTCAGAGACCTCTTTTTCAGGCTTGAAGTTATTTTACGTGACGTAAATCTACGACACAGGACTCCCGGCTTTGCTTCTCCTCCGAAGGAAGTCATGCTAAGGATTTTTACGTCCGAAAAATCGATAGTACAGGAAATGTAGAGCCCCTGCACATCGCTTCAAATTTCCCCTCCATTTGCAACCTTCCACCACACCTCAGTACTGTACGCACAACACGTGAGCGCCCTGTCGAGGCTTGCGCGAAACTCAATAACGCTGGCCTCGCCGCCCTGTACAGTGACGTAGTTACCCCCACCAGCTTCACTCTTGAAGATATACAATGCATATAATATTGTTCTGGGCAACAGTTACTCGTTTTAAGCTTTTTCTTTCGGTCTCCAACACACAATTCATATAATTTTAAAGGCCGTGAGGCAAGACAAGCACAATTCCCCTAGATGCGTCGGTCTGGGTGGCTCAGTTGGTTAGACGCTGGCCTACGGATCCCAAGGTCGCGGGTTCAAACCCGGCCCAGGCCTACAACCCTGAAACTTAAGACAGCGCAGGAAATTATGGACAGGGAAGAAGAAAGGCTACAGCCATTCGCCTACGAACCCGGAGAAATCACTGGGGATCGAACCTGGAACCCCGAAATGCAAGTTGTGCATGTCAACTAGACGTGCTCAGAGTTTTTAGTTCAGCTGATTCTGTATGCCATGTAATCTCAAAACAGTTATTGATATTTGGATAAATCAGGCTGTGTTCCAAGTTATTAGTTAACAAATATAACAAAAAATACTACGGACACTAAGCCGCAAAGCGTAGACAAAACATCAGTTTAGCTGACTATTCCTTATTAACTCAGCATTAATATACACATACCCTGAAATCGCTAACGTAAGTCTTTCTCAAGCTTTAATAAACGTCCTGCTGAACTTTGTTGTGCAATATGCGCATTACAGATAGTGAACGTTCCATTACTTATACGGAAGCTTAACCGCTTTGAATTGACATTATTGTTCTAAGTATAATAAGTGGAGTGCTCATAAGTGTCTTTCAAGTGTATTTTGCTCTATCCACGTTATTATTTTTAAATAAAAGAATTACGTGAAACATGAAGTTGATTGCGTTACCATTAACAATACCGAACATTTACTGTCACGTACTTTATTATTCTCATTCCAGATATTAAACTAACTATAATTACGCACCTAAATACTGTGGTTTCCACGTTATCTGCTCTCTTTCCCGGTTACCCGACATGCGTCAACGCTTTTAAATCTTATATATTCTTGAAAATATATATCACTACAAATGCACACTTTAAAACAACCGCAGGCTTAAGATCAGTGCTACCAACTTGCCAAAGTGAAATCCTAAAGCTGTTACCACAGAACATACAATTAGTCGCTTACCTTATGATTCTGAAGAAATGCATAGATTAAATGTAATGAATCCTTTAAAATCAAACAGCAGATGTCAGCACCCTCATATCATTGTATGTGATGTGGATGTGATAGGTTTGTAAGTTGTAACAACGCTTACTACTGTATAATATATATCTGGTAAACATTGGTTTGCATGTTTTGCATCAAAGAAATTTCAGTGTGGACGTGAAACACAACTTGCGCCATGCGTATACGAATTTTTGCTGTCGTTCAACTGCTTCCAAGACCGAAAACTTCATTATTTCATTAATTTAGAGGTTCTCTGAATCTAATAAAACATTTTCACTTTCATTACCACATATATAGTAGGTAAAGAAAGTATTACATTCCATCCAAAAATTTTATACCGAGATATGGGAATTTTTCTTTAGCCCGGAACTTTCCCCAGCCTCCCTAGTGTCAATGAATGTGTGTGTGTGTGTGTGTGTGTGTGTGTGTGTGTGTGTGTGTGTGTGTGTGTGTGTGTGTGTGTGTGTGTGTGTGTGTGTGTGTGTGTGTGTGCGTGCGTGCGTGCGCGCGCGTGTGTGTGTGTGAATTTAATGTAGTAACCACAGAACACTCTAGGTAGTAACTAGGGTCCGAACCTTAATACAGCAAACAAAAAATTGCAGGGTTTGGACTAGAGGAAGTGGGAGGACTAAGTCTGTCACATGATCACAACACAGAGGTAGCAAGGTATAGTCAATCGACGTAGGAACTTTGTAGATAAATTTTTTGCATAACTTACATCAAACGTTGTCACCATTTGCAGTAAAATATTCACTCCCAAATTATTGTGCAAGTTAAGCAATACGTGAATACTTCGATTTTCGTGCTACAGGCATTTTACTGTGTTGAACTAATGAATACATTCGAGAGACACTACGCGCTGTAGCTAGTGTGTTTTGTGTTGGCACTGTATCCGCACAATGACGCCACGCTTTGTCCTTGTGGAGGTAACTTGCAATCACCTCATTTGGGATAGCTATATCAAGGCACGAACCCTAATAATAACCTAAAGAAATGCCAATAAAAAGATTTAGAAAAGAGAAGAAACACAACCACAAATCCAGTGAACATAATACCAAAGAGCAACTGTTCCAAAGGCAAAAAGCCGCCGCTACGACCTTTAGATAGGCAGTATATAAATGGAACACATTAAAAATACTATACATTTAAGATATTTTCATAACAAATTATATGTATATCTTTAATTTTCTGGGAACGTCCTTAGAAGTCCTCTTCATTCTGGATGGCTTTTGCATAACTGGTAAACTGCAAGATATAGACAAAATTTGAGAGGTAGAACTGGAACTTAAAAATTCAATGCCACAACTGGGATTTGAACCACAGACCTTGCGCTTACCGGGCGGACGCTCTAACCACTGAGCTATTGTGACAAACTGCCAGAATGGCATTAAATTCTCAAACCAGTTCGTATTTCTTCCTGGTAAACCACAAAGGCAGTCTCACATCAGAGACAAATTACCCCAATGGTGACTTACTATTGTAAGTACTTTATATCCCAGGATTAAATAACCTTCAGAATGGTAATTATTATTTATTTATGCCAACAAACTTACTGTTGGTGTTTTTAAACACACAAGCCGTGTGTGGGAAAAGTTTTTACTACACAAAAACTGCAGATCTCGTTAAAACATTTATGTCAATACAGTTTGTCTAAAACGTCGTGACACGCCATATGCGCAAGTGAGGAGAATGACTAGAAGTGGTGGGAGTGGTGGGGGAGCAAGTGACTAGTAGGTTATCAGAACTTGGAGACAGCCACATGTACAAAGCATGAACTTATCACTCTCGCGACAGTTGGAAGACTGACCCCTACTTCTCTTTTATGCAAGCGGACTACTCTGTGCTATTACGCATCTTTGATTCGGGAGCGGGGAATGCCAGGGCGTTTTGGACAAGCTGTACATTTGGAATGAACCTTTCCGGGATATTCCTTGTCATTTGTTCAAATTTCCCAATACTTGGCGAACTATGTTTGCACATGAAGTGCACGAATTTTCCTTACTAGCACCATGGATTCTTACATGCTTATTCCAGTCACCCTTCATGGTCATTTACATCATTCACCAATCACTATCGAGTTTCACCACTCACCACTGTCACCATGAAGAGCAACCAGGGGGCATTCAGGGCTTACGTCATGTTTGTCTTCTGCCACTTCAGTAATTACTCGCTGTTACTGCCATTGGCAGGCAGCTTTCATACATCGCCATTGAATGCGCAGCACGCCTCCCAAGTAACTGCAGGTGCGTGCAGTCTGGCGGCAGCAAGCCTCATAGGCAACATAGGACAGGAGGTGCGTGTAATCGGACTGCAGCACGTTTCCCAGACATCGGATGAATAAAGGTGCGTGCCGTCGGAGGGCAGCACGCCTCCCAGCCACCGAATGAACAAAGGTGCGAACGGTCGGATGTCAACACGCCTCCCAGGCACCTGAGGACTAGAGGTACGTGCAGTCGGGCTGCAGCACATCTCCTAGGCACCAGAGGACTGCAAGTGCGTGCGGTCGGACGGCAGCACGCCTTCCAGCACCGGATGAATAATGGTGTGTGCAGTCGGAGGGCAGCACGCCTTCCAGACATAGGAGGTATAGAGGTGCGTGCAGTAGGACGGCAGAACACCACTTCAGCTCCTAAGACTAAAGGTGACGCAGTTGGACGGCAGCACACGTACCAGGTACCGGAGGACTAAAGGTGCGTGCGGTTGGATGGTAGGACGTTTGCCAGGCACCAGAAGACTACCGGTGCGTGCGGTCAGACGGCAGCTGACCTCCCAGGCACCGGATGAATAACGGTGTGTGCGGTCGGAGAGCAGCACGCCTTCCAGGCATCGGACGAATAAAGGTGCATGCGCTCGGACGGCAGCACGCCTCCCACGCACTGGTGGACTGAATGTGCGTGCGTCAGACGGCTTAGAGCCTCCTAGGCATCAGAGGACTGGAGATGCGTGCGGTAGGAGGACAGTACACCTCCTAGGTACCAGAGGATTAAGGTGCGTGCGGTCGGGCGGTAGCACGCCCCCCCCCCCCAAGCATCGAAAGAACAGAGGTGCGAGTGGTCGGGTGGCGGCAAGCGTCCCAGGCACCAGGGGACTAGACGTGCATGCTGACGGGCGGTGGCACTATTCCTAGGCACCACAGGACTGGAAGTGCGTGCGGTCGGCCGGTAGCACGCCTTCTTGGAACCCGAGGACTAAAGCTGCATGTGGTCGGACGGCAGGACGCCTTCTATGCAACCGAGGACTAAATATGCGTGCGGTCGGACAGCAAGACGCGTGCCAGGCAGCAGAAGACAACAGGTACGTGCGTTTGGACTGCAGGGGGTCCCCCAGGCACCAGAGCACAAGAGGTGCGTGCGGTCGGACGGCAGCGCGCCTTCTTGGAACCCGAGGACTAAAGCTGCATGTGGTCGGACGGCAGGACGCCTTCTATGCAACCGAGGACTAAATATGCGTGCGGTCGGACAGCAAGACGCGTGCCAGGCAGCAGAAGACAACAGGTACGTGCGTTTGGACTGCAGGGGGTCCCCCAGGCACCGGAGGACTAAAGGTGTGTGCGGTCAGAAGGCCGCGTGCCTCCCAGGAATGTATGAACAAAGGTGCGTGCGGCCGGATGGCAGCACACCTCCCAAGCACCAGAGGACTAGAAGTGCGTGCGGTGAAACGGCAGCACGCTTGATAGGCTACAGAGGACAAGAGGTGCGTGCAATCGGACGGCAGCAAGTCTCCCAGGCACCGGACGAACAATCGTGCGTGCGGTAATATGGCAGCACGCCTCCCAGGCACAAGAATACAGATGCGTGCGGCCGGACCGCAGCAGGCCTCTCAGCACCGTAGGAGTAAAGGCGTGTGTTGCCGGACGTCAGCACGCATCCAAGGCACCGGATGAATAAAGGTGTGTGCGGTCGGAGGGCAGCACACCTTCCAGGCACCGGTGGTATAGAGCTGAGTGCGGTAGGACGGCGGAACGCCAATTAAGCACCACAATACTAAAGGTGATGTAATCTCACTATTAGGTGGTACATGTGGTCTGTGGTTAGCACGCGTCCTATTCCCAATAGGACTGAAGTGCGTGCGGTCGGGCGACAGCACGCCCCCCAGGCACCGAATGAACGAGGAGTAAAGGTGCGTGCGGTCGGTGAGCAGGACGCATGTCAGGCACTACAATACTACAGGTTTGTGCGATCAGACGGCAGCACACCTTCCGGGCATCGGAGGACTAAAGCTGCTCATGGTAGGACGCCAGCACGCCTCCGAGGCACCGGATGAATAAAGGTGTGTGCGGTCGGACGGCAGCACACCTTCAAGGCACCGGGGGCACAAAGGTGTGTGCTGTAAGACGGCAGAATGCCACTTAAGTACCAGAGGGCCAAAGGTGATGCAGGCGGATGGCAGCACCACTACCAAGCACCGGAGGACTAAAGCTGAGCGTGTTGGACGGCAGGACGCCTACCAGCACCGGAAGACCGCAAGTGCGTGCGGTTAGACGGCGGCAGGCCTCAGAGGCACCGCAGTACTAACGGTATGTGCTGTCGGATGGCAGCAAGCCTCCCTGGTACCGGAAGAATAAAGGTGCGTGCGATCGGACGGCAGCACGCCTCCTAGGCAATAGAGGACTAAAGATACGTGTGGTCGGACGGCAGTAAGCCTCCCATGAATCGGAGGATCAGAAGTGCGTGCAATCGGACGGCAGCAGGCTTCAAATGAAAAAAGGTGCGTGCGGTCGGAGCGAAGCACATCTCTCAGGCACTTGAGAGCTAGAGCTGCGTGCAGTCGGACCGGAGAACCTCACCTAGGTACAATAGGACTGGAAGTGCGTGCGGTCGGACTGCAACACGTCTCCCAGGCATCGGATGAAAGAGCTAGAGCTAGAGCTGCGTGCAGTCGGACCAGAGCACCTCACCTAGGTACAATAGGACTGGAAGTGTGTGCGGTCGGACTGCAACACGCCTCCCAGGCATCGGATGAAAGCTGCGTCCGGTCGGACGGGGGCACGCCTCCTAGGCACAAGAGGACTGGAGGTACGTGCGGTGGTACGGCAGCACGCATGTTAGGCACAAGAGGACTAAAGGTGCTTGCAGCCGTACTGCAGCACATCTCCTTGGCAGCAGGTACGTCCCAAGGTACGTGCGTTGGGATGGTAGAACGCCTCCTAGGTACCTCTAAGAAATAATGGTGCGTGCGTCTCTCAGGCGAAGGAGGATTAAAGGAGCGTGCGATAGGAAGGCAGAACGCCTCCCAGGCACCAGATGAATAAAGGTGCGTGCGGTCGGAGGGCATCACGCCTCCCAGGTACTGGAGGACTAGAGGCATCTTCCGTCTGACAGCAGCACGACGCCTAGGCACCAGAGGCCTGGAGGTGCGTGCGGTTGAATGACAGCATACCTCCTAGGCAATAGAAGACTAATGATGCGTGCGGTCGGACGGCGGGACGCCTGGGAAGCGCCGGAAAACTAAAGGTGCGTGCGATGGGTCGGTAGCCTGCCGCACAGGCACCGGAGGAGTAAAGGCGCGTGCGGAAGGACGCAAGCAGGCTTCCAAAGCCCCAGAGGAGTATAGGTGGCTGCGCTTAGACACCAGGACACCTCCTAAGCACCAGAGTGCTGGAGGTGCGTGAATTCGAATGGCAGCTCGCCTCCTAGGAACCAGTGTGCTAAAGGCGCGTACAGTCGTACACCAGTGCGCCTCCTTGACACCAGAGGACTAAAGGTGCGTGTGGTCGGACGTCAGCGCCACCCCAGGCACCGAAGGACCAGAACTGTGTTTGGTTGACAATTATGATGAATCCCAGGCACCGGAGGCCAGGAGGTGAATGCGGTCGTTAGACAGCACGCGAAGCAGGCACCGGAGAACTAGAGGTGCATGGGGTTGGACGGGAGCACGCTTCCTAAGCAGTGAGGAATGAAGCACTACGGGAAGACAGCAGCACGCCTCCTAGAAACCAGAAGACTGCATGTGCGTGCGGTCGGACGGCAGCACGCCTCCCGAGCGTAGTAGGACTAAAGATTGGTGCGGTCGGACAGCAGCACAGTCTCTAGACACCCGAGGACTAAAGTGCCTGCGTTTAGACGGCAGCACGTTCTCCAGGCACCGGAGGACTAAAGGTGCGTGCGGTCAAAAGGCAGTAGGCCTCTCAGGCACCGGATTACGGTGTGACGGCAGCACGCCTGCGCTAGAAGACTGGAGGTGCGTGCGGTCGGACGGCAGCACGCCTCCTAGGCACCTGAGGGCTAAAGATACGTGGGGATTGAACGGCAGCACGCCACCTTTGCACCAGATGACTAATGGTGGGTGCATTCGGACGGCAGCAGGCCTTCTAGAAGGCCGAGGACTAAAGGTACGAGCGAGCGGACGGCAGCACGCCGGCCAGTCACCTGAGGGCTAGACGTGCGTGCAGTTGGATGGCAGGCACTTCCTAGGTACCAGAGGACTGGAGGTGCGTGCGGATAGACTTCAGCATGTCTGCTAGGAACGAGAGATATGGATCTGCGTATGGTCGGACTGCAGCACGGCTCCCATGCACTGGAGGACCAAAGGTAAGTGTGGTTGCACTGTAGCAGGCCTCCCAGGCACCAGAGGGCTAGAACAGTGTGCAGTAACATGGAAACTCGCCTCCTAGGCACCAGAGGACTGGACGTGGGTACGGTTGGAAGACAGCAGCCTCCTACGCACCAGGGGAGTGTAGCTATGTGTGGGTCGGACTGAAGCAGGCGTGCTAGACACCAGAGAACTGGTTGTGCGTGCAGTCGGACAGCTGCACGCCTACCAGGAACCGGAGCATTAGAGGTGTCTGTGTTCGGACGGCAGCAAGCCTGCCAGGCACCGAAGGGCTAGAGTTGCGTGCGGGCGGACTGTAGGTGCGAAATGAAGACAAAGTGTGGCTGTACAGTCTTTGAAGACAAACCCTAATGATAGAGGTTCTGAAAGTGGTGAACTCAACTCTAAAGGCAAGTCTTGAGATTTTCTGTTAAGTCTAATTCACATTCTAGTTCGTTTTATGCAGTTTAAAGATCGGACTCCCATTTGGAAGTTTAGCCCTCCCACCCGTGCCTCAAAAGAAAGAAATAATGCTAGTGATATATAGCTATGAGCTAGCATAAATCGGTTATACTTAGCATGATATTTTGGAGAAGCAGATATGCTGTTATTGAGAAGTTTGTGTACCTATTCAATTATTTCTAAATATGCTTCCAGATCACACGTGTCCCAGTAAGCATCGTGTGTATGTAATTTTGAGTAATTGTTATGTCAGATTGTTTTATTATGACTGAAATGGTAATGCAAAATAACTCACACGGATGGTAACTTTGCAACACTTGTCACTGTACTGTTCAACAAGAGCGTAGTTTGATATAAAGTTGCATTATGGAATTGAAACTAGTTGATACAAGAAACTTTGACATAATATTGTGAATTCCTATACTCAGGTTTTAACCCAAATGAGTATATTTTAACCATTTAAATTGTCGTTACTTCTTTGCAAGTTCTAGTACAAGTAAACAGCACCCTTTATTCACTCTCTTTGTTGGCCTTCAGCATCAAATATCCTTCCACTTATAAAACAATTCATTGTTTTAGCAGGCCATGGCCTTTGTCATTGTACTAACTTCAACTCCATTCTATTTTCCATTACTTAGTATACAAATAACCATAGTAACAAATCACAGCAAATACAAACTTGACAAGTCGCAAACAGGAAGTTGGGTTCTTAAGGTTCTGGTGATCCTTGCTGTTCATTAAGTGTTGTTTTCGATTATTTTTGCCTGTAAGATTCCCAGTGTTCATCTGAGGAATCCTGTTATGTTAGCATGACATGAAGGCCATGTTCATCTTCAAATTCAGAATTATTTTGCTCCAATCTAGATTTCTTTAAGATCTTACTTCTTATTGTTATTGTTGCACAATGCCTTCATTTCATCCTTCTTTTCACTTGGATCTTGTCTGTTATGCACGCAATTCTCTTTTTTTTTTTCTAAAAATGGTGCACTTATTTCATCTTCATGAAACCTTCTTTTAAGCAACTGCTGTAAGAGTGGATCCCGGTCACATGGGACAGCGCCACAATTCTTGAAAGCACTCTGCAAATTCTGTGCTGTTTGGTACTACAATCTCCAATGTTGTTAGTGGATTTTTTTTTTTCAGTAGTAAAGGAAAATTCCGTTTGGGTAAAGCACTGTGCTGCACTCCCTCTTTTGGGTCATTCTAAGAGAGTATCTTTCTCCAAGCAACTTTCAGTGGGCAATATACTGCTACATCCAGTAGTTGTGTGATATGGGTAGTATTCGATGACATACGCACAAAATATAATATTCCTCCCGACACTTCTGAAATGGATGGACTGCTAGGAGATAAATGGTGCCAAACCAGTCCACAAAACTAGCAGCCTGCAACTAACCACACAAATTGCTACATTGGCAGCCATCAAGCCCTTCCTCCATCCAAATAGTCCACTTCTGCCCAGATTTATAGAGCACATATGGTACAGCATTTCACCAGCAGCACTCCCACAGAAGATGACAGATACTGCTTTAGATATATTACAAATTCTCTCTGGATACTTCAACCCTCTGTGAACCATTTCTTTTCCCCAGGATTGTCTGAAATATTAGTTTCATCGTAATTTCATAACATATAGGGAGGAACATCTGGCACAGATTGTCGATGTGCTTCGTAATATTTTCATTGATAGCTGCTCTGCTTTTGTTAATGTTTTCTTCAAACCTTTTGGAAACCTATGGATATCTCTTAAGAACTTCGTCCATTCTCTTTCAGGTAGTTTTATTATTATTACTATTAGTAGTAATATTAGTATTATTTCTTTTACTATTACATCTCTTGATATGAGATGAGTGTGTCTGACATGATCCAGTTAACATTTTACATCACGAAGATTGTCTGACGGCCCACAAAAGTATTTTTTTCTTTTCTGTAGCTTCAGGAGGTTTTCTTGTAGTTTCAATGTGCCTTTCCTTTAATTTGCTTGCTATAGTCCTGTTATAATACTCTGGACACATCCGTTATCAAATACTTCCAATTCTGAAAATTAGCAAGTACTCTTGTGGAGTCTCTGGACAGCAGTCTGCATACGAACATTAATCTGGTTTTCTTTTCATGTTCGTCCCATAACTATAATGAAGGAAATGACAATAAAGTTAGAGCTAAAAATAACATCACATGACGAGCATGATTTATGTCTAGACACTGGTTCCATGACAAAGTGTTGTAATCTTTGCAAATAGTAAAGATCCAAGAAGAAGCTTACTTTGCATCACTTCTCATGACCCCAATAAGTCCTAAGTATATATCTTCAATTTGGAAACACACACAATATGAATTTCCTAATGAGGGAAAATCATACCATATATTTTAATGCAGCCATTTCTAGAATCTGCATTAACTTTAGCAATTGTAATACAACACATACCTCAGTATTAAGAATAGCCATGTTGTTGGAATTTAGGAACCTTATTTTATACTTGCTATGAACAGTTAGCATATGGATCGCCAAGGATCATCTCAAAGACAATAAAAATGTGGAGTAACAGTTGGTGTTCCACAAACCCACTTTCTAAAACAAACTTTTCGTATCTAATGGAACTGTGTGTCACACTATGTTGCATTTTGGTCCAAAAACAAATGACAGTTCACATCATATAGCAAGCATGAGAAATATACATGGTAGACACAAATATTAATGTAGTGAGCAGAGGTTTGGGATATATTTCCATGGCTCTCATTAGAAAGAAAATATGTAATGGGAGGAAAGCACGTTGGACATGGTTATACTTACACAGAACAGAATAGGGCATGGGCAGAGCTATATTGTATCTACTACAAAACGAATAGAGGTTAGAGGACCCCCAAAAAATTATTTTGTTGTTTAACGATGCCTTCAATTGTCAGGATCAGATCAGTGTTGGCGGTGTGCCGGAATTTTGTCCCGCAGTTCTTTTACATGCCAGTAAATCTACTGACATGGAGCTGTCATTTTAAGCACACTTAGAAACCATTGGTCTGGGCAAGATTTGAACCCGCGACCTTGGGATCAGTAGGCCAGCGTCTAACCAAGTTACCCAGACCGATGTTAGACTCGGAAAGTGCAATTTTCTATGAATTGACGAAGATTTATTTCTCATTTATTTATGCCAACAAACTTACTGTTGGTGTTTTTAAACACACAAGCCGTGTGTGGGCAAAGTTTAAGAGGTAGAACTGGAACTTGAATTCAATGCCACACCTGGGATTTGAACCACAGACCTTCCGCTTGCCGGGCGGACGCTCTAACCACTGAGCTATTGTGACAAACTGCCAGAATGGCATTAAATTCTCAAGCCAGTTCGTATTTCTCCTGGTAAACCACAAAGGCAGTCTCACATCAGAGACAATTACCCCAATGGTGACTTACTATTGCAAGTGCTTTATATCCCATTATTTACCAGGAGAAATACGAACTGGCTTGAGAATTTAATGCCATTCTGGCAGTTTGTCACAATAGCTCAGTGGTTAGAGCGTCCGCCCGGCAAGCGGAAGGTCTGTGGTTCAAATCCCAGTTGTGGCATTGAATTTTTAAGTTCCAGTTCTACCTCTTAAAATTTATTTCTCAACTTCTTACATCGTGTGGAACACATTATGGGCAAAATATTGCAGAACCAGGAATAAGTATGCTACTGTAGAAGGAACTCTTACATATGCATCAGGTGACATTTCGCATGCACAGTCCGTCATACTGTTAAGTTACAGACACAAATTAACTGTTTTCATGTCACTGGCTGACAAAAAGAAATTGATGCAACTCAATTGTGTTGGACACAAATAGTTGGATAGAAATTGTCTCTAACTCTCAATGTCTCACGTTTCACCTTTGTTGTGTACAGTGCTCTTGACCAAGGAGTTGGACCATGGGACATTGCCATTATCTAGTCTAGGGTTGAAGTAGTGTGATATTTTGCACAATACAATGGGTGTCAGCAGACTTTTTTTTCAGGGGAGAGCCGCATGTTGGAAGTTTGCAATTAAACAATATTAATTCATTATTCTATTGCCAAAATTTAAGTATTTCTTGGAGATAACAGTATTAATGTGTGCTAAATAAAAATTGTTTTTTACATCAAAATTGAAACAATAGTCTAATATTCAGTAATTGAATGCACATTAAATTCATTAATTTCCAAAGGGGGCCACACCCCACCCCTCCTTTGCCACGCCCATGCACAATACTGTAATAGTTAGAAAGTAATTCCCCGTCCCCTTTTCAATTTCGGGTAAAGTGCAGAAAGCTAAAAACTATTTCAGAATCAAATGCAAAATAAGTTTTTGTCCTTGTATCTTATTGGAATAAAAATATATAAAAATGCTTTCAGTCAGAACCACATACCTAATTTATTTGATTAAGAAGTTCATAATTTACATCCTTTAAAATTGGACCTTTCTTTTTTAATCTGCTGTCCTCTATGTAAAAGTCAGCATATAAACAGCATGATAATGTATAAGTATACAAAATAACCTTATTTAAACTTAGCACATTAGAGAAAATTTATTTCTGCAGCCAAATTAGGAAGTAAGAACGCAGTTTGAAAATTTATCTCTCTTCTACTCCATTTTCCAAGCTTACAAATGCTCATTTAAATCCCATTGTCCCGCATATGTAATATTAGAAAACAACGTACACATGAGCCAAAATAAGGAACTGGGACTATATAGTTAAAAGCATTTGTTATGTTCACCATAGTGAAAAAGAGAAGGCACGCTTTTCTTTAAAGAAAACAGTTTTGCACATATAGCAGGAAGCAAAAGTGCAAGAAAATAAAATGTGCATTTCAAAGGCATTTATTCTTTTTTCTGTTTGTTGCTATTGTTTTCTGGATTAAAGTCAGCGAGTAGGCTTTATTCTCTTCCCCTAAACAGATACATTAGTACTTAAAGTTCTCATAGCCATCTTTTCCTGCTTTCTTGGTTCTCTGCTCACCAATCCACTTCCAGGTTGTGATGACTGCATTCTCTGTCCAGGAGAGACTTGGTGCACTAACCACATTCTAACCTATGCTAGTTCTCCTCCACTCATATCACCTGTTATGGGTTGAAGTAGTGGCTGTGGCGGCAGGCCTTTGCTCTCTGTGAGCTATAGTGCTAGGGAGTTATGTTTTCACACTCTTTTATAGATGTGATTCATGTATGAACTTCTAGTATCACCTATAATGGCTGAAATAAATAAATGTGGGTTGTACACATATAGTAGCAACCTTCCACAATGATCCACTATTTAATTTGAAGCTTGAACATCCAATGTTCAATCCAAATGAGAAATGTAGATTACCTACAAAGTAGATCAATTTGAGAGGAGGCCAGACACACATGTCATCTATAATAAATAATTGATGTTTTAATGCATAGAAACATGCTCCTCTAACAATTTTAAAACCCAAGATGTATTCCAGAGATTTTCACCATCGGTTGGTGATCAACTTGAGTTCCTTGCTGTTGCAATTAGCTGGCCCTTTCTTTGGGAATGTGCCTGCTATCTTCAAATCTGTAAGTTGATATCCACTGGTGGAACTTCAAAGCTCATTATTCTGTCCTGGTATTTTTATGAGTATCTTTTCCATATGTTGAGTACTGGTGGCTTTTTGACATGTTATATATTGTGGTTAGGAGTCCAAAAGTGATGTGCTAAGCAGATTTTCTATTCATTTATGCTTAATATTCCTGAGAAGTTCTCTCATCCTAAATTTTAAATTACTTTTTGTTTTTCTAATATACAGGGTGGAAGGGAAGTCTAATTCCTTCTAATATGTGCTTCATGGAAGCCTTACAAACAAAAAATCGAAGGGCATTTTGTTCTTTGATCAGCCAATTTTGAAAAAATAAATGGTTTTTTATCCAACTTGGATGCGCAATTCCACAGGAATGTACAAAGGTAACAATTTGTTACTTGTAAGATGCATAGAGTACCTTATTTCTGACATAGCTTCGGTAGTAACTATGGGACATCACACAGAATTTTGAAATAATTAATCACTTAAAAGATGTGAAGGAATAATTAAAGCAGAGTTTTCACACGTGCAGTAAGTCAATGTGTTGAGGTTAGTCAGGGAATGGAGCTGGTTTGTGGATGTAAACACGTCTATCACTCTCGCTTTAATATTTTGGGAGCTAACGCTTGTGACTGGCCTACACTAGCACAGTAAACACAGGACATGGCAGGGTATTTGTTTGTGTTCTCAAGAAGCACTTTTATTGTGTTTATGTACTGCACTAGAGAAAGTGACATCCACACAATCTGCAGTATTGCCAACTTTTTTTTTTTGAGAAAACTGGAATGTCTCCATAGGAAATGGTCAGAGACAAAAACGTAAGATACAAAATGTGTTCCAAAATATCGAGATCTATCACTGGTTTAAATTAATGTAATGACTTCCCTTCCACCCGGTATATTATACCCCAATCTTGGCAGTTCATTTGGCACATACTAATCTAGAAAATTTGGTTTTTAGTGTGCTGCTCTGTAGAGGGTGGTTAAATACATACTATAGTATATTATTTGACATTATTTTTTTCAAATTTAATCAGCAGTTTTGGATGAAAAGTAAATCTCCTGAAGCTCAAAGTTTTTCAGCAGCTGTTAGTGTACTATTTAAGCAGTTCTGTATAGCAACATCAAATTTTTTATTAAAATTCTAAGGCTTTCACGGCCGGTGTCAATACTAGATGCAATAATAATTTTTTATTATCTACACTGCTAATGGTATGTGATTAATATATAGATTAAGCTGTGAAAACTCATAAACTGATGAGATTTTGGATTTAACTTGTTACATTTACTGAAACTAACAATATTGAAATTGAAGTTTTTATTTATGGACACTCTTAAACTGCTGAGTTCTCAGCCCACCATGCTATAGTGAGTGTGAAAGACCACTTTCTTTTGTGTGCTTTAAACTGCGACATGGGACTACCTGCTTTACTTCCCATCCAAAGGTAGCCTTGCTAAGGATTTTTAAAACTATCAACATGAGTTGTAAATTCATGCTTTAGACTGGTTTGCTTTCTGGCGATTTTTAAGTCTAGAAAAGTAGCTACCCATTTTATTAACTTCCAAAGTTAATCTGATTGATCAATTTTGCAAGTTCAGTAATTTTAAAGCACTACCTATGGATCTATTGATTATGTTAGCAAATATGTCTTTCATGTGCTTACACCAAGTTGTAAATATATCAGGACTTGGTAATATGCGTATTAATTATTCATTTATACTTTTGAGAGAAGTGAATTTGGGTTGCCCATAGCCAAGCTTTTCATTTGTTTAATAATTATTTAAATGTATAGCTATTCTGATTGATGCATAAATGTAAGAACTCAACGTATTCTGAATTTGTTCCTGTGATATCATTCTGGAAAAGCCACTATTGTATCAGTTTCAGTGATTTCTCTATTGGGGTGCTGGTAGGTAATGCACCGACATCAAAGGGTTCCAAGACTCTGATTTGTATCTGACAACTTAACCTTGTTGACTAGTCCAAGGGAGTTCTAAATACTAAGTTTGAACTTTTCTGAAAGCATACAATTCCATCAATCACTTAACTGATTTGTAAGTTAGTGCACTAATTGCTGATGATTGGGAATATGCTATGATTTTAGTGGACACTAGGAAAGCAATATAATTTTGGCAATATAGAATTATCTGCTATTAAGTTTTTTTTTAGCACTGTTAGGAATGATGACTCTTTCCTGATTGCCTTCTTTTTTTGCTGTGTATGCAAAGCCTTTCAGAGCATTTATTGATACTCTTCCATATTCTGGTTTTTAAAGTAGTGTTATACTTTTGACGTAAGTGGAACATATGTGCATACTTGTTAAAACCTTGTTGCTCCACTGCGCTTATTCTTCATTCTAATATTTATGAAAGCTATGAACTTTGCTACAGTTCAATGCTAAGCAAACCTGTTGAGAGAGATGGAGTTGATTCTTATATTATAATACTTCTTATGAACTGGTTATCATAAAGTGGCATATCACTCTTCAAGAACATTTAATTCAAGCTTTTATATGATTTTATTTTGAAAATAATAGTTCCTGCAATAAAATCATTATAAAAGCATGAAATTAATTACTGTGGATTTATACATCTTTTGGAAGCAAGTTAAAATTTCATGAAATTAATTACTTCTCAAAATCCTTAAAGTTTCAAAATTTTATTTGTCTTTAATTTTGAACATAAGAATGGAGTTACTTGAACCTGAAAGGCTGCAGATACCATCTTATCTAATGAGGTAGTTTCCAAAGCTGCTTTCCTATTGGCATATTGTCAATAGGTTCATGGCTTGGTTTGCTTCCAATATTCTGTGGCAAAAGTGTAATCATATTTAAAAAATAAACATTATGTAAATGGTTTGGAACCTTTCTTTTGTACTACATGACATCACATGACATTTATCAGAAAGAGAGCTGACAGCATAAATCCTTTCACAGAAAGATAAAAACCATATGTTTTATCTGCAACAATAAAAATTGCATTGTTATGCAGCATTACATGCCATTGTCAGCAATGACATTCATGAATCAGCAATTTTTTAAATACTAACATTAGAACACTATCAAAACTATAGTACAATACAAAATACCATTAAATGCCTTAACCATCTAAGATTAGAATACATAAACACAAATGTGAGATCCTTTCAGACCCATACAAACTATGGCATCAACAATGACCAGCTGTAATAATCCAATTTAACACAGCAAAATTACTTAAATTTCCATTGTGCCTTCAAAATCACTTTTACTCATGCTTATTTACAAGCATGTTGGAGAAGTTTCGATTCACTAATGTGCAGTTATGTAGAACAAATGGATGCTTTTGTTCTTACCAAAATACACTTATAGACATGTTTGAGATATTTATATTTTACTTTCTTCTTACATTTATTTAATGTACAGCAGTAAATGCAGGCAAGCTTACCAGGTTTGACATATATTAAGAAAATGCTTTAAAATATTCAACTATTCAGTGATAATACATCAAAAGTTTTCTTTGTAATTAACATATATATCAGTCTGCAAAATGCTGTTTTCTTTTATAGTTAACACGAAATGAATTACACCTGCACGCACACATTCACACAATTTAATTGAAAAGCAACTATTTTACGCTTAGTTTGAAGCAAATGCCTGCAATTTCTGTTTACTTTTGATGTGATACTAATTCATTGCTGGCCATTGTTTCAACCAAAAAAATTAATACTGCAAAAGTGGAATTAAATGTAATCCAGTGTGTTGTTTAGTGAAATCAATGTAATTTAGCTCTTCAGTTCATCATAATCTTGGCCACTGCTTTCTCTAGCTTCAGGGAATCCTTAACACATGATATACACACACACACGCGGGCACATGCACACACACATGGACACATGCACAAGCACACATTCATGCAGTCTAAATTCCTTAAACTAGTAATTTTGCACAACCTGTCAATGAGGTCTTGGAGAGATCGGAGGGCAGTAGATTTGTGAATTTTTTCTGAACATAAATCATCCACTTATGCTATGATATTCTGAATTAAAAATTCTTTGACAGTATTCAGATTAATGCTTTCAAAATACACAATATTTTGGTATTTTGCTTTGCTGAATAATTGGTGGATAGAAAATTAATTGATTTCAGTTAAGAAAAATATTGATTTGCATAAATATTTACGGATTTGTGCGTGTTGCTAATGTGACTTCCTTGGTTAGTTTTAATTCTAATGATGCACAGGAAAGTGTTATACCTTATAGAAGCTTTTTGGAGGAGTAAGTCATGGAGTAATTATATGGTGAAAACAAATTAGTAAAGAGCTTGAAAGTAATGTTAAAAAATGGAGTAAATTATATTGCTAAATTAAGAAATCCATATTCTCTTTTACAATCTTACAAATTTAAGCCAACATATCAACTTCATAGAACAAAGTTATTAACTTTGTATTAAAAACAAACTAAACTCTTAAATGCATGATCTTTTAATTTGAGCTGTACAGTTACAGGAGTCAATATTTGATAAAAAGAAAACCAAAATATTTGAACACTGCATATCTGCTACAGCAGATATAAAAAGGATTACTGATTATATGTTAAATTATATTATCCGTGGTTATCTTATTTTATGTATATCTTCCAAACATTTTTTATGAATTCTGCAATGACCTCTGATCAATTGTTCACATCAAGTGAAGAACTCTACAGTCTTTGTTCCGTTGGTGAAAACATATACTCAAAACATGTAACATATGGTATGTTTGTGCCAAATTGGTATAGGATATGCCGCCTATGCATTTAAGAGTTAACTTACGCTAAAAGTCTGCAATTATATTTGTTCTTTTGAATTCTGTTTGAAACTTCCTTTCATTTGTAGCAAAAGAATCACAATGTTTCCCTCCTCTTTTGGAAAATGAGTAGAAATGAAAGCAATTATACAGGCACCAAAATCTTTTGATTCCATATAGAAATTGTACAGGTTCATAAAAGAACAAACTGTAATGAAAAATAAATACAACTAAGAATTCTAACAAACACAATTTTAACATGCATTGTTATGAGCATTAGTTTATATTCTTAAATGTGAAAGTCCTGTTTGCCTGCAGATACTGATCCTGTTTGGCTCTTGACAACTGTATGAAACATACACTATAATAAATAACTTAATTTGTTTCATCAATCTTGGTAATACCAACACATTTATTGTGCTTAGTAATGCTGACTTAATAAAAGAATGAATGGTACAGCAATGAATGATATTCCTTTTGCATTTTTATTTTCCTTATTAAACTACTAAATTATTTTCGCTGCCATATACTTTACCCATGTCTTTTAAAACAGATTATGATATAAAAATATAAAAGTAATCATACAGAGAAACCAAGATTAACTATATACAATCCCTGCTGCTTATGAGAATTCTTATAAAACCTATGCTAATGCACACCATATAAAAGAAGAAGTGTGATAATTTAACTCAAGGACTATAGTAATGTCAGTCTTGCTATGTGAATGTTAATACTGTGGCAAAGTGGTAATTGTTAGACATTCATTTCCCTCTCTAGAGATATAGCAGTGCTTTATCATCGGGTCTACTAGCAATGTAAGGTTTTCCCACTACACTCTTGCAGACAAATCTACTTATGGAAATGGGCATCTTCCTTCAACTTTTAAGACTTTGGTTATGTCCTAAAATCTCCACTACTCAATTTCAACCCACTTTCTTCCAGTTAATGAACACCAAACTGTCTTTTCAGTTATTTTCAGCATGAGCAGGCTATTTTATGGGACAAATTATGCTCTCCTCACTCCACGATTGTTGATGCGTTGAACCCCTCAAAGTATTATAAAACATGCCTGCCTGTTTGACTGGGCCTAAAACATTCAAGAAGTTTTCAGACAGAACTGCCGAGTTTAAGTAATTGCAAGTTACTTATTTGAATGTTGGATATAAACCATCCTGACAGCAATAAATTATATCATTTTGTGATGATTGTCCATCCGTTATACACTTTGGATGTCTGAATGCAATCTGAGTGCTACAGGTGACCGATGTAGAAAACATATTGCTTGCACATGCACGTCAGAGACAGGGAGAATGTTTCCTCATTATATAACTTTTTCTTCCAGTGAGCACGTGTTAAACAGTGAGAATGTTTCCCTTATTCCCCATCCCTTTACTCCTTCCAATTAAATTTAGGTTAAAATTTTAATAAAACATATAGATTTGAGTAGCTGTATAAGGGTGTCTAATGGTGTATGTTCAACTATAAACATGTATACAGACCCGATGATAATTTAGATTCAAATATAAATGTATTTAATTATAAATACAAGTGAAAATCACCAGTTGGAATGCGGAGAGGATAGCAGTCAAGATAACAATGATAGTGACAATGGTTGATTGGTCCACAGCAAGGAGGAGGAGACAGTGATGAAGGGAGAAACAAGAGTGGGGGGAAGCAGCACGTCACATAGAAATGGCAAGTTCCCCTCTCAATATTCTTTTCTCAGTTGGACACCTACAACTAAAAATGTATTCTCTTCCATTGAAAATTGTGGGCAGATTGCAGAGCTTTTTTTTAAACCATTCAGGCATCAAGAAATATTATGAGGTTGAATTGAGAGTTACTGGCAGTTTTACTGATGATAAGATTTGAAATGAAGCATTTTACTGGGGTTTTCCATAGTACGACTGATAATTCATACCATAATTAAAAATTAATCATTCACAAAGCTTCTTCCTCTTTTGTCCTACAGATTTTGAGAGCAGCTTCAAAGTATAAATCATATTACAAGTTTTCAATTGCAGCAAAATAAAAGTAACCCCTACTTTAAGTAGGGTTACATTCATTATTATACCGCTCGCAAAATTAAAGGCATGCGAATGCTGGCCAATGCTCAAGCAGAGCGCTGTTGCCAAGCGTAGTGCGTGTACCGGCAGAGGTTCTGCACATAACAGTGTGTGAGATGCATGCACCACATTCGGCAGCGCTGGTAGGAGGGGCAAGCATAGGATTCGCTGGAGTCCGAGGTACGTAATTTATTTCATTCAACCAACAAAAGGATTCATTCATTATATAACTGGACATGGACCATATAAAACATATTGGAAAAAAATAAAAAAAACGAATTCTGATATATGTAATATCTGTCAAGTACAAGATAACCCGGAGCATGCGATCTTTGAATGCGAAAGGTATGAAACTATGAATGTAGAAGAAAGGCATCAATTAGGAGGATATTATATAAATGATATAATTAGAAATCCAAATTTAATTGAAAAACTACAGTTTTTAACCAATTATGTTAGTAAAAAAGCTTGGGAAACTGAAAACATCGAGGTAGAATGGATTGAAAATGAACAAATTGAAATAGATGAGATAAGAAGATCTTCTAGATTACGAGACAGGCAGAGAAGAGGAAACGTAGCACTGTTGCAGGAGAAGGAGGAGTCCAGCCAGGGGAAGATGTAAATGAACTTATTTATACAAATGTAAATAAATTTTTAATATATAGTGCTGGTTACCAGTATTGGTAGTTTGTTTTTTTTAACCAGTTGTCCAGTCGCTGGAAACCAGTGGCATAGAGTTATAAGATAGCTGGAAGTTTTTAGGTTTATTTAAATTAATGTTTTCTTTTTTAGAATAGTGTAGATGTCTTAGTTATTTTCTTGTTAGTAGAATTAGATTTGCTGGAAACCAGTAACTTTAGGAAATTTTATGTTTTTGTTGTAGTTTTCTTTTGTTTTGTAGTTAGAAATTCTGAAACATATATTATAATGATGATTGTATATCAATAATTTTGGTTAAATAAATAGAAAATTTGAATAAATGCCCCGGTATAGTTGTCAAGGTGCCGGGGTATAATATTCAGATTTTATTTTATTTTATTTTATTTTTATTTTTAGTCCGAGGTACGCCCTGCCTCCATATGCCTTTAAGTTTTGCGAAGATTATAGTATAGTAATTTATTCATCTTCCATAATTTTCAGCTTGTTAATATACATCTATCTCCTGATATTTCCAGTGACCACAGCTTTTAATGAATTTTATGCTGCAGTACTTTTTTTCTGTATTTTTATAAAGAATATTTTCTTTATGTCATCCTAAGGATCTAATGAATAGTAAGCATGTGAACTGATTTTTTAATGTTGAATGTAAATAGTACATATGCTCAAATACTTAAAGAAATTACTTAAGTACATTTGAATTCACCTAGAGAGCTGTTGTAGTAATTGCATTTGGAAAACAGAGTTAATGCCACTGTGTAGAACAACTGACCTAAGCAAATGATCACACTTCTTCTGTACACTATACTGGTATGCTAATACAAATTAGGGTTATATCATCTATTGCCTGCAAATGTATATGAAAAGAGAGAATATAAATAATGAAAAAATACTTAATTTATTCATATACATAAATTTGTGACATTTCTCTTAAGCACTTTTGCTGAGAAAGGAAAGTATATGGAAGGGAATTGTGGGTTACATAATGTGTTTTCAGTTTCATTACAGAAGTTAGACCTGTATTTCTTGCCCGTCATCTTTTCTTTCTCTTTCTTTTTCTACTATTAAGATCTTATGATAATCTGTTCCACTGGTTCTCTTGCACAGTGGAGTCTTGCAGAATGAGATACTAGTATAGTATATTTTAAAGACCGTATATTTTAAAGACCCTGTACCTGCACATAGGTCTCTTAAAGCGAATGGTAGAATTCCTCCAGTTTAATGTGTAGTATGTATTATGAGTAATGTATTACATCCTTTTATAGTGCAGTCACTTAAAAAACTGATGAATACTTTAGTAAGTTTGAAGTGGAACCACTATACTTTGCAAAGTTGTGCTGCTGCTGCTGCAGAAGTGGTCTTGAGAGACACTAGAATCACCACCCCATTCTCCCAATAGGACCTTTCTGATTTTCACTTATTTGGAAAGATGGGAGTCCTTGCAAGTTCAAAGATTGCCCTACAAGAGGCAACAATTTAATGGCAATAGAATGGTTAATGCACTCTATCCTGAAAAATGATATTACTAACAGTATCTGATGCCTTACAGTAGCATGGAAAAGAATGAATCATGCACAGACTATATGCAGGTGTTATGTGAAAGTGGGAAGGTAACACTACCTGTTTACTCTCTTCTTCTTCTGGCTGATCACCATGAACAAAACAAAGCAGATGGCACAGAAGGCAAATTTTAGGCCATCGTCAGGCATAAGCAAGTTACTTTCCTTAAGTACATTTGAGCATATAAAGAAGTACAATATGACTTAGAAGTTAAAAGTGACAATAAATACACACACGAACCAAATATCCTTCCTAATATTTAACTACTGATTAATTACTGTGACACAGTCCCTGTAAAATAGTATGCAGCTTGCGACCTTGTTTAAGCCATAAAATAGTGTGTCTCTTTAATTTGGTCAATGGCTTAAGTGTTTTTACAAAGGTTTAAAAATAAGGGAGAAAGCAGCTTTGACAGCTGTGTGGTAGACTGTCATTTTTGTTGTAATATAAAAGCTCCACTTTTATCCAGCTTGATCAAATGGTTTAGATTTATTTGAAAGGTGTTAAAAATAAATATTTCAAATTTTTTGAAAACCTTAAGGCGTGCTATAATTTCTGGCAGATCCTAAGTATACATGCTTCGTTTCTTCCAGGTTGGTCAAATAATTTGGATCTGTAGGTATGTGCAAAATCTGCAATATTTTCCCTATAATCAATTTACTATAAACAAAGTAGATGTAGGCAGAAGCACAGAGCGGAAATGAACCTCATTGGCTATTCAACAATACAGTTCCAAGGCCTATTTAGCTTCTTGCTTTACTTGCACTTAATATACCACTCAAATTATTGCTATAATATAGAATATAATATTGTAATATCACATACTGCAATAATACACCATAAACCATATTGCTAATCGCAGAACATTCAGTTCTCTTGTTTTGAGTGCCACATGTCTGTAGCATTTGCCTACTGCCTCAGTGCCACCTTGGTCTACAAAATGGAAGCAAGATCAGGAACAAATGATTTTCTTGAACGTCTGTGAGGAAAGCCTTTAAGGAATGATGAAAATGTTAATTATACTGACAGTATTCAATAAGTTTTTGGAGAAATATCCTACCGTGGCTAAAAAGATCTCGTAAAGCGTGATGATAATGAACAGTGCCTCTTACCAACCAGTAAGAGCAGAGTGCATTTTTATATTAATACCATAATGGAGGAAAGTTAACCTACGAAACGCGTCCCGGAAAAATATGTTGTGAGTGTTGTATTACATTAACTCACCTTTTAAATTAAATTAATACCATTGTTTACATGAGCACATGTTAATAGTGTATTAGAGGTGGACCCCAGTGTGGAACTGCTCTAACAGCAAATAGATTATAGGTTTTTGATCATGGCAAAAGTTTTATACAAATCAGTCATATTATGCCAACTTGTCCTTGCTGGATCCTAAAGCGTAAGTGCAGCAAGTTTTATGCAAATCTTAAAATGGTGCAAATTAATGAGCAGTAAGTTGAAAACATAGTGTATAGTACCTTATAATTTTTGCCAGATCCTAAGGGGTTGAAAATAATGATTGAGATAGTCTGTTATAAAGCAACCTAGAGGTTTTGCTGAATCCTATAACATGTACAGAACTTTTTCCAAACAGCGGTGCAGATTGCTGCACATGGAGTTTAAAATGCATAAATGTAACTTCTTAAAGTGCTATGGCACGCTATAATTTTCATTTGATTCTACAAAGAAAATATTGAATTTTGGAATCTCAAATACTGTAGTTTATATTAAAAAGAATTCAGGAAATGAGGAATTTTAAGAAAATTGTAGAGCAGCCCATTGTTTTAGCTATGCTTAATACTTAAGTCTAATATCAGTAATAACTAAAATCATAGGGAAATTGGATAATATATGACAGAATTACTCCTTCTTTTCAAATACAACTCAACTTCTTTGGGCATTCAAGCTAATCACAAGGATCAAGGTATTCCCTGATATTAATGTTTAGTAAAACTGGAGTAACATTATATGATGTGAATGAAAAACACTAAAACTTCCAATGTTAAAATATGGAATATTTTGCAGCCTAGATCCATGGTGTTTCCCAAAGTATGAAATGTGAAATGTTTAACATAAATCTGCCTGAAGATGTGAAATTATTCACATTTAAATGAAACAGAAATCCAAAAGTTTGTGAATTCATTTTTTCAAACCAGCATATAAGATGAATTGATTATAAAAATCAATTTGATGCTAAAATTGATTTTACACTTTTTATAAAACTGAAAACAAGGATTTTATTTGCAAGTTCAAGTCTCATCATTGGCGTTTTCTTTCTTTCTTTTTTTTTTGGATAAAATTTTGCTACGTGTAAGCCCTTTTGTATCCCAATTAAGATGGTTTTTATATTTCGACACAGTAGAAGAGTTTCTTTCTAAAGGTTTTATAGCATTGTCAGAACCATACAGATATTAATGTGTAAATATTGCAATGAGTAATTGAGCAGTAAAGAACAGACATGCGACTGAAGCGTGATAGAAGCAAGAGATATCAGCAAATGTGCTGAATATTGATATGCACATGTAATTGCTGATTCAGACTACCAAAATAAATAACATTCTCTATAAATAAATATTAGAGTAACAATCTGTACATACTTGCCAACTTGCTGAAATTAAAAACAGTAAAACTTTTTCTCGTGCAGCAAAGTGTAAGTTTTTTGACATGAAATTTAGAATGTGTAAAATATTCAATGCAGTAAATGTACAAAAATTACATGTCCTATAAGCCACAACATTGATATGACAATAAAACTGCTAATCTTTTTCAGGCAGAATACAACAGTAGTACACACTAATAATGTTTGTTAAGATGGCACTATTCACAAAACTATTAATCTGGAAGCGTTGTTTGGAGATATCTTCTTACATCATGGCAGTGTTATGTTTCGGGCTGCATTAGTAGCTGCAGAACTTTCTGGTTTTCTGCTGCAGCTTTGTTAACTTTGTTAAAGACTTGAAAGTCTTTACTGAAGCTCTGTTCTACCAAACAGCAGTGACACTATTATTTCAATTGAGAGTGATTCCATGTCTTATTAGACATCAGTGACATGAAGTTGCTTCTATTCTTTCTCACAAGACTGAAAATACATTCATATTCAGCATCACTAAGAGGAATGGTTACAATTTTCAACATAATTTATGCTATTTTCTTTCTTCGAAGTGTTGAACCAACAAGAACTATAATCGCTCCACCCTTAGATTCACACTTGATGTAAACACATACTGCGAACATCTAACCCACGATATGCTGGAACCAAAGCACACTATAAAATATAGCACCTTGAAAACTGGCGATTATCTGTTAGTTTTCAAAATGTATGATAACCCTGGTAAAAACTACTTGAATGTAAAACTATTCCTAAAACTCTGGAGTAAATATCATTCTGTTGCAACATGAATATGAGGCGAGTCAACGTGGCGTTTGTTTGTGTTAGTACGAACACCAGGTTATCGCGGAGTGATACAAGGTGTGGATCTAACACTGGATGGAGTATAAGAATTACTAAAAGAAACTATAACACTCACAGCAACAGAAACAAAAACGACATTAAAAAATTAATGTACCATCCACAAGCTTTTGATAAATTCAAAAAAGTTTTTAAAGAATATAACTTTCAACTAGGACCAATCAACCATTACTCCATAAAAAAATCTAAGCTCAAATATCAAAGATGCCATCCGACATAATAAAATATCTGGTATATACCAAATTGAATGCAGTGACTGCAATCCAGTTTATATAGGAAAAAATATAAAAAAATTTGGAGACAAGATCCAAGGAACACTTCAGAAACATACAAAACAAACATACAAATCAGCAGTTGCTGCCCGCTTTGGACAAAAAATCACAACATAAACCCAGAACTGAAACTTCTCAAACACATAATGGGAAAACAAGAGCTGTCCACATGGGAACAAATCTTCATTTTGAAAAAGAGAAATAGAATGTTTGATTTCAACATCCCCCAGAAAGTTCCAGCAAGCTCCTGGAACCACCACCAAATGATACTTCAGAAAAAACATCACCAATCACAACACAGGGAACCAGTAGATGTCCAGATGGTAATGGACGAACATAAGCCTCCGAAAAATGTTCCCGGAAAATTCTAAAGTAAGTGTTATAATCAACTTACCTTTGAATTTAATAATTAATGCTATTTTATTATTCAATATTCTGACCCACAAATATGGCTAATCTCGTACATTTATTATCTTTCCCACTGAGTAGGATGGCTCAAATAGTAGCATTCAAGGTTTAAATTTGGGGTGTTCCAGGTTTAATTTTTATTGGACAAACCAGTTTGACTTTTGAGGTTTTATGTGCTTTTTCCAGCTTAGTAGGCAAATTTTATATCACCACATATTTTCCTGCCCCTCAATTCCTCTCATTTCATTTGCTTTCAGGGTTGCAGGCCCTGGCAATATGGTTGGTAGTATGTGTCGCATGTGCTTTAAGGAGAGAACTGTTCCTTCCCTGGAACAGAACCTTCTACCCGAACCTGATCTTCGTTCTACCAAATGGGGAGGCATTAACGATGCTCTATCAGGAAATGATAGGGACCTTGCTATGCTGCCCTTTGTACTCTGTTGCTTCATCCTTCAAAGATTTGGTAGATCCAATAGGTCTTGCCTTGACTGAGTTACTGAAATTCTCCTCTGATTCTTGGCCCTCACAATTCTGTCATTTCCAATGAAGTTATCAAAATGCAAATTTTGCAGTCTGTAATTTTAAAATAAAATGGAACTCTGGTTTATAAGAACCCTTGAAGACTTGGTCATATGACTTCTTTTTGCTCCACATATCATCCATTACTGAATGTTTGCATCCATTTACTGCTGGTGTCACTAAGGTCACAAGTGATAAAATCAAACTTTAAAGCCTGCATAATAAAGTAGGTGCAGGTGCATTATGCATTTGGTTGCAGCCCAGCGAAAGGGGACCAAATGGATACAAAGGAAAGATGTACATATAATATCTGGCCTATCAAAGTATTATATCAATTAGAAATTACATCCAAACGTTACTCTTCAGTTGGCGAAGAGTATTCCCAACAAATTACAAAATAATGCATTGTGAAAAACTGTAATGCACTGAATCTGCCCATAAAGCAGTAAAAATGTATTTTACTGTAAAGTCATAGAAAGCCTTATTAATCCTGTACATTTTACAAGCAAACTGCAAATGTTAGCAAGCATATTTAAGTTTTTTTGAAAAAATAATCTGATATATAAATTTCCACTGCTATGAAATCTTCATTATAAATTGTTTAAGAAAATTAAGAAGCAAAACACATATATAAAGTCATTCAGGATGCACACTTGCACAGTTCTCTTTCTCTTATTCTTTATAATATTAGTATAGATTTCTCTTGCTTTTTTGCTTTTCGATCTTAATTTCATTAAATTTCTACTAAACATACGAACTTGCAGTGCAAATAACAGCAACATGTTATTTATCAAATTAGATTTTTCAATTACTGCTTCAAAACTCCTATATATTCTGATAGGTTTTATTATTTCAAGCTTTCTAACTCTGAATAAACAATTATGGTGACCAACCTCCTTGGGTGTTAATGTTTTAACTTATTTTAGTATGTGAATTGATTCTGTCCCATATTAAAAATATGCAAATCAGGCTCTGTGAAGTAGAAGTTTTGTGTGTGTTAATAACATGATGGCAACAAGAATGGTATGAAATGCATTTTTAAAATATTTAGATTTAAAATCTATTAAGGACCGAAACTATGAAAAAAGAGACTTGAAACTACCATCATCTCCATACAGAACACATTATGTAACCCAAATATGTTGTTAATGGATTGGAGTTCCCTTCCCCCTGTTGAAATCAGTGCATTTGTACAGCAAAAAGTGCTGCCATGCACACCAAATAGCTATACCTTAAAATGGAATAGATCCTGGACAATGCTTATCCATCAAATGCTGGTGAACAAGAATGTGCAACTTCACCCCCCTCCCCCTCTATTTGCAATCATTGTGGCAGATATTTAAAATCCACACTTCTAGTCTAAGAGCACCACCTCGTACCCTCATGGTGTGTACACTGCTAGCTTCTCAATCTTGTTGCGCTCTTGTTCAGTGAAGTCCCTTGCAATGAACATGGTGTGTGCCAGTCCACATGACACCTGCTTTATGTAGATTCCCTCCAATGGTTTCACTTCCATTGGCGTAGTTGAAGATTTTGGAAAATCTCCAAAACCCTGCACAAAACAGGTAATATAAACAGTAAATATCACACATAGAAGCACTATTAATAGTGAAGTATTCTTCATGTTTGAGTTCCACTTTTTTACATCTCCTTCAATTTAAAAGAACAATCCATGCATTGTTTCAAGAGATTTGAAGAGCTTGCTACAGAGAGATAGAGGCCTGCACGGGCCGACATTCTTAGGTTCGGCCCGGCCCGGCCCGAACTCAGCCAAGCCCGAGCACGGCCCGGCCCGATTATTTAAATTTATTATGATGACATTATTATTGTGTCCGTTATTGTTATTATTACGATTATTTGAAACCTTTCAGCAGAATAGCCATATAGAATTCCTAGTAAAGGAATGCTGTAATAATTGTGCTATTCTTGGAAAAATATATGATACACTATTTTGTATCTCTTAATTTTCAAGCCCGGGCCCGGCCCGAGCCCGACAAACATTTTTGAAATTAGGCCCGAACCCGGCCCGCGGGCTTGGCCCGAGCCCGTGCAGTCCTCTAAGAGAGAGGCTTATTATAGTATAGATGAGTTTCTAGACTCAACTTAATAGCTAAGTAAATTTGCTATTTAAATTGATATATGGGTAATTCTGTGTTAATGTAATGTGACAAAACCATGTATACTTTATTACATTAATGCTGAATAAATTTGAAATTTAAAAAAAAAATGTGAAAATTTAAAATGTTGAAAATACTGAAACCTTTTCAACATTTTAAGGTGATGGTAAGTTTAAAAAATCTGATTTGTTGCACTCACATGACTTTCTCTACTCTTGTACTAACCATTCTTACAAACTCTTATTCCTATATCTTCTTCGTGTTAGTTAAAATAAACATTTGTACAAATTATCTTATTGCTTATTTCCTTGTAGGTGCAAGGGGAATATTGGAATACAGTAGGCTTTGTGCGATAGTCAAATCTTTTAAAGCTTTGAGATTCCGTTCTCTTTGTACACATAACATAAAAAAATGAACAACGATGACTCATTTCACGAAAGTTCCAAGTTTTCCGAAACTCACACATACAACAAGGTATATCTCCGAAATGGTTCACCTACAAGAAAATTTATTGAGACATAAATTGTGTATTTTAGCAAGATCTACATTTTTTGTATAGTATAATTTGGTCTATCTCTAACGGTTTACCAGTTATGCAAAAGTCGTCCAGAGTAAATACGAATACAGGGGCTATAGCCAGAAAATTCAAGATATACATTTCATTTGTCATAAAAATATCTCAAACATATGACATTTTAATCAAAATCGTTAGAGCCATTTTCAAGAAAATAAAAAATTTCAAAAAATTTTCCATGTAAAGGGTAGTTTAGGGTGGGGCTATTTTCTTCAAAATCTTCGTGTCACATCCTTGAATGACATTAAACTTAAATACCAACTTTGGTTTTTAACCGACTTTTCGTTTTTGAGCTATGCTGTCCACAGACTGACAGACTGACACACAGACGGACCTTTTTCTAAAAATGCTTTTTTTGGATTCAGGGGGCCTCAAAACATGTATTTCCGGTGAAATCTCGACTTTGAATTTTTGGGTGGAATACAATACTTCCCCTACTTACCAGTAGAGAAAGTAAAAATTGAACTCAAAGGTAAACATTATTTACCTAACATATAAGACTTTTAAATGTATACATTTAAACAAGTGATATAAAGCTTTTGTTTAGAAGAAATACAATTTTTTAGGAATTTATTATTAAGAATTGCAGCTGTCTTAGTCTCACCGCTCACAATCTCACTACCTGGGTAGTATCTCAAGGCACAGAGGAATTAATTGACAAATATGTTTTCCTTTATTATTGCTCCTATTGGCTTGACTTAGCTGCAGTCATGGCTGGAAGATTCTTTGTTATTCTCAAGGCAATGGTCTCGGAAATTCAACCGCTTGCTTTCAAATAACACTGATTTACACATCATTCCTCGATACTTTTGCTTTTCCACAAACTTTAGCCAGTTATGTCCTCTTACTTCATTAATTCAAATTTCTAAATGTTCATCTACTAGGAAAAATTTTTGACTTATTTTTCGTAACTAAGTATTGCCGTTTATGAATCATATATTATAGTCCAAAACTGTTACTTTTTATAAAACATATATTACTGATTGTAGTATTTTTAATGAATTAACTTAAACTCTCAAAATCTTTACATTCTCTGCTACTTCTGTATCTTCTTGTTCCTCTTAACTAAGGACTGCCAAGGGAGGCAACAAGTGACATGTGCTTTACACAATTTTTATAATTTCAGAGAGAGAAAGAGCTGTATTGCCTTGCACAAATGTAGTGCTTCTACAACACTGAATTGTAAACAGAAACATATACAAATGGCTACATAATACTATAACAATTTTTACATAAAAGATGCATCAAAATTAACTACATATAAACAAGATTAACAAATTAACATGATAAAACTATTAAATTTGGGGGCTTGACATGTAATTACTGACGAACAATTTATCGTTATCATTCCCCCCCCGCCCTGTATCTCTATCTGTATATATACTATGCACATCACTTGCAGCTACAAAGATGTATAAAAAGTATTTTGTTGTTTAACAACGCTGTTAATTGCCAGGATCCCATCAGCGTCACTGGTGTGCTGAAATTTTGCCCCACAGGAGTTCTTTTATACACCAGTAAATCTACTGATATGGAGCTGTCATTTTAAAAACCATCGGTTTGGGTTGGATTTGAACCCGCAGCCTTGGGATCAGTAGGCCAGCGTCTAACCAACTGAGTCACCCAGACCGACACAAAGATGTATAAATAACAAGGTTGAAACAACAATTTATATTACTCATGTCATGTCTACTTTCGACAAGTGATATGAAAGGTCTAATATTATAAAAGCAGCTATTGCAGTTTACAGCATATGAGCTGATTAACAGTGAACAAAGTTTTACTTATATAATTTTGTTTTTCTGAGAGATAATGGAATAAAACTTAAGAGGAGATTACAAATTCTATCCATCTTCATGACCCACTATCTGGGAAGGAATTTAAGATATTAGACAGAAAATTGTACAGGGTGTAGATACACACCTTCCAGGTTCACTGACCTTTTATACAAAAATGTTGTTTATTAAATAAACTGAAGTTTTTCTTACCTATACAACTTTTTGATAAAAAAGTATCAGCACTTTCTAAAAAAACAACCAACTTATAATACCAAAGTAGATCCACAACAGATTTAAGGTGTTGCTTTTATCATCCTAAAATTTCACATACTCATTTTCAACAGTTCTCAGAAAACAGGTCATTTGCATCAGAAAATGATACTCATAGAAAAAGACATTCAAAATAAAAATGGAGAGATAAAGATGGAGAGATTTATATTTGCAAAGAAAGAAACTACATGGCCTGGACACACATAAGCTGCTGTGGCACCTGGAGGAAATGAGCGTTCATTTTCAAATTCCTTTTATGCTGTGTTAAGACATAGCATTTAAAGTGGTGTGAGGTTTAGGATTACGATACCCTGCAATGCATGGTACAGTTTATTTTATTTAGAATACATTCAGTAAGCATGCTGATATCGTTAGTAATACATGGGTAGCATTGCAAGATATCGCCCACAAATGTATGGTGTAGGCTTGGTAGTTTCTAGAGCAGATTTTTTCCGTAATAGTCAGATGTTGATTGGATATTTCCAGGGTTGCCAACCCGTACGATAATTATAGGGGTCAATGATAATTTTGACACCGATGAAATATCATTTTCACTGGTTTATCACACCAGCAAAATGAAATTAATTACAAATAGCGACATCACTTTCGCCCTCATGCCCTATCTCTAACCCTTTAAGGCAACCATTTCATATCCTACTAATCCTCCTACCCTTTATCCTCTTGTTGCCAGTGTGCCCAGATCTGGTAATCTCAATGAACAAGGACTGTTCAAAAAATTAATTGATGATCAATGGAGAAAACTCGGAATAAGTGATATTTGGTGTGAAATAAAGAACATGCCTGAACCTGGCAGTTTCTGGAGTGCTGTTAAACACGTGTGTCACCTTGGTGGAAATACTGATTTAAAAAAACTGGCCTTATCAGTGATTTCATTGCTCCACAGAAATACTTCGAAAGTTTTTTTCCAAACTAGGTTTAATAAAATCCAAAATTAGAAATACATTGGTGCTATATACAATATATGGACTTATTTAGTCGTCTCAGCTTATGAAAGAATGTGGTGGGTCCAAAAATCTGCAAGTCACCAAGAAAATGTTAAAGTTTATCTCAAAAACAAATTTGTATACCTAATGCTGCAACAGTTGAGGAAGATGAAGTTTCAGAAGAACAGTGTGAGAAACATAAATACTAAAGTTGTAATACTGATTGAGTTCATCAATCTTGTAAGTGGATACCATAAACATCAATAATTTTACATTTTTCATAAGTGTTATGCTGATACATTTATTGTTGTAGCATGTGGTTTATGATGTACGATAATTTTGAATCCAAATCTATAATTTTGAGTGGCCAGTACGATAATTTTACTTTTAAACATTGGCAACCCTGGCTATTTCAAAGATACACTTAGTGCAAGGGTGAGGAGGTCAAGGTTTTCTCTCTCGGCGTAGCCCAAGCTGCTTCTGAGTTAGGAATCAACGTCTGAGGAAGAAGTATGCCATACTACTCCAGGGGTGTCAGCCTGTACACAATGTAACAAATTAAGGTATGTAAGCCAAATTGCAAAGTCTTGTTTGATATAATTAGGAACATGAAAAGAATCTTGTTTTACTTCCAGTAATATTTTCGGTTGCTAATGTAGATTCCCTTTTGAATTCTCCTCTGCTCTATCATCTGATGTTAGAACCCCTGAGTCATGAGCTTATTTAACTCCTTTAGAATTTAAAACCCATAGCTCATGACATATATAAACAGTACCACTAATCTGCAGAACAAAATTTACCCTGAATTGTAAGCTAAATTTTATCATAATACTTAAAAAAGTGTAGTATGTATATTTTTGCTATAAATTCAGAGTACAAAGTGACAGAAGCAGTATACTATTTTCTAAAATATATTTAGAATACAAGTATAGTGCTTACAAGGATAAAATATATGTCAAATTGACGGGGAAATTGCAATTTATAAGACTAACAAAAAAACTAAAACTGTGATTTTTGTGAGAATGCTATCTATCCAAAGTAAACAAATTAAGCCAAGATTAAATTTTGGCAGTGAGTCTAGGCTAATGATGGAGTCAAAGTTTTGAAAATAAGTTGGATACAACTTGAAATTACTGAGTGTTGGAAGAACTTGCAATATTAATAAGATAAGTGAAGCTTTTAGTTTCTAATTTGTTCTTATTTTAGTGTCTCAAGTGTTAAATTTGGCTTCATCTAAGGGCTTAAGCGATAAAGTGTGTTTAGCAGCAAGTGGTGTTTTTGTTAGCTACACTGATATCAGTAGTAGGATATAAATATCATGATGGGAGCAAATACTTCAACAATTATAAACTGAAGTGAAGAGCATGAAATCCAGAATGGAGAAGATGGAGAATGAAATGAAACCTGGAATGGAGAAGAGAATGAATCTGGAATGGGTAAGATAGGGAGTGAACTGAAGATGTTGAACTTGGTAATAGAAAAGATGTATACGGAAATGGAGATAGAAATGTCCATGATGAAGTTCGAGATATCGACCAAAACTGAGGAACGACTGGCCAGCATGGAGAAAGAATGGAAGAGCTCAGTGAAACAGTAGAACAGTTGGCTAACACGCAATATTCTGGAGGACTTCGGGGAATAGCTTAACATCCTGGAAGGAAGAGTCAATGGGGTACCGTGGAACTGAGCACTATGATGGAAGAAATGTTTAGCACAAGACTTAATGAAAGTAAAGTTGGTGGTTCCCGTCATAGAATTACTGCATTTACTGCAAGTAAAGGAATCTAAAACCTGTTAAAGAGGACTCTGAAAACCACAACAGTTAAAAGTTAAAGTCAGGAAACATCACTTGGCTGTAGCCCAAGTCAAGACTGCAAGAGCTGGGAGAGACACTGCAGGAGTTTACCCTGGCAGCTAGTGAACAAATTTTGGTGAATCTCCTGTTCAGCTATGCATCCCAGGAAGCTACTACGCCTTTGTCGATGGGGTGCATGATGCCAAGATATGACTGTGTCCAATGGTCCGTGACTACCTCAACAGGAAATTCCTGAAGCAGCCACCCGAGGATTATATGTATATATATTCTTTAATTAATGTCCTCCAACATTGTGTCATATCGGACGAAAAAATGAAATGAAATGGGTGAAATCATGCTCAAATGAGCCCGAGTTCCATGGAGCTTTAAGTTACCCGATATTCATCTTCTCAGGGTAAGGAAAACCTCGGAAAAACCTTAAAAAAAAAACCTTACCCGGATAACTTACCCTAAGCGAGATTCGAACTCGCGACCTCTTGAACGTGAGGCAGACACGCTAACCATCACGCTACCGAGGCGGGCCCAGAGGATTATACCATGTTCTGCCAGGTGACAACAGGTTGATTATGAGCCCTCAAAATATGTTAAATTTTTAAAAAAGGGGGTGATGCAATGTCACACTCAAAATAGGTTATCAAATTGTCTAACATGTCACTTTATATAAATTTTGATTCAGAAAGTGGAATTTCATTTGAGTGTTTGTAGAATAGGAATAAAAATAAATTGAAATGCATTTAGAAAGACATTTGACTTAGGTATAATTGTATATTGCCATATTAGTGCAGTAAATCAGGCACTTACCAGTTCTCCATAAGTAGGACTAGGTCCCCAAGCTATTACACTGTCATCTGCAGCCATAACAATACTTGTAAAGCCGCATCCAACACTACGAACTGTCCAGCCAGTTAAATCTTGAATGGGTTTTGGATACATATTAGCTTCTCCTGTCCGCTTTGTCTGCCCAAACAAGTATACAGCACCTGCAGCAACAAAAATTCAGTTACTTTGGTCCTCTCTGCAAATTTAATCTTACATTTCAATATGTTGTTGGCTAATGCTGGATTTCTGAAAATGAAGTCATTTGTCCTCTTGCTCTCCAGTATTTTTTACTGATGGATGGGGCGCTAGAAGTCACTGGGCACATTTGAAGGTGGTCTTGGTCCATTTCCTCTTGCAGATCACATAGAGGACAGTAGTGAAGAATATGTTTCAATTCTGTTTCAATGTTTTGCCAGACAATCATATCCCATACATTTCAATATAAATAAGAAGAAAAATAATTTATATGACCAAAAAGAGTTACTAAAATTACTCTAAGTGGAACATGTGGAACTTACTGTTGGTGCTTTAAAAAAAAAAAACACACACACACACGCCGTTTGTTGGCATAAACAAATAATAATTACCATCAGAAGGTTATTTAATCCCGGGACATAAAGTACTTACTATATTAAGTCACCATTGGGGTAATTGTCTCTGATGTGAGATAGACCTAATATATGCACAAGTGCAAATCAGTAGCAGTAAGACTGATAACAGGCTCTGGAAATTCAGTAAAGCTGACATATTTATATCACAAACAAACAACAACCAGAGTCTTAAATCTTCATTCCGCTCCGTACTTATCAATAGCCAGGATTTCTTTTATACATTTTCTTGTGAGTTTTCGAATTAATTCATTCCTGACAAACGTGAGTAGATAACGTAAAAATTGACAACTGACAGCATAGTTGTTCTGTGGACAGCATGACGCCCTCTGATGTGAGACTGCCTTTGTGGTTTACTGGGAGAAATACGAACTGGTTTGAGAATTCAATGTTATTCTGGCAGGTTGTCACAGTAGCTTAATGGTTAGAACACCTGCCTAGTAAGATTGTCTGTGGTTCAAATCCCAGCTGTGGCACTGAATTTTTAAGTTTCAGTTCTATCTATCAAAGCAATCAGCTTTTAAGGCATCAGGACTCTGGTCACAGTACAGCAAAAAAAGTACCAACAAATAATGTTCCCATTGGCCATTGGCGAAAAGTTTGTCCCACAGCGCTAATGTTCCTGGGTGCATATATTACAATTTTAATCCGATACAGACATATAAATGTCTAATTACTGCTGTACTTTACTTTTGCTCCAAAGTTGCATTCTCTCAATATCTTCGTAACATAAGAAATAGCTTCATTGCTTCTCCATTTTCAAACTTATCATGCTGCTATCTTCATCACCAATTAACCTTACTAGCAAAGCACAGGTTAATACTAAGAGCTTTTTCCTGGAATTAACAAAGATTTCTGCCATTTGCAATTCCTTTTTAAAAACCTATAGGGTGTGCTGGCAAGCTTTGGTTCACACTACAGCAGTAAAAATACTTGCTCTAAAAATACACTGAGCAAGTTATCTGCAGTTGCAAAAAATACTGCAAGGGGAAGTATTAAGGGCGAAAATGTGGATGAAAATGACACAATTTCACATTGTGTTTTTTATACCGAAAATTACTAGGTGGTTTGAAATGCGTATATGCAAAGTTTTAAAGTTTTAAGTTGCTCAAATTACATCATATTTAAAGGTCTGAGGGGGCATGGCAGGTGGTGAAATTGATGCCTGAAGTAAAAAATGCCCCCTCTTATTACAGATTTTTGTGGGAATTTTTCAGCGAAAATTAGTTTCTGATGCGTCACTGAGTGACCATGTTTGGTAGGTATACCATAGGAACAGCAGCTCTGCCAGTAGATGTCAAATTATTATCTGCTTTCCACAGAATGAGTGGGTAATATAGAGAAACTTCTGTTCCTATTTTGTTGGCTTCTTCGAATGTACATACTCAAAAGTTACCTTCATATTTGTGTCTTTGTTTATACTAACCATGTACGTGTTACGAGTATTTTCAGATAATTTCTTATGTGGTTATTCTAAATACTAACGTTTTACATCATAAACAAAGTCTAATATATATGTATATTTCAGTGTGATACTTCTTCAAAGTAAATATTTTAGCACAGTTCCTTATAGTGTAAATAGTTGCATATAAAGCAACAGATGAACATTTTGAAAAAAACTAATACAGTCTTATGATCATCAGGTTTTTTGCTGTTATCAGCAATAAATTAAATATTATCTAAGAGGGGAATCAAAACTGAAAAATTCAATGCCATAGCGGGATTTGAACCACCAATCTTCTGCTTATTGAGTGGCTGCTTTAACCACTAAGGTACCATGGCCAACTTGCCAGTTTTACATTAACAAACTTCTCGTTCATTCATATAGTTTACAACATGGATATACAAACAACATTTCAGTTCATTCTTATGTTCAAAGTACATAGGATAAGTCACAGTTAATACATGTATAGAACATTTAATTCCAAATCTGTTTCTCTCAATTTTACATACCTGTAAAATACATATACACTCATTTACACATTTTGATTATATTTAGTGTTGTACTTAAATTCTTCAATATTGTGGAAAGAATTTTCTGCTAAATATTTTTTAATGGTTTTTATTTGTATCCCTCTTTGTTTTAAGTTTTTTATTTCCTTGGGTAAAGCATTATAATGTACCAAGCTGAGCAGAACATTACTTCCACTTACTGGTGGTTTGCTCCTCACTGTAACTTTTCTGTCTGACCTTACCTTGGTCATCTCTTGTTCTCTTCCGACCCCGATGCTATTAGGGTTCCCGAGGGCTAGGGAGTCTTTATTTTTCCAATCTCTCCATTTCTCTAATTTCTCTATAAAATATTAACCCCTAATATGCTGACTTGTCATGGCATGCAATGCGTCCTCTGATTGGTAATCAGAGGATATGGTTGGTGAATTTATTTTGATAACTCTCCCGGTCAGGCCGGTGAGACCTGTAAACCAACGACAGGTGTGGTCCTCCAGACATTCTGGGGGTTGTGAGAGAGCGATGTGACTGCCAAAACATAAAAATATGGTGCTCTCTTAAAAGCGGTTACTATACTGCTATTGCTCTATGAGCGAAAAATATTGTAGAGCAAGAGGATTAATGACTTCATTGTCAGAAATCCAGCATTAGCTAACAACATTAAATTCCCCACCTGATTCGTACTTTCCCGGTTAGAACACAAGGGAATCTCATACCCCAAGGGCGACTTACAATAGTAAGTACTTTATGTTTCGGGTTTAAGTAACCTTTATATGGTAATTATTATTTATTTATGCCAACAAACTTAATGCTGGTGTTTACAAACACACAAGCCATGTGTCGGCAATGTTTAAGAGGTGGAATCAGAACTGAAGAGTTCAATGTCATAACTGCAATTTGAAACACAGATCTTCCACTTATCGAGCGGCTGCTTTAACCACTAAGTTACCATGGCCAACCTGCCAGTATGACACTAAACTCCACAGCTGATTCGTACTTTCCCGATTAGACCACAAGGGAATCTCTAATCAGAGATATATCCCAAGGGTGACTTACAATAGTAAGTACTTTATGTACCGGGTTTAAATAGCCTCTAGATGGTAATTATTATTTATTTATGCCAACAAACTTAATGCTGCTGCAGCAGCTCGATAAGCAGAAGATTCGTGGTTCAAATGCCGGCTATGGCATTGAATTTTTCAGTTCTGATTCCACCTCTTAAACACTGCCCACACACGCCTTGTGTGTTTGAAATTACCAGCATTAAGTTTATTGGCATAAATAATAATAAACATTATCTGCCAGATATATATAATGCGTGCACTTACCTATTCATATTAATACAATATAATGTACAACATTCTTTTTTGAAATTTTAAATCAACAAATCTTGAAAAAAAAAAATTAAAACATATTCCAACACTTCTATGTATTGAACCTGATGCATAAAAAAAATAAACAATAAACTAAAAAAAAAACTAAGTGTTTTGCTGGCTTTTTGTTTTGCCACTGATTCAGACAAATAATGTTGAAACACTTATAGGAACAGCTTCAATGAACATTAAAACAGTCTGATTGATTAAGGAAAGCATATATTTTACAAATATAACACTCTGAGATTACACTCTTGGAGTTGTCCTATAGTCTCAGACCTCCTCAAGTACAAGCTGACAAAAGTTTGTATTGGGAAGCTAGAGAGATGACTTGAGCTTCAATTCTTGCCATTGGAAAATAAATAAGTAAATAAATGGCATGAGCAATTTGGAGCACTACCTTACAGTGATAAAGAAAGGAATACGGTAATACATACCCAGTTCATTAATAGCTAAACTGTAAGAACTTCCACAGTATACAGATTTGACACCACGTGATTGTGTATCAAAAAACTTGATGAGTCGAGGTATCATTTCATCTTTTTGTTCTGCATGCCCCAATCGGCCAAGTCCTCCCCAACCCCAAGAAAATACTCGTTTCTGGGCATCAATAGCGACCTATTACAAAACATACAAAGGAAAAGGTATTCATTTTACTGCCAACAAAATGAGTAAAAGTAAACAACTACATTCTCTCAAGACAAATTATCCTAGAATTTATTTAATGAAAAAAATGTACTTTATGTTCAATTCACAAACTTCTGTTACAAATTTGTTAAAAAGTGTAATAGTTCTCAACAATTCAAGGAAGCCATTCAAGAGTGCCAGACTGTTGCACTTTAGCAGTACGTTTCTTCTTTTTTTTTTTTTTCATACCACTATTTTATGGGTATATAAATGCAGTTTGTTCTAATTCTACATATTGCTTACTAATCTTGCTCTTCTTGGAAATGCGATGTAGCAAACATTGCCATTATTAAATTGAAAAATATGTTGATATTTCTAACAACATTCTACTCCAACTTACTTGTCATTATGTTAATCACAGGACTATTTTCGGAGAGGGTTCTCTCTATCATTCAGCTGTTGATCGAAGGTAACTGCCTCTTCCTCCTTTCGTTGCCTTGTGTGCTATTCTTCCTATTGGCTAGTCGTAAGACATCGTCTATGATTGGTATGTCAAAATTCATAAGACAAACTCGATTCTTAATTATAGTGCAGTTTTAAACATGGTGGGTTGTAGAGCTTTTGATTCTTTGCAATCTCGGGCCGTGGTACAGGTGAAATAATTGTGGACTCAGGGTTAAGTGTTTATGAGATATTTTATTTGCACCTTGTTCACAGTATTTGGATCGTATCACAATAGTGAGTCCTTTTTGTTAGTGGATCAACTTTCTTAACATCGTCACAATCTAATGTATGAATTATTTAGCGATATTTCGCTAAATGTGTTTTCCACCATTTTGCACTTTGCCACGATCTTATGCCTTTTTATTTAATTGTGCACTTCGCGTTGACAACGTATTATGGTTAGTCAATATTTCACTTTTACTATCTTATAGCACGCACATATCAAAATGTGACTATCTTCAACTGACGCTACTGACAAAGAGAAAAACTGAGCCTGCCGTATTATTTTAGTTATGCACATGTATCCATCTGCATATATGCACATTTTAATAGCATCCCATTATGACATCATTTTCCATATATTTCCCTAATCCCAAAAATGCTAAAAAAATCGATCTGAATCTTCCTAACATTTTTGGCATATTTAAAATGACCCTTAAAATTTTATACATTAAATCAAAATATGATAGTAACAATTATGACACTGATAAAGAAACAATATTCCCAACAATTGAACGATGTAACACAAGCAAAGTTAATTATAAAGAGAAAATTAGTCAAATTCATAATGTACTTAATATATTTTGGGGACAAACCATATATACTGTTTCAATTATGTGAATATTTTTCCACAGTTAACGCCCAATAATTTGTTGCTAGTTTTAAAAGTTATTGGGAGTTAACAAGGTGGGAAAATATTTACATTATTAAGGATTGAGATCAGCTAATGAATTTTGACATACCAATCACAGACAATGTCTTACAGCTGGTCAATAGGAAGAACAGCATGCCAGGCAACAAAAGAAGGGGCACGCAGAGACCTGATGTTCAACCAGTCGATCAATAGCTGAATGATGGAGAGAACCCTCTCTGAAACTAGTCCTGTGATTAACATAATTACAAGTTGAAGGACAATGTGTTTAGAAATATTGACATATTTTTCAATTTATCGATGTGCCCCACCGTTTTAATGAATCTTATATTGCCATTATTACCATAGTTGACAACATGCTTGTTTGATAAGTGAAGTAGGACTATTATAAGAGACAAGGATGGGAATATGGCCGACACACTCGCTTGGTTTGTCATGTAATAATGCCAAATACCTTTAGTTTACTTTTTTGCTTGTCTGGAAAAGCATTCTCAAACACTGCATTACAAATCACTTAGCTCTATGTAAGTGTTTGGCATTTTTTGTTTTATCCATACATATATATTTTTTAGAACATGAAAACTTCTTTGATTAAAATTGAGTTAACTTTGAAATATTATATAAATAATTAATATACAATTTTTCAAAAACACATCCTATACTCTAATTCATTGTTTAAAGACCTATAAATACTGTAAATGATATAAAAATCATGCAAAGGTCATTTTAACATCAATAATGATTTTATTGCTTTATTTTTAATTAAAATATAAAATCTACATTGCAGGAAACAATTATGCATGATAATGTGATTGGAAATGTAAGATTAATTTGTAATTTGTTTTATTAAATTAAAACAGGCTAAGAAATATAACAATATACCTAAATATTACAAACCATTCATCCATTTGTTCTTAAAAGTATAGTTTGTGGGAGAAAAATATTCAAAGAATTACCATGTTCATTGATGTGTCCTAAGATATGTAAGATATTTGATGTGTCCTGTGTGGAATCATCCTTTGTTTAAATTAAAAAAAAAAAAGAATACCATTGTGGGCATTCACTGAAATACTGCATCCTGGAAGTTTTTCTTAAAAAGATTAGAACATGATTAATATTAAGCCATTTTACGGTACTGAATAATTTGCAATATGTATTAAAATACTGTATCTACATATACATGCATTACAAATAAATGCTTACAGTGTGATTGGAGCCACAGGAGAAGTCAATGATTTCCACAACTTCAACTGGTGTTATATGGCCATCCTTTGCTTTTTCCACATAGAAAACAATGCGCTTTGGTGATGTCTCACAGTGAAATCCCAGTTTGTTACATGTTACGAAGTATTTTCCATCTGTATTATGACCTTTAAAGAAAAACAATTATAATAGAAGAGTTACTAAAATGTTGGTTAGAAAACAGAGCAAAAATTAATGAAAAAACTGAAGCTACATAGGTTGATTTTTTAATAGTGGCAACAATACTGTAACAATACCATGAAATGGAGCCAGGCAATATAATTTATACCAGAAGTAGGTTAGATGCCCATCCACCCACAGAGCAACTGAACTCTTCTCCCTCACTCCACGCAGGTGTGCAGCAACAATATCAGCCCACCTTTGTAGCGTGGTGGTAGCATGTCTGTCTCACATCCAAGAGGTCACGAGTTTGAAACTTGCTTAGGGTGAGTTATCCAGATAAGGTTTTTACAGAGGTTTTCCCTTATCCTGAGAAGATGAATGTCTAGTAACTTAAAGCTCTAGGGACCTCTGGCTCATTTGAGCATCATTTCAGCCATTTCATTCATTCAGCGTCTGATATGCTGGAGGACAATTAATAATAATTGAATGTGAATACCCTTCAAAACCAGAGCTATCACATATTATCTCTGTATTATCCGAGTTATTCCATACTCAAGGTACTCTGTGCACTCTCAGTGCTTAGATAATTGCGAATTTAATGTAACTGCATACTCAATTTTCAGCTCATTCTAAGAAAAATAGATGGGAATGCAAGATTAGTGCTCCAAACCCTTTACAATTACCATCCAAAGGTTACTTAAACCTGGAACATTAAGTACTTATGACTGTTACACTTGGAGTACTTATCTCTGATGTGAGATTCCCTTGTGGTCTACTGGAAAAGTATGAATTGGTTGGGGAATTTAATGTCATACTGGCAAGTTAACCATGATAGCTAAGTGGTTAGAGCAGCTGTACATAAAGCGGTAGATCCATGGTTCAAATTCCAGCTATGGCAGTGAATTTTTCAGTCCTGATTCCACCTTTAGAGCTTTACTGTATTGACAATTCAATGTACACATACCACAAAAGTATATGTTACCCGACGCTGAGATGTATTTCTCTATAACAGTGTATGTGTAAGTGTTTGATGCATTTTTTATCAAAATTAAAAAAAAGGATACTCTTCTTCTTCTTCTTTCCCTGATTACCCTCCCCTTATGTAGGACTTACACCCCCTAGGTCTTACAATCCAGCCTAGGGTCAGACGCAAAAGCATACTAAGCCAAGCATAATAGAGTAGAACGTTGATTATCCAGCGCTAGGGCCTGCCTCACATCCAAGAGGTCACAAGTGCAAATCTTGCTTTGGGTAAGTTACTTGGATAAGATTTTTTACATGGTTTTCCCTACCTGAGAAGACGAATGTCCAGTAATTTAAAGCTCTATGGACCTCGGGCTTATTTGAGCTCATTTCATTCATTGAGTTGACTTTACTATTCATACCTCCATTACTGAATGTGTGCACCCATTTACTGCCAGTTAGTAAATATTGTTAACGATGCAATAAAACTTAAAATCAGCAAGCTATGCATTTAGTTACAGCCCAGTGAAGGCAACCATGATCATGATGAAATATTGAGACACAAATAGGCTCTGGCCTGCGCTCTTAGAGCACTGTACCTACACCAATTTGCGAAATACATTCAGTCTGTAATCTTAAGTTATATTATAAATGCAATAGAATGTTATGCCTTGTGATGTTTATTGTTTCCTTAATTGCAGCCTAAAATTGCCAGTATAGTTTGCTCAGAAAACTGAAGTTCTCTTTTCTCCTTTCAGTGTGGTTATTATACACAAACACTGGATACCTAGTTGTGATTTAAGTAAAACAAACTTAGAATAATGTATAAACACCATGAGAACTGCATAAAGATGGCGAGTCACCTCTTACACTTACACAACCCCTTGTAACAGAGCAAGGGTAAAAAAATGGACTGCCTTACCAAGCTGTCCATATTCTGGCAATCCAAATGAATGAAGCACTCCTTTGCAATCCAGGATCATACTGAATTCTGCACCACATCCCACCTTCACTATAGGGGGACCTTTGTAGCTGATCTGGAGACAAAAATAAACTAAATTACAAAATGAATGCTCTTTTAAATTTTGCTTACCATGGTGTCTAGCAAAATTTGAAAATCAAATTGAAGGTATTTCCAGGATTTTTTAAGGTGAAAAAATTCCTTTTCAAGGAGACATGCAAACTTATAAACAATACTAGGAAAGAGCTAAACATGGTAAATGAAGGTAACCTAAGATACATGGTATAAAAATTATTTATTTATGCCAACAAACTTACGGTTGGTGTTTTTAAACACATAAACCGTGTGTGGGCAATGTTTGAGAGGTGCAACTGGAACTTAAAAATTCAATGCCACAGCTGGAATTTAAACCACAGACCCTCCATTTATTAGACGGGTGCTCTAACCATTAAGCTACTGTGACAACCTGCCAGAATGACATTGAATTCTCCAACCAGTTCATATTTCTCCCGGTAAATCACAAAGGCAGTCTGACATCAGAGGCAATTACCCCAATGGTGACTTACTATTGAAAGTACTTTACGTCTTGGGATTAAATAACCTTCAGATGGTAATTATTATTTATTTATGCCAACAAACTTACTGCTGGTGTTCTTAAACACACAAGCCATGTGTGGGCAACATTTGAGAGGTAGAACTGGAACTTAAAAATTGAATGCCACAGCTGGGAGTTAAAATTTAGAAAGAAACTCCAGAATATATTCTCTTTAATGACATCACTGTTTACCACATTCCCATTTATATGTGTAGCTAAATGATAAATGAGGGTGCACTAGATGTAGGCTGACTCAAGTGCCACTTTTTTGTAATAAGAAATCAGTAATTTTGGGAAATACTGTAATTAAGGATCCTACCACTTAAGCAAACTGCAGGTACACAAGGTTTACATACCATCCAAAAGTCCATACTCAACTCTAGATTACATTATTCTAGCACCTAAAAACCTACATTCCATCCAAAATCTACTGCACTCAGAACTGAAGGACTCCTTACCAACAATAGAAAAATTGGAAATATACCAATTCAACTGCAAAGACTATAACAAAATTTATTTGGAAAAGTAAAAATAAAATTGAAAACAAGGTGTAAAGGACATCTTAGGAAGCCAAAGTATAAAAAAGCGGGAAAATCGGCAGTAGCAGTCTCTAACATAAGACAAATTGGAAATTAAAAGCTTCACTTATCTTAGTAATATTGCAGTATATTTTTGGTTAGCAAACACAAAATCGATCCTGAACCTACACTGATAAAAAGCATCTCTAATGTGAAACAACTAGCAGTATGGGAGAATATATTCATGTTGAAAAGTAAAGAGTCTTCAACTTTGAGTTGTTCCGAAGTGACAACCTCGGCATGAACACCAAAGGATAACAGCATTGCAATTTCTAACATGATGAAACCATGTTCCAGCAGATGGCATTAGGTTGAGAATGAGAGCAAACGAGCTCTCAAAACATGTCTCATTTTTAATAAATAAGTGTGATGTAGTGTCAGTAAATTTGAATCACTTTAGTATCTAAATGTTATTACACATCACTGTGAGCAAAACTTCTGATAAAGTAGTTTATAGGTAAATTTTTGTTAGAAATTGATTTGACATGACCCTCACTAATGGTCACTAAGCTCTTGGGATCCTTCACATTCCTGGATGTACCTGTGTGTAAGTATATGCACTCACCTGTGTGGCATTAAGGATCATTGGGTTCTGATTTCCAACCCCACACTGACCATATTTGTTTTCTCCACATCCATAAACAGCACCACGATCTGCAAGAATAGCACATAAGAAGTTGTAGCTTCCAATCAAGTTTATGGTGCATACTAGGTGCACCTTTCCATTCATAGTGTGTACTATTGTATTTAGTTTCACCATATAAGACAAAGAGCACTGATGAAGTGGATCTGTATCAGGCAATGAGTGAAAAAGAGTATTTTAAATGACAAAGGTAACAACAAGAAAGTTGGAGATGAATAAGCTACACTAATTATTATGTTAGGAATATAATAACCCAAAGTGCAACAGCCCTTTACGGGTAAGGCCACTGCATCCTCCACCCTGCCCACCACAGACGTCATAGGTGGGATGGGGTGCAGTACTGGAGGGTGGTACGTGGTCAGCACCTTGATCTCTCCCAGCTGGTTATGTGTTCTACACAACCAGGTTACATTAAGAATATTGGATAATGTTTCGTATGTACCAAAATCAATTTTTGTCGCAATTACTTGAAACAGTGTATATATACTAGGTGCATCTGAAAAGTTTGGTGAATGGTCTCAGGAAATATAGGAAACAAGAGTTACAAACATAATATCTTTACTAGCCTTCAAAGTAATCACCATTGGCTACACCATACTTCTGACATCGGCTGTAAAGCTGTTGGAAACTGCCAGCAAATGCTGGAGGCACTGTGGTCATGGGTTGAAGCTGTGGTCACCTCTGTGAAGCTTAAGTCTTTCAGGGCTAACTTAAGGTGAAGGGGGAAAAAAAAAAAATGAAATCTGCCAGCACTAAATCTGAAGAATAAGGAGGGTGTGGAAGCACAATGCCTTGTGTTGAGTGAGAAAGTTGAGCATGCGGATCCATTTTGTGCTCCATGTTGCAATTACACAGCTTCTCACACTGACCCAGTTAGCTTGACTGCAGCATACACCACCGCTTCACTGCAGTGATTTGTTCGATAGGGGGTGTTTGTCCCACAATGTGTATGACGGACACCACATTGTCACCAGTGCTGTTTTTAAAATATAGGACCATTCACTGAACATTTCTGACACAGGTTGTATATAATTTGTCCCCAAATAGAGTTAAATATGTCGTGAACTTGACTTGTTTCAAAGATGTAACTGACTTTGTATTACATCTTCTTCCATTGTTGAGAAGATTACCTATTTATCGATATTGTAATTGTTGAATACCATGTTTCTATTGTATGTAAAGAACTAAGCGCTATTTTGAATATTTAATGCAAAGAGTGTTAAAGAGATAGATTAAAATCGCTTTCTTAGCATTTCGGGATAATAAAAGTATGCGGAAAATTATATCATAGAATGACACTACTAAAGGTGCACATGTGCAGATGGATACATACACACATAACTCAAAAGATGCAGTAATATAAGTCTTTCTCTTTGCTGATAACATTGGTACAGTATAGATGTATTTTATATGTACACATCCTAAACTAGTAATAGTGAAGTGGCTAAGTGTTTAAAGATGGTTAATTAGAGAAAAAATAAGTAATATATTAACTTCGATTAACTTCAAGAAGTTAGTTACCACAAAGTGTACAATTTAGTGAAGGAATATAGGATCGACGAAGTATAAAGTGAAAGAAAACACATTTGGCGAAATATCACTAAATCTTCAAATACAAAATCTTGACGATGCTAAGGAAGTCAACCCAGTGAAATAAAAGATTTGTTACTGCAATATGACTTAAAAGCTGTAAAAGAGAAGGTGCAAATAAAAAGATACGCAGAAGTTAAACCCCAAAAACCACTATTCATTTCACCCTGTGCCACGACCCGAGATAGCAAAGATTCAAAGACTCAAAGACCCAATGAACTATGCATTCTTTTTAAAACTGCATCATACTTAGGTTAGGGAGAGTTGGGTACCTTGATAAATAACATTAGTACATTATGGTTGTTTTAATATCATGATATTGCCTCCTGAAACTATTAAAAGCACGCAAATAAACTTTTTCCGAACCTTGTTAGATAGATGCTATACACAGAAGGCACCTAGTATAGGCAAAAGCAATGTAGGGGAAGTAGTACTGCCAATGTATGAAAAGCAGGGAACTATGTCAATGTGGTACATGTGCTTGTATTTTAAGTGCCGATGTTGGCAACAGTTTAACAGGAGAGGAAAGCTCCCATGATGCCTTGGGTGAAGTAAGTCGCTACATTTTTTGATTCCTCAAGTTTGTGCACCTTGCCAATTAAGTACCATTTACAGACACTTACACAATAATATATTTGTTCCTGAAGATGTCTTCTTAATACTTCTGCAATAAAACAGTGCAATATAATGTTAAAAGTGTGTGAAAATCCATTTCAAGTGCTTTGGTAAAAGAAAACTTTTTTTTTTATTACATTGACTGCAAATTTACAATCTGTTCTTATCAGAACATTCAGTAAATGTGTTACAAGTAATGACTGGAACACTAAAGGTAGCTAAATCAAATGGTAGGTCCAAAATGTTAAGGCACTGTAGACGGTCAACCATAGTACTGTTGTCTAGTAGATTGATCGCAAGGACATTTGGATGGTCACTGCTGATGTTGAAGACTGCGGGATGTAATTTCTTTTTATTGTTGGAATGTGTAGATCATTATGCAGTGTTGTGCTGGACATATACCATGGTGCTTTTGCCAGCCAACAAAGAGTTATGGATTCAGATCTTCGTAGTATCTCAATATTGGAGTTACTGGCACTTCTCCAAAGTTCAATACCGTCAGTCCATATAGGTCTAATGATGGTCTTGTATATTCATATTTTGTTGTAAAGAGACAGATGAGATTGTCTGTTCAGCATCCAATATAACTGCTGGAATTTTAGTTGTGCTTCTTTTCTTTTTGTTGTAATGTGGTGTTTGCATGTTACATGTTCATCTATGTGCAGTCCAAGATATTTTACAGATGTTGTTATTGGAATTTCTATTTGATTTAAATACACTTTAGGGCATGTAAAGAGAACATTATCCAGAATATTAACCCAAAATGACTATAAAACTGTTTGCATATTAGAGCCTCCTTTAAGTATTTGTCTTCTGCCTAGCTATGGTTGCAGATAATTAGTAAAAAAGCTCGATAGTCTCAGAACCTATAAATATATATTATTCATAAGAAGTCTTACCTGTTAAGAATAAAGTATGATTACGCCCACAAGCAGCTCCTACTATAGTATGGTCTCTTAAGGCCTCTATTACAGTTGGCGCATCTCTTCGCTTGGTATCTCCAACACCAAGCTGTCCTTTCTCATTGCGACCTTATCAAAGAAGCAAATCTTAGTGTAAATTTTGTTTTATATTACAAGAATTACACAATTTTTTTTGGACGGAGAGAGAGGGAATGAGAGTTGGAGAGAGGTGGAGAGGAGTGTGTGTATGTCTTTTTTAATGCTCAGGATTTGACAATGTCCACTTCCTTCTAGCTTTCCAATATTTGGTGATATCATATATGGCTAAGTCTCCTCAATATTTATGAAATATGACTCGAGGGGTAAAATGTTCCGGAGTTAAAATAGTCCCCCATTCGGATCTCTGGGCGGGTACTACTTCTGGAGAACCGAAACATTTATATAAATAGAAGATCTAACATCACAATTCTTCAATGGAATGCTAGTGGTCTCACCCAAACAAAAAGAACAGAAGTGAATAAGATTGTATTTGACTATAACATAGATATATTTGTCATACAAGAAGCAACTCTAACAAATGATCAACTTAAATACTTCAATTTTACTGGATTTTTACTACACTTACTACCCAAAAATAGACAGGTAAGTAGTGGAATATTAGTTGGAGTCAATAATGATATTAAATCCTCCTTTCAAATTGTTAAAGAAATGGATAACAAAGATAAAGCTGAATTAATAAAGCTAAATTTTTGGGATAACAAAACACATCTTCATTTATACAGTATTTACAATCCTCCCAGGAATGAACCAGATCTCTCACTTATTGAACAATTAAACAAAACAATCATAATTGGGGATTTCAATGTCCATTCCAAAAGATGGGGTTATGAAAAAGTGGATTCTACAGGGCAGATAGTGGAAGAATTTTTGAATACCACAACCTTTGAACTGATTTATGATAAAGAACATTGCAAAACCTTCATACATTACTCTGGAGCAGGCAGTAACCTAGACCTCTTATTAGCTACAACAGATATTGTTTCAAAAATTAATAGAAGACCCAAGTTCTGGTCACAGAGCAGTAATTGCTGATATAAAACTAGATAATACAAATAACAGTCAAAATCACACAAATCTGTATTGGAACTTCAAAAAAGCAGATTGGAACAAATATAAAATTGAACTGGAACATAAATTTAAAGAACAAACAAACTCACTGCTGCATGACCACCCAGATCATATGAACAAAAATTTTTGTAAAGTCATCCTAAAAACTGCAAAAAAACATATTCCTCGTGGGAGAATAAAAAATTTCAAACCCTTTTGGAACACCCAGTTAGAAGAACTGAAAAAGCAAAGGGATATAGCTAGAAATACAGCTGAACAAACAAAAAACATATCAGATACACAACTATAGCGAAAGAAATGTGCCTCACTAAAAAAAGAAATTAATACAGCTAAAAAGAATCACTTCAATAATTTCTTTGAAAAAATGGATTTTAGGACAGATGGCAACAAAGCCCATAAGTTCATAAAACATGTCAAGGACAGGAGAGAAAGCAACAGCACACCTATCATATACAACAATAAAATATTAACAAAGGATGCAGCCATAGCCGAAACATTCAATAAATATTATGCTAATTCACATAAAGTAACAAGAAATAATAAAAAGAACGTAAACAATTTAAGAAAGATTTGAAACAAGAAAGAGAATGTGATCCTAACATTCAATACAATATCTTTTATCAACATTTTAATATACAAGAACTGAACATTGCAATAAATAATAGAAAAAACAAAGTCTCCTGGACCAGATCACATACATCCAGAATTCATAAAAAAACTTGGAAAAACAGCAAAACAACTATTAAAACTCTACAATCTATCCTGGAACACCACTGTACCTGCTGAATAGCGAAAAACAATAATTGTTCCACTCTTGAAGAAAGATAAACAGCATCAAAAATAAAAAAATTATAGACCAATAGCTCTTACTAGCATAATAGCAAAAGTGATGGAAGGAATGGTGTCAGGTTAAATTGGTTTCTAGAATCCCAAAATTTAATTTCTCCATGTCAAAATGTATTCAGAGCGTTCCACTCTACAAATGGACACGTCTTACTTCTCAGTCAAGAAATCAAAGACTCCTTCTATAGAAAAGAAGATAATTTATCAGTTTTTATTGATTTCCAAAGTGCATATGATTCCATATGCAGAACAAAACTACTAAAGAAAGTAAAACAAATAGGGATACATGGTCCAATGTTTTCATGGCTATGTCATTTCCTAACACAACACTTTATTGCTACCAGATATGCAAGAAATATATCTAAATATAAACAAGTACACCAGGGCTTACCATAAGGCGCAGTACTCAGCACTACACTTTTTAATATATTTATTAATGATCTGCCACAACAAAAAAACAAAAGTACAGAACTAGAAAAAACCATGCAACAATCCTTAAACAACCTACAAAAGTGGACCAAAGAAAATTTAATCACTGTTAATACAACAAAATCAAACTACCAAATCTTTTCACTAAGAAAAAAAAAAAAAACCACTAAAAATAAAACTAAATTTTGAGGGTCAACAATTACCAGAAACAAAGGAAGCAAAGTATTTAGGAGTTACATTTGATACTGAGACAGAATATTAGAAGACCCCAAAAGAAAATCGTTTATGTGAATATTTGTTAAAAGTGTAATTTGTTTTTTGATATTGGTATGAGTTGGTTAAGTGGCGAAAACGTGTTAATAATGTTCATTGTTATGAACAACTAAGTTTGCCCAAAGACGTCATAAATATTTCCATATTTGATTTTAATATATATGTATAAATATTAGAATTATATGTGTTCCATAATAAAAGTAAGGGAGGATGGTTAGGGATCGCTTCCCTAACAAGAAAGAACTATTTGATGGACGCATACGCGGATGTATACGAAAAAGGCGGTGTCACGTGAGGACGCCATAATCTGCCCATTCGCGTGTGTGTAATCGAGGCATAAGGACGTATTGGTGTAGCATGTGAACATGGAATTTTCACCAGACTTTCATCGAGTTCTACTAAATGAAAAAGTGGAAAGGTTTTGAATCATTTAGAATGGTGCTAGGAGGAATTATTTAATGTAAAATAACGAAAAAGTGTTAATAAAATAATACATTGTGGTGAAGAAACATTGTGTGATTTTTCATTCCATCCGTTAACACGCCCCGAGATCACAAAGATCTCAATAGCTCAAAGACACAACGTTATAAATAATTACAAAAACTGCACCAAACGGCTTGCCCAACGTGGAACACGAATTCCGGATGGAATGGAAATTACGGGAAATGAACTTACGCGAAATACCAAGTGACGCCATATCTTCGCGCCAAAAAGAAAGAAGACACCATTAGACCATCGTTTGAAATCGAATACATCAGAACATCGATGAACGGATAATCAACGCGGGATAACACCACAGATCGTCTAGCGAAGCCAACCGCCCAGGAGACGCACGTAACTGGACAAAACGAGAAAAAAGTAGGACCAAAAATTTTTATTTTTACATCCACTTTATTTTTATTTGTATGTTACTGCAAAGCGGCAAAATAGCAGGACTTTTAAGCCAAAGTGAACTGAATAAAGAAACTAAAATGTCGCAAAAAGAGAGAGATCTACTAACAGGAGTAGAGCAAGGGGCAGATAGGCCTAGTTATCAAATAGAACCAGAAAGTGAGGAACAGGTAGCGATAGGAAAAGACCAAAGGTTATTAATGATCATGTTTGAAAGACTAGAACAAAGTTTAGGTCAAAAAATGGAACAAAACAAGGTAGAATTAGGTCAGAAAATGGAACAAAATAACGTAGAATTGAGACAGAACATAGAACAAAGTTTAGGTCAGAAAATAGGAGTGAGAGAGGACATAGAAAATAATAAAAAAGAAATAGGTCAGAAACTGGAACAGAATAAGGAAGAGATAGGTCAGAAAGTGTAGGAAGTGAGAAAGGACTTAGAGCAGAAAATAGAACTTAATAGGAAAGAATTAGAGCTAGACTTGGGAAAGAAAATAGAATTAGGAAGACAGGAGTGTAAAGAAAATATGAAAGTAATGGAAACTAATTTAAAATTAGTACATAAAAACTTAAATGAGACAAAGGAAGCCTTAGAAGCTAGGATAGAAATCATAGGAGATAGGATGGGAAAAATTGAATCGGAAATGAGAGAAAATAAGATTGTATTAGAAGGAGAAATTGGTAGATGTAGAGATGAAATAACAGAATGTAATGCAAGTGTAGACTGTAAGATTACAAATGTAAAAGGAGAAATAACTGAGGAATTAAGGAAAGAGATTGAGGTAGTAAAGAAAGGCATTATTAATGAAACTGTAGATCAAATTGTAATTCCTAAAACTAAGGCTATGACTGATGTAGTACATTCGCAACAGGATGCTATGAATGATATGAAACAAAGTCACTTAGAAATAAAGAATGATTTAAAATCAATTTGTGAAGAAATGAAAAGAGGAAAAGAAAGTTTGGCTAATGTAAATTATGTTGTGAATGCGCTACAAAGGCAAGATGATTTAGATGTAAGTAATGTACAAGATGACAGCTATTTGAATAATGTACAAAATGTTGACTCACCATACAGAGAAAGAGGTTCACAATCAAACAATGACACAACACACAACACATGCTACACCAACAGCATACTACATGAAATCACACCACCTACATTTGACGAGGAGAAGGGAGACGATCCAAAACTCTTTGTTAAAGAGATGGAAGAGTATTTTAAAGTGAAAAGGATACCAAATGAGCTTAGGATGAAGATAGTTAAGAAAAGCTTAAAAAACAAGGCATTAGAATGGCTCAGGTTAACACTAGCTGGTCATGAATCGTATAGCTCATTCAGAAATCTATTCCTATCAAGGTATTGGGGCCCAGCTAAGCAAAACCAAACTAGGGTAGAGCTAGCGACAGGTAGATATGATCCAACCAAAGGGTTATCGCTAGTCGATTATTTTATGAAAGTAGCCAACAAAGGAAAGCTATTAGACCCTAACCTGTCGGAAGCAGAGCTAATTACCAGCATAACAAGACATTTCCCAGACACAGTGAGAACAGGGTTAATTGTTGCGAGGCCAGTAGATTTTGCAGACATGATAGAGTTACTGACAGCCTAATGAGCATAGACATAGGAACGGTCACCCAAACTCACCCATCTTAAACCGGAGCATGTCTACGAACAACCAGAATGAGGGAGAAGATAGAAATACTAGGAGCACCCATGACAGGGGGAGAGGGGCACACCATTTCCCACAACCACGCAATCATGGCGAAAGGATGGAGAACACAAGATGGCGGTACCACGACACAATACCAAGGGGTGAATCGAGACACCAAACATATACATATGATCGTGGAAGACCAGGAGACCGTACCCATCAAGTGAACCACATACGACTCTGTAGGGAATACTTCAATAACCAAAGACCGTCATACAACAGGGGTTCACAGGGGTGAACAGGGGTTCACGACAACGTAAGACAACAGGAACAGGATGAAAATGTGCCAAATAGGGCCGATTTTGCACAAAATACAGAAACAACAACCACCACCAACACTCAGGGAAATTACCATGACTAAGTTGGTCCCAACCGAGTGGATGACCAACAACACAAACCATAAGCAACTTACAATTGACATCGACACCATGATGGCTACACGAAGAGAAAGATGGAACTACTGTACACTGGACCACTGGTCATAACAAAACAGCTGGGTGACCACACGTATGAGCTACAGAATACAAATGGCAAGTTGGTAGGAAGATACCATAAAAATAAATTAAAACCATACAAAGAAAGGATCAAATAGTCTTTGCCAACAAACATGTAAGGCAGGAATAATAGAGATGATGGAAAATAATTATTTTTAATGGGTTACTTATAGAAGATTATGTTCAGATTGGAAAATTCAACAAGAAAGAAAATCAACATAGTCATTGGCTATATTGACCACAAAGAGCATTGTCAACAAAGACAGATGAGGACACTAATTGTCATTAAAGAAGTGAATTATAGCGACGGAGAATAATGTGTTTTTGACATAAGGATGTCAGGGACAAAAATAAAAAGGAATCAATTGTGATGACAAAGATAAAATATTTATGACACAAAGGTATCGAGGGTGAATTGAGAAGAAAAATAATACAATTGTAGAATAATTATAAGTATAGAAGTTTTCTCTTATAGAGATAAGAGATAAAGAGGTGACAATTAGTGAAGTAAGAAAAACCATAGTCAGAGAACCAATGCGCATGAATTAAGATGGATATAGCCAATTCTAAGCTTGAAGAAATGTCGAACTAAACAATAGTGAATAAGAACCCAATTAAAAAAATGGTACCATTAGTAACATCAGAGTTTAAGAATTGACTCAACGACCTGCCTATACATAATAAGTTTACAAGACAAAGAAGGCAAAGAACTGGATAAAATATTGCCATAAATATGATTAGAATCATTAGCTCAAGATTTGTATCCTGTTTTTCTCTCCTCATAACAAGGAACATAAGTCAAAAGCCACACAATAAACCATGATACACTTAAATTATATTTATGTCAATGTCAAATGTAAAATCTTAGGAATATGTATTGTATAAGAACTGAATATGTGTTGTTAAATAACTGAACATATGTTGTATAATAACTGGATATGTTGTATAATAACTGAATGTGTTGCACAATAACTGAATATGTATTGTATAAGAACTGAACATATGTTGTATAATAACTGGATATGTTGTATAATAACTGAATGTGTTGTACAATAACTGAATATGTATTGTATAATAACTGAATATGTGATGTATAATAACTGAACATGTATTGTGTAGTAACTGAATGTGTGAAATTTATAAAGACATGCTGTGTCATGCCAAAACAAGACAAAAACAAACAGCGAGGAAGACTGTAAAAGAAAAAAAAAAAATATTGTACAAAGTGATTGTATCAGAGGAGTAGGGAGAAGTATTGTATTATGTTTCAAGATTGTAAATATAGGTGACAACTTGAAAAACAAAACAAGGGGCATGTGAGACAGAATATTAGAAGACCCCAAAAGAAAATCGTTTATGTGAATATTTGTTAAAAGTGTAATTTGTTTTTTGATATTGGTATGAGTTGGTTAAATGGCGAAAACATGTTAATAATGTTCATTGTTACGAACAACTAAGTTTGCCCAAAGACGTCATAAATCTTTCCATATTTGATTTTAATACATATGTATAAATATTAGAATTATATGTGTTCCATAATAAAAGTAAGGGAGGATGGTTAGGGATCGCTTCCCTAACAAGAAAGAACTATTTGATGGACGCATACGTGGATGTATACGAAAAAGGCGGTGTCACGTGAGAACGCCATAATCTGCCCATTCGCGTGTGTGTAATTGAGGCATAAGGATGTATTGGTGTAGCATGTGAACATGGAACTTTCACCAGACTTTCAGCGAGCATAAGTTCTACTAAATGAAAAAGTGGAAAGGTTTTGAATCATTTAGAACGGTGCTAGGAGGAATTATTTAATGTAAAATAACGAAAAAGTGTTAATAAAATAATACATTGTGGTGAAGAAACATTGTGTGATTTTTCATTTCATCCGTTAACACACCCTGAGGTCACAAAGATCTCAATAGCTCAAAGACACAATGTTATAAATAATTACAAAAACTGCACCAATACCAAACTTACATGCACCAAACAAATAGAAAGTGTAATACAAAGAGCAGAGAGGTGCCTTTCACTGTTAAAACGTCTAACAGGAATGAAGTGGAGATGCTCCAGAGCAACGCTTAACACAACATACAATGTATATATAAAGCCATTATTTACTTACTGCAGCGAAGTTCTTGTAACTCAAACACACACAAAAAAACAAAAAAAAAATTCAAATCTTTCAAAACCAAAGTCTGAGACTAATTACATGTGCTATCAAAACCACACCAATAGCATCTATGGAAATACTAAAAAACCAATACCCCATTGAATATGAAATAGAAAAAGCGGCTCTTATTCAACACGAGAAGTTGATCGGACTCCCATTCAATACACGGAGCAAGAGAAATTTTACACATACACTGAAGACTCAGGAGAGCTTTCTTTTCAAAATTCAAGACATCAAGAAGAATGCATACCTTCCTAATTCAAAGGAAAACTACATATCTAAAGTCAATCCGACACAAGCATTAGACATCACATATTATTTACACCTGACAGAAGAAGTTAAGAAAAGTGATACTCCAACTAGTGTTCTAAAATTATTGGCATTAGAGACAATCCATACTGGATTTCCAGAACATGAATGGCTCCATATTTATACTGATGGATCATTGATCTCAAACCGAGATGGAGCAGGGGCTGGAGTCACGTGTTACCTCTTTTCCTATTACAAATCTTTAAGTTATGGATCTACAAACATTGATGGAGAAACTGAAGCATTTCGAATGGCCCTACAAAATCTTATGTATAGAATTTCACATTTTCATCAGGCAGTTATTCTCTCAGATTCCAGGGTGGCAATTATAGCAATTACTTCCAAGTTGTCACCAAAAAACCAAACAATTATAGAATGTTGGAAAATCCTTACCCATCTAACCGCACTTCAAAAACTCCTAGTCTTCCAATGGATACCAGCTCACTGTGGACTGAGTGGTAATGAGAAAGCTGATTTTCTTGCTAAAAAGGGTACCGGCAATGTGCAGAAATCTATAGTTAATCTACCATTTTATGCAGCTAAAAGATTAGTCAACTCTGAATTCAAAAAAATTATTGCAAAATATTACTATGAAAAATCAAAAAATAAAAGATGGGAACTACCAAACTTTCAAACAGTAATTCCTGAGTATCCTCGAAAAACGGCAGTTGCAACCTTCAGGTTGATTACAGGACATGATTGTCTGGCAAAACATTTAAACAGAATTGGGATATATTCTTCACCACTCTGTCCTCTATGTGATCTGCAAGAGGAAATGGATCGAGACCACCTTCAAATATGCCCGGCCACTTCTAGTGCCTCATCCATCAGTGAAAAATATTGGAGAGCAAGAGGATTAATGACTTCATTGTCAGAAATCCAGCATTAGCTAACAACAACAACATATTTTGTGATAAAATTTGGACACATGTTCAAGGTTGACATGATTTTAGGTGTTATGGTGAAGTCAATTTAACATCAATTATTAGTTAATGCAAAACATAAAGGATGTAATTTTCTTTCATTTGGGTACATTAGGTTGGTTTAAATTTAAAAAAAAAATTATTTTGCTGTTTAACAATGCTGTCAATTGCCAGGATCACATCAGCGTTGCCAATGTACCAGAATTTCGTCCTGCATGAGTTCTTTTACATGCTAGTAAATCTACTGACATGGAGATGACATTTTTAAGCACACTCTGGGCCAGATTTGAACCTGTGACCTTGTGACCAGCTCTCTAACCAACTGAGCCACCCAGACCGACATATTAGATTGGTAAACTACATTGTGTGTAACATGATGATTATGGAGGGTGAACATTCTGCAGAAATTAAAAGAATGGGTGGCAAAAGATGCCATTGATACCCAGGAGACAACTGGCACATAAAGCTCCATTTAATGAGCGATGTTAGAAAAAAAAAAGGTTTGTTTAATTTATATGTTGTCCTTTAACATCTTAGGTCATATTGGCATATTTTTCCTTGAACATTTTGTTCATTGGCAATGATTTTTTACTCATTTACTGTTGTGGTAAAGGGTTTTTACTTTCGGTTGTCTTTATATTCACACGATGTATATATAAAGCCATTATTTACTTACTGCAGTGACATTCTTGTAACAGCAAATACAAAAATTTCAAATCGTTCAAAACCAAAGCCTGAGACTAATTACAGGTGCTATCAAAACCACACCAATACCAGCTATGGAAATACTAACTAACCAATACCCCACTGAATATGAAATTGAAAAACCAGCTCTCATTCAACATGAAAAGTTGATCAGACTCCCATTCAATACATGGAACAAGAGAAATTTTAGACATACACATAAGACTCAGGAGAACTTTCTTTCCAAAATTCAAGACATCAAGAAGAATGTATACCTTCCTGATTCAAAGGAAAACTTCATATATAAAGTCAATCCGATACAAACATTAGACATTGATGGAGAAATTGAAGCATTTCAAATGGCCCTACAAAATCTTATGTATAGAATTTCACATTTTCATCAGCCAGTTATTCTCTCAGATTCCAGGGTGGCAATTATAGCAATTACTTCCAAGGTGTCACCAAAAAACCAAACATTTATAGAATGTTGGAAAATCCTAACCCATCTAACAGCACTTCAAAAACACCTAGTCTTCCAATGGATACCAGCTCACTGTGCACTGAATGGTAATGAGAAAGCTGATTTTCTTGCAAAAAAGGGTACCAGCAGCGTACAAATTAAATTATTTTGTTGTTTAACGATACTGTCAATTGCTAGGATCACATCAGCGTCGCTGGTGAGCCGAAATTTTGTCCCACAAATCTATAGTTAATCTACCATTTTATGCAGCTAAAAGATTAGTCAACTCTGAATTTAAAAGAATTATTGCAAAATATTGCTATGAAAAATAAAAAAATAAGATGGGAACTACCAAACATTCAAACAGTAATTCCTGAGTATCCTCGAAAAATAGCAGTTACAACCTTCAAAACATTTGAACAGAATTGGGATATATTCTTCACCACTCTGTCCTCTATGTGACCTGCATGAGGAAATTGGAGACCACCTTAAAATATGCCCGGCCACTTCTAGCACTGCATGCATCGGTGAAAAATACTGGACAGCAAGAGGATTAATGACTTCATTGTCAGAGATCTAGCATTAGCTCAACAACAAATTCACACACGCATTTGTTCTCCTCGTTCATCTTCCAGATCCATCTCTAGGGAAGATGGAGAATAATCCTGGCTACAGAAAAATTCCCACTTACGGCTAGGAATTAAACTTCATTGAGTTTGACAAGCTCCATTAATTAATGGTTTTAATATAAATTTAATACATAAAAAGATAGAGAAATTTAAATATCAAAAGGCTGTAAAAGAAGTTTCTAGTCTCAAAAAATATGAGTTTAATTACTATCCTTGCTCTAATAAAACATTTACAAACATTTTGAAAGAATATGGAATAATTATTATTTATTTATGCCAACAAACTTACTGTTGGTGAGAGGTAGAACTGGAACTTAAAAATTCAATGCCACAACTGGGATTTGAACCACAGAACTTCTGCTTACCAGGCGGCTGCTCTAACCATTGAACTATTGTGACAAACTGCCAGAATGGCATTAAATTCTCAAACCTGTTCCAATTTCTCCTGGTAAACCACAAAGGCAGTCTCACATCAGAGACAAATTACTCCAATTGTGACACTCTATTGTAAGTACTTTATATCCCAGGATTAAATAACCTTCAGATGGTAATTATTATTTATTTATGCCAACAAACTTACTGTTGGTGTTTTTAAACACTCAAGGCGTTTGTGGGCAAAGTTTGGGAGGTAGAACTGGAACTTAAAAATTCAATTCCACAACTTGGATTTGAACCAAAGACCTTCCGCTTACCAGGTGGAATTTTTAAGTTCCAGTTCTACCTCTCAAAGTTTGCCCACACACGGCTTGTGTGTTTAAAATCACCAACAGTAAGTTTGCTGGCATAAATAAATAATAATTACCATCTGAAGGTTATTTAATCCTGGGACATAAAGTACTTACAATAGTAAGTCACCATTGGGGTAAGTTGTCTCTGATGTGAGACTGCCTTTGTGGTTTACCAGGAGAAATACGAACTGGTTTGAGAATTTAATGCCATTCTGGCAGTTTGTCACAATAGCTCAATGGTTAGAGCAGCCATCTGGTAAGTGGAAGGTCTGTGGTTCAAATCCCAGTTGTGGCATTGAATTTTTAAGTTCCAGTTCCACCTCTCAAACATTGCCCACACATGGCTTGTGTGTTTAAAAACACCAACAGTAAGTTTGTTGGCATAAATAAATAATAATTACTGTTGCAGTTTCTAAATACACAACATGTGTGTGCAATGTTTGAGAGGTAGAACTGTAACTTAAAAATTCAATGCCACAACTGGGATTTGAACCACGACCCTCCGCTTACTAGGTGGGTGGTTAGAGCACCCACTTTGAGATTCCGTTCTCTTTGCACACTTAACATATAATAAATGAAGAACGATGTTCCATTTCGGAGAAAATTTTAAGTTTCCCGAAACTGACACACATAACAAGGAATATCTCTGAAAAGGTTCACCCTACAAGAAAATTTATTCAGACATAAACTGTGTATTATAGCAGGATCTACATTTTTTGTATAGTATGATTTGGTCTATCTCTAATGGTTTACCAGTTATGCAAAAGTCCTCCAGAGCAAATATGACTACAGGGGCTATAGCCAGAAAATTCAAGATATACATTTCATTTGTCATCAAAATATCTCAAACATATGGCATTTTAATCAAAATCGTTAGAGCTGTTTTCAAGAAAATCAAATTTTTGACAAATGTTCCATGTAAAGGGTAGTTTAGCGTGGGGCTATTTTCTTCAAAATCTTTGTGTCGCATCCTTGAAAGACAAACTTAAATACCAACTTTGGTTCTTAACCGACTTTTCGTTTTTGAGTTATGCTGCCCACAGACTGACTGACATGCAGACAGACTGACACACAGACACACACACGGACCTTTTTCTAAAAATGCCTTTTTTGGATTCAGGGGGTCTCAAAACATATATTTCTGGTGAAATCTCGACATTGAATTTTTGGGTGGAATACAATACTTCCCCTACTTGCCAGTAGAGAAAGTAAAAAGAAATAGTTAAATATTATCCTTATAAACATGACAAACTATAATACGCAATTTTTTAAAATTTTGTTCCATTTATATCCTGCCTTTAACTACAAAGGTCATATCGACGGCCTCTCCTGTTGAACAGGTTGCCTATCAGCAACGGTGGAACTTGTTTAACAGTACGCTTTGGATCTTTAGGGTATTTTGTTTTTATATTAAACTAACCTACACATTCACTCTCTCATTCATACTCCCAGACTCTTGGGAGGTCAAGGAATATTCTTGGCTGGAGAAAAATTCCTACCCCGTTCTGCCAGGAATCGAACCCGGAAACCCTTGCACAGCAGGTAGGTGCTCCACCTACAGAACTATGGGACCAGCCAATACTCAATTTTAAAATAAATTTGTTTTAAAAATTGCTCAGAACATTTTATTACCAGTGATGGTCATTAAGTACCACCCTGTTGGTAGCATAAGTTCAGTAATAAGGGTTGGCATCGCTAGGGTTAAACATTCAACTATTATTTTGGTTTTATGCATCCCCAAGTATACAAAAAGAAATATGTAATAAAACTATTTCTACAAATATTTATTTGGATAACATGAAATAGATAGAAAAAGAAAACTTTTGAAAGAACAGTTTATACAAGTATATAAAAGTAGACAGTGGATAGAAAAAGCCATTGTTTTAGTTGTGTTAGTTTGGCAATGGAGATGTGACATGCGTTCAAACAGGAAAGCAGCAAGCAGTAATGATGAATCCAGTTCGTATTTCTCCTGGTTTGAGAATTTAATGCCATTCTGGCAGTTTGTTACAATAGCTCAATGGTTAGAGCAGCCGCCTGGTAAGTGGAAGGTCTGTGGTTCAAATCCCAGTTGTGGCATTGAATTTTTAAGTTCCAGTTCTACCTCTCAAACTTTGCCCACACACGGTTTGTGTGTTTAAAAACACCAACAGTAAGTTTGTTGGCATAAGTAAATAGTAATAAGGAAGATTAGAGCTACTTTTGTAGAAGAATATGGTTCAAAATATCTGGTGCTAATGGTTAACAATGCTGATTTTAATTCAGTCCCCCTCTTTTTTCATTCTGGAAGTCTTATTTCCCTACTACAGAGAGATCCAAATACATGTGAACTGCTACGTAGTGTTTTCCCATTGCACATGTGGAAACAATTCACCAGCAGCTGATATACACAAGGTCACGAGCATCACTTGTTTTTCTCTGTTCTACTCACAGTCAGTATTGAGTTGACATGATATCGTGCGGCTGCATTATTACCAGTGTGCTTTATTATTTAGTCCTGCACTTAGTCACAAAGTGTATTATGGTTCAGCATTTGTTTTCTGCTGCACAGTGTGCATTTATTTATGATTCATATGTATTAACTCAGTCAGCTTGCCAAGTGTATAGTGGGCCATTAGTGGAGAAAAGCCCAATTTTTTTCAAGTCAACAGTTGACACCCATACATACAATGTGAATACAATTTTGCGCTCTTTTTTAGAGACTTAACTGGCAGGGAGCATGATTTTGCCTTTTTTTCAACAAGACTCTGTAACAGTTCATACAGCCAATCTATGTATCTAAGTATGTTTCAGGACAGAATTATTAATAGAAATTTGTGGTCTCCTTCAGTCCCCCGACCTAACCCCCTACGATTTCTATCTCTGGGGTAACTCAAAGTATAAAGTGTATAAAGTGTACAAGACACCTACACACCCTGGAAGAATTAAAACAAAATATCCATCAGGAAATAACCAGCACTTCTCAATGTGAACTACAGCAAGTGATGGATAATTTCCTAAAGAGATGCCAAAAATGTACAGACAACGGTGGCCAGTTTCAGCATCTGCTTTTGTAAACTTGGTAAGTAAAGCCTTTAAAAGTAGTTTTAAAATGCTGTATGGTTTTATCTGTGCTGTTCTATGACAGCGGCAGTCGGTGATGAGTGCAGAGGACCCGTACAGACAAAACACAGAGCAGTTGGTTCACAGTCTTTTGGATCACCTGTTACTTCAAAGTAAGTCTTATTTCAAAATTAAGAAAAGCTAACTTACCAAAACTCATTGCTCTGCCGTCCTCCGTAATAATGACACTGTGAACAGCATTGCTACCCGAAACAACCAGTCTAACTCTCACTCCTAGTAGTGGTGCAAATCGATGAGGTGCCCACAAATTTCTTCCAGATCCTCCTTTAATACCTTGGGATAGAAAGTGCAATAGTTAAGGTATTCCTGTGTATTACATAAGAATGCAAAGACATTTAGTACATGCTTTTAAAAAAGCTTTCTTAAGGTGAGGGTATAGTGAAAATGAGGGAAAATTGACCAAAAATAGCATTTATAGTTTTATAACTCAAAACATAATTTAAGAGCTTCAGGTTTCTGAAATTGTTTTCATTTTTGCCCTGTGATCATTTGAAGTCCTTCAATTATTGTTTTAAAGAGCTAGTCATCAGCAGTTTGTGATGACTAGCAATGGGCTTGGTTGCTGACGCATACTTTAATTTTGAACTGAAGACTATGAATTATACATGTTCATATTTTCCGCAAATCTTATTAAATTGAATGCTTGTGGCTACCTTGCTGCTAAGGGATATTTCTGCAGGGTCCACCCATCCCAGTTGCTTGTTCTTGTGAATTTAAATTTATTATCCTACATGTACTTTCAATTTTAGAAGTATAGATTTTACAATTTTCCAGTATCTGTAGTGTATTTATTTACATCTTAGGCTATATTTCAGTGTAGATATAACAAATAATATTCAAAATTCTAAAATAATATTCAGTTTTATATAGTTTCAGAACTCAGTTATAAGTAGTTTCTTTGTTAGGTTAAATCTACCGTTTACACAGTGTTGAAGCTTACATAATGCTTATGTAACCTATTTTGTTCTAAAATATTTCTGTATTATTTGTAAATATAGGACGAATAAGTAAAAGACTGAAGAAAATAAGAGGTCTTGTAAGCGCAAGGTTTGGAAGGAGATAGGGAATAAAAAAGGACAAAAAAAGAAAAGAAAGATAGAAAAAGCAAGCGCTATTGAACCACAGTCTTTAAACTGCAATATTGTGACCGAACCCTCCCAGGCTTCTTTCAGTGTCAATTTTCTCACTGTTGGTATTTTTAATATTTTATACTGTTTAAAAATCAATGTTGGCTATAATTTTCAACCAATTAAATTTTCAGTATACATAGACAAACGTGCAGAGAATAAAGTGACATATGCTTTTTTTGTGCATTTTCTAGCTTCTGTATAAGTATTGCAAAGAGGAAGTATTAGAAAAATTAAATTTCAGTATCCAAGAACTAATTCTTTTTTTTCTTAGAACTTATAAAATTGAATTTGAAAAGCATATGTCAGTTTTTAACAACCACTCTTAGGAAGATAATTTTTAAAATATGAAATTTCTTCTTGTACTTTCTTCAGAATTTTGTATGACGTGACATATTATTAATAATTAATGTAATCATTTATAATTTCTTTAAAAATACAAGTAGAAAATTGAAAATTTATGTGTCACTTGCTATTATGTCCATGACAGTGATATAAACTTTTCAGATTTTTGCATGCAAATTTGGGAAAATTTCAAATTTACTATACCTCACCTTAACTGCTCCAATGTAATTTGATAGTTGTGGAAGGAGAGAAAATTTGGAAAATGACTATTAAATCACCAGCTACCCATAAGATCTTGTATCCTCCCACAAATAAGTTTATCTTTTAAACCACTGAAAGCAAGAAGAGCACTGATCTCTACTGATTGACAGAAAAACTGTTAACCTAAGACAGCACTGTACATTTCATTCTTGAGAGAACATGTCTGTGCTTGAAGATAGTTTGGGCAACCAACTTGCATTTTCAATCATGGGTGTTTAATTTGTGAACTGAAAACAAACATACCTTTGGGCATAGTTTTGCGCCCTGTTAGGTCCCAATTAGTTCCTCCACATATGAGAAACACACCACAATCATCTGCCTTTCTTTCTGTCTGAAACAATAACATTCACTGTAAATTTAAGAACTATACTTCAGATACTAGCTTGAAGAAATGCACAGCACAAGCAGTAAAGAATTTATAAGTATACCACTTGGGATAGAACATAAGCAGGAAAATATTGAAATATTTCAATAAAAATTTTAAAAAACCCCTATTTTGTCATGTTAGCAATAATGTGCTCCTTCTTTATCTGATTACCCTCCCCTTATGTAGGACTTACACCCCCTAGGACCTACAAGCCAGTGCCTACGGTCAGACTCCTGTCAGAGAGTACAGGAACCTATGGACTGGACACAGTGAAGACCTAGAAGTGGGTGGTCAGCCAAGCACCAGCTATGAGAGGAAGAGGATGATATGAAATGCTGGTGAGATGAATGAATGGAAAGGTGAGTATGATGCAATTGGTGGAATGAGCGGTGGGGGAAACTGGAGAATCCGGTGAAAACCTGTCCAGATGCCACTTTGTCCACAATTGATTTATAATAAACTGTATCATATTAAAGGAATGAATTTTAAAATATTCAAGTGTTACTTTATGGTTTGTTTTAGAAATTCACTTCCGAAAACTGACAGCAGGCTCACAAATCACAACAATTCCTCATTTCATCATTTGAGTTGAGACTTGAGGTCAGTGCAGTGTAGCTTGTATAAGGTTTTGTTTTCACAGAATCATGCCGAAAGTACAAGTGAGTGACAAAAGTAGTTCTCCTTTGATTTCTGCAAAGCATTTTTAGCAGCAGACATTCCATTGTGGAAACTCACCAATCCCACACTCAGAAATATCATTCAGCACTATACTAAGTATAAAGTGCCAGACCAATCTACTCTTTGCAAAATTATGTGAAGACGTGTCACAATCTCACAATGAAAAATATTAAGAGAATAGATTGGAGATAATTTTAGTGGGTGTCAGTCAACGAAACACAGGACAGTGAAGGTCAGTTTATTGCAAATTTTATTTATGTACTAGCTTAAAGTATGTTGAACCTCTTTCGATTTATTTGTACTACTAAGCTCTTTACAGTGACAATGGCATGGACCTAACCCAGGTTTTATTCCAGCCATATAAAATAATAAATACTACTTTCTATAACTATTCTTGATAACTCATACATTGCTATTATCCATACTTCCATTTAATTTACCAACCAGATCCATTTTTTCTTAACTCTAGATAAAAATTCTCCTGAACTGATAATCTGAGACTGTCTTTAAACATTTTTGTTTCAATTTATAACTATTTTTGTAATCTTCTACTATTTATTCTCAATAAGCTCTTTCCTTCTGAGAATCACGCCTTTGCATTCTAATAAAATGTAGATTAGTCAACTCCCAGTTTAAACTGTGCAATGGCCTCACTTTGATCCATATTATACTTCTTGATGCACATTTGTTTCTTATCATTACTTCTAAAATTCTTATAAAATTTTAAGAGGACCTCTTTTTCTCTTAATCCTGCCCCGGAATGCAATGGCCCCTAGCAATGGAAAGGCAAAACTTTTATCTAGCAATGCTGTGAATGCCAGTCATGCAGAACAATTTAGTTCAGCGTTACACCCCAGTGCCTGATGTGATGTTTACGGTAACGAACATGGAACTGAAATTGCAGCAAAGCATGCTGCGTTCTTCTAGACAAAGATACTTCAGAAACCTTTGAAATGGCGCAGCAAACTTGTAAAGACCATGCTTTAGGCAAAACACAAATCTCTGAATGGCACAAATGTTGCCCTGGAAGGCCCGTAACAGCAAAAATGGAAGTCAACATCAACACAAAAATGACTGCACTGACTGTCCCATAACAATTGCAAAGGTTGCAGAAATTAAGAATTTTCTTATGGAACCACAGAAGACAGTTCACAGTACTCTTGAATATCAAAGAGTTGCTGCATGTGCTGAAAGATAAAGGGAGGTCTCACCATGTCTTGACGTGTCAACAATGGCTTGGAAGGTTACAACAGAATAGGGTCATCACTTAGTGAAAAAGGAGCTTTGTGGTCACCATTTTCGAAGTGATGAGTTGAACAGCATTGTCATGGGTATTCTGAACAGAGGGTCAAAAAAAGGGGCCGAGTGTTTCAAACAATGGGTAAATCATTGCAATAGTTATATTTTATCAGAGATTTCAAAAGTTTGCAAGTAATTATGATTTATTTATGCCAACAAATTTACTGTTGGTGTTTTTAAACACACAAGCCGTGTGTGGGGAAAGTTTGAGAGGTAGAACTGGAACTTAAAAACTCAATGCCACAACTGGGATTTGAACCACAGACCTTCCGCTTACCGGGCGGCTGCTCTAACCACTGAGCTATTGTGACAAACTGCCAGAATGGCATTAAATTCTCAAACCAGTTTGTATTTCTCCTGGTAAACCACAAAGGCAGTCTCACATCAGAGACAAATTACCCCAATGGTGACACTCTATTGTAAGTACTTTATATCCCAGGATTACCTTCAGATGGTAATTATTATTTATTTATGGCAACAAACTTACTGTTGGTGTTTTTAAACACACAAGCCGTGTGTGGGCAAAGTTTGAGAGGTAGAACTGGAACTTAAAAATTCAATGCCACAACTGGGATTTGAACCACAGACCTTCCGCTTACCGGGCGACTGCTCTAACCACTGAGCTATTGTGACAAACTGCCAGAATGGCATTAAATTCTCAAGCCAGTTCGTATTTCTCCTGGTAAACCACAAAGGCAGTCTCACATCAAATTGCAAGTAAATTTGAATGAAATAGTTATTGTGTTAATTACAAAATTAGTTTGGTTATTTATTGATACACCCTCATGTTTTCCCACAGTGCATTTGGGCTACTGTATCAAGAATCTTCAATCTTTTCTTGCATTATATGAGGTCCTTAGAATAGCAAAGGTGTATGCGCCGAAAGCTAGTTTTGAGAAAAATGCAATTAAAGTTTTACTATACAGTACATATTAAAATCATCTATTGAGAGATTAAAAATTGCTCAGATGTGAATGTAATGCATTAATACTGTTAATTACGAATGTAATATGTTATTTGGCAGATATTTAAGATTTCAGAAGGTTAATTTCACCAACAATATAATTTAGATAATGTATGTTTTCATGCGCATTATAACCAAAACTTTTACTTGTAAAGTTAGCATTTTGCAAGCAATACTTTAACTAATATTGGTAATACTTCTAAAGCGAATATAAAGAAGTTAACAAAAAGTATGTTTAGATCACTGAAGATGTTTAAGCGCTAGTCCAAGTTGTGCTGTGCCGTCAGGAACTAGAGTATGTTAGTAATGTGAAGTATCATCATCCGCTGCTCCTCTACTTCTACCTCTGGTGTGTGCCTTTACTACATGTTTGGTTTTTTAACTTAGTGTTCTTCACCTGTATTTCTCTTCTTCTTGGCCATATACATTTTCCATTGGTTTTTCTGCATGCAGCATTTTTTGGGACGACTTACGTGATGAGAAATTGAATCATTGTCTATGTCACTCATTGTGCTTAATAAAAGTAAATCACTAGTCTAAATGCACTAAAGGTTTGTTCAATGGTATTGTTAGTAAACAACACAACTCTAGAAACATAATGCTAAACAGAAGTTAAACCAAGAGATGCAAGCTACTAAAACAAGTTACAGCTTTCTTTAAAAGCAACAGACTGAACTAAAGAAATACCCTGTAGAGTCAGGAGTACATTTAGGCAAAAACTATTTACAAAACCGTAAAAATGTTTAAAAGGTTAAGGAATAACCATTTATGAGGGTTGAAGGCCTGAAAATAAACAGTGCCCTCGCGTAAGTGATTTATTGGTACATTCTGTTAAAGAGCGACTGTCACAGCATAGCGGCAGGCTCATACACCCCTGCTATTCTCGAGATTCAGCTGAAGCACGTAAGATCTAACACCATGCTGTATTCAAATGGAGAATGTGTTCATATCCAGGGCATATTAACCATTCACACTTAAAAGGCATTAAAGAGTATACTTCATACTATATTCCTTTCTTAGAAGTTTGAAAACAGTGTTGTTATAATAAATTTAATTTAAAAGGTGAGCCAATCAATTAGTGTTATTAATTGACTCACCTTTTAAATTAAATTCATACCATATGTTGCAAGAAAAACAAAACATTTGTACTTTGGCGCTTACGCCCTTCCTATTCTAAGCACCTCATATGATACTTTGTGTTTGACAATGAATACAAGCCATATCCATAGTATGCACTCAGTCCCACTAACACGTGCCATGGCAATTTAAGCTATTTAGTTTCATGCAAAAACATAATTAAAATATTTAATTTGCACTTACAACAACTGCTATGTCTTCTGAATCTGTGGAACTGGCGATGCTGATTTCCTCCTTGCTCGCTGGCGAAGGTGTCTCACCATTTTCTTCAGCTTCGACATTTTCTTCTATCTTCTTAACCCAAACAGAAACTTGTTTTAACACATAGTTGTCATAACCATGCCCCATATTGTAGAAAAAGACAAGAAAGAGCGGCAGGGGGGAAGAAACTATTAATGCTATAGAGCTGGTTTGCACTTTAGCTGAATTTGTGAGGTTGAATCACATTTATTTAGTTTTGGAAATAAATTTAGAGGAGAAGATATGGTGTATGAAGAAGCTGAATGGGAAAACCATCAAAGAGATATTGTTTATGTCAGTAGAATGGGTTGGAAGAAGGGTGAACAACAAACCATTGCACATATTTGGAAGGATGATGTCATAGACAAGTGGGTGTCAGATAATAAAAATGTGCTAATACGTAGGAAACCAAAGAAAATGGGTGAAACTTCTATCCTGTGCCGTGTGACCAGAAAGAACAAGTGGTATTAATTTAATGTAGGTCAGAGTTAGAAAGAAGGATGAGATCAAACGTTTAGGACCAAAGTTAAGCAGGAAAAAAAAAAAAAAAAAAAAAAAAAAAAAAAAAAAAAAAAGGTGAAGGTTAAGTGCGGAAAAGAAGTGGAAGTGAATAACAAAAGGCTAAGAACAATCATTATGGTGGGGATTTCATTAGCAAATGGCTAGCAAATTTAGGAAAGAAATAAGAGGGGGAGTTAAGAAGGTTAGAGTGAACTGAGTGATTTATAAATAATACAGAATTTTAAGGAACAGAAAAACAAGTGGGTCTCACTTCTCTGCAGGTGAGAAAAGTGGCGCAAAAGATAAAATTAAAATTGAAGACAGTTTACAAACATTAGGAAAAGTTAAATTCAATTAAAAAACTGAAGCTGTTAACAATGAAGCAACAGGATCTAAAATATATCAATTAATTATTCCACCCACTAGCCGCACATTGGTGCGACATTTGCAGCAATTAATACTTCTTACTATCCCTTGTTGGTGTTGTAATATTATGCTATTGTATTCCCTGGCCTAGCTGCAATCGGTGAGTGTGTAGAATCTTTGTAAATTGTATCTATCCCAAGCACAGTACGGATGAACTACTTTTATATAAGTTTAGAAGTAGCTTTGATTACTTTTTATTGATATTAATAAACACTTCTCAAACAGTACTCTTCACACTTTTCACATCGCTAAATTATCGGCTAAATTATAATGAATTCATCGGTTTTATACAAATTAATTTACATCTGATCAATCCTTCCAATTAATGTTCAAATACTATGCAGAATGTTCATAGTGCAGTTCAAACTTCACGAATATCACTTAATTTATTATTTATTTATGCCAACAAACTTACTGTTGGACTGAGCTATTGTGACAAACTGCCAGAATGGCATTAAATTCTCAAGTTAGTTCGTATTTTTTCCTGGTAAACCACAAAGGCAGTCTCACATCAAAGACAATTACCCCAATGGTGACTTACTATTGCAAGTACTTTGTATCCCAGGATTAAATAACCTTCACATGGTAATTATTATTTATTTATGCCAACAAACTTACTGTTGGAAGGAAGGTCTGTGGTTCAAATCCCAGTTGTGGCATTGAATTTTTAAGTTCCAGTTCTACCTCTTATCACTTAATTTGTCGATAATCACACTTTTAAATATACTTATTCGTACTTAAAGACAAAAGTCTATTTCAAACACTTAAAAACAAACTTAGAGACTAAAAGCTTCACTTATCTTCGTATTTGCTGCATGTTCTTGAAAATGCTGCCAGCATATATTTCATGACACTCATCACATGTTCAAAGCTTTGTAGTCATTTTATTCAAAGTTTGTTTTTATTTTAGATTAGGAAAAGTGGTAAACAACAGCACACATCAAAATTTAAGTACAGTAGAATTCTGATAACTTGACCTGATGTGGACTGAAAGTGTATCGAGTGACCATAATGTCTACTTTTGAAGAATAAGGGTTCTGTTACTCACTATTGATAAACAATACTACAAATTACATAAATGCATAATATAGGAAACACAAAAGATTAACATATCCTGAAATGTATTACATATTAATATGCATGTTTCTCTTTGTCCGGTCTCTTTAACATATCCAATTTAATTTGTATTGTCATGTTACTTTGTCTTTTCTTCTTGTTCAGCATTTTCATTGGAACAATCATAATTCAACACAACACTAACAATAAGCCTGAAATCTTAGAAACTGTACTGTAACCAGAAATAACACATACCCACATACTGGATAAAGCAATAAACCTTCAAACCTTCTAAACAAATGTTTGTGCTATGCATTCACATTATTAATGGCAAACTTCTGATTGTGTGACAATGGTCTACTGGCTGCTTATGTTCTGACTAGACATACGCAGTCAGTCCTTTTGTTACTGTGAGGGAGAATGTGGTAGTTATATATGTACGCTAATTAAAATTCACCTATAATGTTTATATCGAATAGCGAATAATACAAACAAATAATTACAGTCAAATTGAATGATAAAAGAGAAAATAAAGTAGTTAAGTTATCGGGATTCTACTGTATATGTAAAAAATCTTATAGGCTGTCCAATGATAAAAGGGTCAGGGCCCAAGATCAAGGGCAGACCAAGATGTAAATGCTTTAGTACTTAATAATAATACATCCAATTCAAATTCAATTTAGCTTTTGCAGTTTCTATCTATGTCACATACTTCGGTCATAAAGAAAGCATACTTAAGGGACTGCATCAATGTGATATTTTCTAATTTGGCGCCCAATCAAGGGTGGGGTTTTTATGTAGAATTATTGTGACTGCAGTTCAACTGACATTAAATATATTTGGTCCTCTTTTTTGTCTAAAAACACTTTGGTGTGCCAGCAAAGTCAGGAATGAGAAATTGGGTGAAATTATGCTTAACTGACCTGCAGTTCATAGCATCAATTATCTGACATTCACCTTTACAATACAATACTCTAAAACAAAACCCAAATTCATCCACATAACGTGCTTTAACTGAGATGCAAATTCAAAACCCTTTGATGTGAGGGCAGACATGCTAACCCACACCATGGAGCTGGATGTGCATGCCAAGACCATCCTATTAAATTTTCAGGTAGCAAAAATGTCAAAAAAGACCTATTGTGTCAAAGCTAAACAGAAAATTTCCTTGCAGCAGTAATATGTTTCATTCCAAACAGAATATTACAGGATTATCAGATTAGTTTCTATTCTCTGGTGTGCACCACTCGCCTGCTGAGATTGCAATTCCCACGATTGCATCACACTGGCATTATCTTCTGACTCAGTCACATATGAGAAATGAAGATAACAGATAACCTTGGTGTTCTGTTGTATATTAGTCCACTCATGGTTCAATTTACTACAGAACAAAGAATTTTCATTTGATTGAGCTGTATAAAACACAAATCTCAGTCACCATAGCCTAGAACATTTTGGGAATGCTTTCCTGATGTTAATCTTCCTAACAGAAGTATCATTCATAAAATAGTCAAGAAATTCAAAAGTACAGGATCAGTGTTAGACTGGAAAAAATAAAAATTCTAAAATTGCTGGGATTTAGTGACTGATCAGTTTAGGAATTTGGCCTGCTCAGTTACCTGACCTTACACCTTGCAATTTTTACTTGTCAGGCAATTTGAAATTAAGCAAGTATAAATCTAATCCCCAAACATTACATGAAGCACAAATATACGGAAAGAAATAACCAATATATCCTTCAAAGAATTGTAACATATTTTTGATAATCTATTACAATGTTGCAATGCCTGTCTTAGTGCACTAAACGTAACATTTGCAACATCATCTTTGAAAAGGTAAACAGTGTAAGTGACATTCAATATTGTAATTTGTGAAGAAATAGTGGTTATCTTATTTGCTCATCTTCATTTTGATGTATATGATCTGTAAGGGGAGAAATGTGTTGATAGATAAGCAGCATGTGACTGCAACCCAGGTGCCATTAAAACATGACCATTCAATCTGAGAGCCCCGTATTACAGAAATCTCGAGGATTGCCTGTATAAATAGAAAACTCATCATAACCAACTTCACATTTCAACCGGAATTATGAAAATCTCAAGGATTGTCTGTGTGAACAAAAAACTAACAGCACGACCAACCTTATAAATTTCCAGTGCCAGCAAGATTATTTAGGGATAAACAATTATAGTTCCAGCCCCCCCTCTCATTTCTGGTTTTTACTTACAGATGCCATCCTCCGCTTCTTCAAGCCTCTTGCAAATGCTTCTTCCAAACACCAACATATGAGTAAACTACAACGCCAATTACTAATTTTAGCATAGCTGAGGAACTGAGGGCCGTAAGAGATGCATAGCTGAACCCCAATAACAACAAATCAAAAAATCGCCAATCCAATACATTTTGCTTCTCATTTAGATTGGCAGTCCCCATCGTGCATGCACAATAGCGGGAAGATAGCCGTGTTTGTTGTCGTTTGGCGATTGTTGTCCTATTAAAGACGTCCTAAACAGCGTGGGCAAGCGGATAGATTCCAGACTTCCAAAGTGACCACATCGATTCCGTACTACATTAATACGGCGTTTACAACATTCTAATTCAATTCGTTCATTTATTTATTCCGGAATAGAGCAATAATGATTTAGTCCTATTTAGTTTCATGCAAAATTACAATTAAAATATTTAATTTGGATTTTCAACTTACCTCCTTCTCTTTTGTATCTGTGGTACCGCAGGTGGTAACTTCCTCCTTGCTCACTGGCGAGGTAGCAGCATTTTCTTCCACTTTGGCATTTTCTTTCTTTGTCTTACCCTAAACAGAAACATTTTTAATTTACACATTGTCATACTCATGCCCCGTATTGTGTACGCATTCTGACACACTCACAAAAAAAAAAAAAAAAAAAAAAAAAAAAAAAAATGAATAAAGGGAAAAAAAAGTGGTTTGACAATGAATGCCAGCCATATCCGTAGTAGGCAGTACAGGTTTAAGTACATGTGCCATGGCAGCTTAAGCTATTTAGTTTCACGCATAAACATAATTAAACTATTGTATTTGCATTTACAACTTACATCCTTCTCTTTTATATCTGCGGTACCGGCGGTGGTAATTTCCTTCTTGCTTCCGCTCTCGTCCTTGCTCGCTGGCGAAAGTGTCTCACCATTTTCTTCCACTGTGGTATTTACTTCATGTGCTCCTGTCTTTATTTGTTTGGTACCTGATTCATCGCTCGTTTCTTCAGCTTTCCTTTTCCCAGACATGTTCAAATTCTGCACTTCTGAACATTAAAGGCGTTGTAAACAAAATTATCGATCCCCCTTTCTATTGTTCTCCTCGTGCAGTTTTTAACGCTACCTTGTGAAAAAGTATTGAAATCGTATTTATGTTTTTAAACCAGTAGGTGGCGAACAGTTACATTTGAAGCTTTAATGGCCGAATAAAATGTAACAATGATCACGTTTATTTCGTTGTTTTTTTTACATCGTGATATGAATGTTGAGTTATTTTAACTGGAGACAAAGCAGGAGAGCATAAGCAATAAGTGAGTGCAACAAACCTATTATTGTCATCAGAAATATTTTTTCTAATGCACCAAAATAAGTAAAGAGAAGTATGTTTACATTTATTTTAATGTTAGTTGTAATAAAATCGCTTGATATTGTCGGATAACTACAAGCGTAAATGAACAAGGTAATTTGAATCGTACAAACTCGTAATTTTCATGTTCATATTTAAAGGGAATATTAACTTTTCTTTTAGCTTAACTGTAAACAAATCAGAAACTGGTCTGAGGACCTCAAATATATGTGTATGAGGAAAACTGGGCTTTTACCATTCTGTACAACAAAGGATGTATGAACTGATGATGTCTTTTCTAGTATATCATAAATTAGGCATTTTTACTCATGTTTGCACTTAAATTCTGTCACACCCATACTATATATCTTGAATGAATAGGTAGCTATAGAAGTCAATACATGAGTCATGTGGCTAAGAAAAAAAGCTCTTAATGAGGCATGCGTGGGTTTCTGGAAATTTAAGATGTATTTATTATTTTTTTGTTTTCCCTGAAACTAATTTGCCAAAATCAGTAATATTGGTAATTCAAAATATGTAGTGGTAAAGTTTATTTATTTAGAGGTTATCTTTGTAGTAGCGGCCTGAGCTCCTGTTATGTGATAGCAACCTGCAAAAAGAACATTACTTTGATGCACAGATTTTAACTCTTCAAAGAAGAATACAAAATTATGGAATATGATAAAAACCGAAACTCACAACTCTAGGCCTGCCAATGGAAATAATATTTCTCAAACAAACCCAGCTGACATTGCTAATATCCTCAATCACTGCAACACTTATGGATAGAGTAATAGTGCCATAAACTGCCACTAATAATACTAATAATGGATATTCTTTAGTTTATCTAAAGTTGATCCAATAATAATATCCCCCATCCTAAATTGATCAGAAATAATTTTAACATCTTCCTTTGAATCAGTGATGTGTTAAAAAACAAAATCATAAAGTCTAAAGGAAACTGCTTGTCAGTGGCAATGCTGTATTATTTGGGATAATACAAGGAGGTTAGGCAGGCTGCTGTTATACAGGATAACCCTCAATAAACTAACCCATATAAATATAACTGATTTAAAACAAAAGTGTACATGTTTGTTATACCCTTGAGAGATGTGGTTATTAATTTTTCTGCTGATTCCAAGAGCAGAATAAATATTGATAAATATTGTTCTAGAAACACTGGAAGCTCATCAGAACTCAAATTCCTCCAGCAGAAACAGATGCCAAACCTTAAGCAAAGATCAATATTTTCCACATAGGCAGCCATGGAAAGAGAATGGCATCCCCACTGAAGCAGGACTTCGGTACCAGTTATGATGTAAGTATTTTTAGGCCAAGTGCATAGATATCACTAAAGATCTGGAGAAATTAACTGCAGGGTTCAGCAAGGAGGTCAAGTGTATGGTGTCATCAGATAAATGGGCAACAGTTTTAGCAACACCTAGATCACGGTTGTGCACACTTTTCCTCCTGAGGCTCCAATCCCTGCTATTGTGCTGCTTTCCTTCTGAGAATCCAAAACTCATATATAGCAAAACCTGACTAAACCGGACCCCCTATATACTAGAAACCTGGACAACCGGAAAATAAATCTCGGAGTGGAGCTATTTCCTATGTTAAATAACACTCTACACCACAAAACTACCCGAAATTCTGGAAATGGAATTGTTTTTCCGGAACCATTTGCATAAATAACCTAAGATGGATTTTCATTATGCTTAATACTCAATTACAAGCTACATTTTTAAAGTGATAGCCATTTATTTTGTGAGCTACTGTACTGGCACTGAAATTCTAAGAACCGTGTATGTGAGGTTTATGAGTATATACCTGATCGTGTGTTGGGTTTGGGAGGGATTGCTTTTATGGCTAGCTAACAAACTTTCTTTTGTTAGCTGTCAGTCACCAGTGATAAAGGGAAAGAATTTGCCAGTTGCTGGTAAGTTTCCTAAACAAAAGAGAAGGTAAGGAAATCTACCCTTTGCTCTCTAAAAATCCCTGTCAAGTAAAATGTAACACTTCAGCTCTAAACTACCTTCAAGGACGCAGCAGGTACGCTGCAGATTTGTAAATCTTGGTGTAGTGTATGCATTGTGTTTCATTGTGACAAGTGATTAAGCAAGACAAACTTGAATGAGTTTAATGTTATTTTTGAATTCAATTTAGTTACAATGACTTCTAAACATAAGACACTTACACTGGAGGAGAAAATTAAGGCAAATGAAGAAGAACATGAGCACAATAAACGTCTGCATGCCTAAAAGGAAAGTTGACTAGATTGCCTTTCCCGAAGGAATCTACAAGCAAGTCAACTGCACTATTGGACTTGATTCATACAGATGTCTGTGGGCTTATGCGGACTATGACACCAAGTGGCAAGCGGTATCTAGTCACATTTATTAATGACTACTCAAAATATGCACATGTATATTTGTTGGCAGAGAAATCAGAAGTTTCAGCTGCTCTAAAGTGCTACGTAGAGCTGGTGAAGGACAAGTCTGAAAGAAAAGTGGAAATTATTCGCTCAGATCGCGGAGGTGAATACCTAAGTACAAACTTAAGGAGATACCTAGCTGAAGAAGGCATCAAAACTCAGCTAACTGCAGCTTATTCTTCACAGCAAAACGATGTAGCAGAAAGGAAGAACAGGATCTTGGTTGAAATGGCACATTGCATGTTAATTGATGCTGGCTTACCAAACAAATTCTGGGGCGAAGCAGTGATGACAGCAAATTACATTCGAGTTCTTACTATAGTAAAGAAAGAGCACCTTATGAACTGTGGAATGACCAAAAACCTAAAGTTGCACGTTTACAAATCTTTGGATCTGAGTGCTTTGTTCACATACTAAAAGAAAAATGCCAGAAGTTGGATTGTGCTGGAATTGAAATGACCTTTATTGGATATGATGAACAGTCAAAAGCTTATTGCTGCTACAATCATTCTGCAAACAAAGTTGTCATCATTTGAGACGTCAGATTTGGTACAGAAATATTTCAAGCTGAAAGCATTTGGTCAGATGTGGTTGAAGAAAACGAAGAAACTAATTAAGATATTGAAATTTCAAGTTCAAGAGATATGAAAATTCAGGAGGAGCAAGAGCATCTACAACTTCTTCTTTTGCAATATGGATTTCTTCAATTAGTCGCTTGGATGGAAAACCTTTAGTCGACCTTTGAGAAATACGAATCTGTGGAGTTTCTTTACAATTTCTGGCATTATCACCTCATTGGTGGATCACTGTGATATTCATCTCTGGCAGCTCGTACGGCCTTGCTTAAACTCTTCCACCCAATATTTTACTGTTGTAAACGAAGGAGCAGATTCCCCCAGCTCAGCTTTAGTATAAGTTGAACTAAGACCTTTCAAATTAAAGTATTGTATCACATAACGATGACCAGTTTTATCCATGTTTACAAATTTACTGAGAGCATTCACTTTTGATGGATACAAAGCAAAAGCTAAACAATAGAGCATTGTCAAACTTCAAACTTCAGCTTAGTACTTTCTACTACAGTTATTTATTTGAAACAACAACCACTATCTATACGTCAGGTTAGATACTTCTGGGACAGCCATTGTAAAATTTCATGCTTAATGGTTTGTGCATGACATGACACTTTTCCTATAAGGCAGATTTGTTCTATATTGTATGGGTTAAAGCAGTGCTGTCTAGTGTAGGGCCCACCGGCACCATGGCACCCTTGATGTATTTCTCGAATGCCCTTCAAAAGCAAAGTTTTACTCCAACAGTTTCTAATATTCAAATTTCAAGACAAAACCATTTCTTCCCAGTACATACACATGAAGTATGTTTTTGCACACCTAAAGCTGTATTCATTACTTATTTAACCAGTGATTTCCCTTTCTCCTCTCAAAAGAAGGCTACTTGCCCTAACAGTGATTGTGATGGCACCCGCACCTCCTTAGGCATTAGTTAAATGTGCTCAAACACGTAAGAAAGTTGGACAACACTGGGTTAAAGCATTTTAAAAGTGAACTGTGTCTTACCATTCCTGTTGAAACTCAGATATATGTATTTGGTGATTTTTAGATGCAGAGACTTTGAGCTGTTGTAAGCTGGAGTGTCTAATTTTGGGATCGTCCCACTAAAATTACATGTGAAGAAGAACTATACTTCTTTAAACTATGTCATCAGAAAATGGATTGGACATACAAAATGGAGATGGAAACAGTGAGGGTTTAGATGACCATGTATGTCGTGATTTTCTTCGTAATGTTTGTCGACGTGGAAAGCGTTGCAAATATGAACATCCAGATTGGAAAACACTGGATTCAGGTGAGTCATGCATGTAAGAGTACCGTTATACTTTAATACATTATTGATCCTCCTCACAACAAGAAATCTATAAGCAGAGATTAGTATCCTAATGAAAAATCTCTTCAGGAAAGCCAGTTTGCAGAAGCAAAAGTAGTGGCACATGTCTACAGAAATGCTTTAGCAATGTGAAGAGCTAACAAGGAATTGCTAAGCTACTTATCCTTTAAGTTTCTTTTATATCCAACATTCAAGCACTTCCTTGCTAGTCATTGTTTTATCATCAAGAGACAGTTGCGGCAATAGAATGTTATTTTATAACCTTTCAGTAACATGAATTGCCTTGCAGCACTGCTGGAGTTACTGCATGAAGTTTGGAAGACTATGTTGAACTACATTCAGATTAAAACCTTGTTTAATTGTTCCTTCCAGGATATTTTGTACTTATCTTAATGATCCCATTTTGTATATACAGTAGAATCCTGAAATAACGCAGTTGTTGGGGGGCGCTTTAGCCCTGCATTGTAACAATTCCGCTGTAGATCGAAATCTGAGCTAGAAGTGACAAAAATTGATTTCCAGAGGTGGTTTTGAAACATTTGTGCATTAATAAATTATAGTACATTGTGAATGTACAGTAAAGTACATCACTTTTAAATGCAATTACACATCAGCCATGCAGCCAATCTTAATGTATACAGTACATACAATTACACTGTACACATTTTACGCCCCCCCCCACCCCCCACCCCTCCCCCAGCACAACAGCCCATGAAGGGCCAAGGCTTGCCACACACCCCACCTCTGCCCACTACAGGCATCATGAGTGGGGTGCAGCACTGGAGGGTGGGATATGGTCAGCACCCCGAGCTCTCCTGCTCAGTTATGCAGCCTTCATGACCTGGGACAGCTGCTTCTCCATTAAGTAGCTCCTCAATTGGCCCCTCCAGGGTCCAATGAGGCTGAGTGCACCCCATACCGTACCTTCCAGTAGGGGGAAAATCCCCATGTTGGTACCGGGGATTGAACGCGGGTCCTTAGCGCCAGAGGCACCCTTTTTACACTAACCTAATTTTACATTGTCTTAAAGAAATCAGTAAGTTTTCTTTGCAGCATAATTCACGACTTTTTTTTTGTGTATTGTTTGTAGCAAGATGGAGGTGAATACTGGTCGATTCATTTTGCTCCTCCTAACACAGAATCATCCTTTTTATGGTACTTATCACATCACTAACATGCAGCATATCTTCTTCCATGTGCATGTCGCGTCACTTTGGGAAATCCTTAGCAATGCAGTGGTCAGGTTCAACGCTACACAACTTTAAAAAATAAATAAATAAATGAAAAGTACAATATATTTTCTGGGGACATACTTTCCCCTGTGTTAAATCCAAATCTGCGGTATTTCGGACTGTGCTATTTCAGGCTTCTACTGTGTTATAGCCAACAGCATGTTCTCACCAAAGGGGTGACACATCCATAAATTCTAGCTGCTGCTATAATTGCCTTGCCTTGACACTGATAAGCATCAAAGGTTGAGATACTGTTACCTGGTGGTTCAGTATGATATCAGCTTTTATATGAGTGATTTCTGCTGCAATGTGGCTGATGAGACATGACAGTAGCATATGCTCTTCTACAAGTCTCTTAATTTATAGTGTTCTACATTTATAAATAAATGAGTGTCACAATCAAATCAGAACCTCATACTATATTATAGCAGATGCAAAATTTAATTGCGTGTGGCAGAAGGAGCAGGTCAACACAATTTCCAATCAAAGGCTTGCAAGGCCTTGCAATGTTGTGTAATTAAGGCTGGTTCACAGCCAACAACAAGAAGCATAACCAGAACGAGAGACTTGAAACACATGTATTCAAATGGGAGTGTTCAAAACCAACGGGCTCTGGGAACGCAAGAGAAGACTTGGCCAAGATTCAACTTTGCTGTTCCCGTTAACAGGCACTGCAAATTAGATCCATTAAGTGTATATTAAAGACTTCTTCCTTCAAGACATAAATTCTTTAAGGCGACCATGAATAAATAGCCACTAGAGCTCTTGCTAGTCACAATTCTGGAGAAATCAAATCTGAAGGAATTTGCGCAGTCCATCTCACTTTCACAAACTGGTTAGCGTTGATTGCGTAAGTGTATAGTTTGGCTGGTACTTTTTAAATTTATTGCTTTTCTGCATTTATATTATACATTGTTTGTTATATAAACTTCTGGAGTGTTATTATTTTAATTATTCATATAGTTTTTGTTTTTGTATATTTGCTGTTAGATATATTTGTTCATACACATCAATGGTGCAAGCAAAATTTGACAAAGTGCTCATGTTGAGTGTGCAGGAAAATGACCTATTGTATAACCAAAAAGTATCAAATTATAAGGATGAATGTATGATAAAGAACACGTGGCAATATGCAATAGCTTCACATTTAGATCTTCACTTTATCAAAATGTGGTATTGGTCAGCCTGTTTTTATGTCGGCTGAATTGAATTTTTCATTTGACAAAAGAAATGGCATCCCAATGCGCAATATACACTATCCATTCCCATTGCCGTTAGCACACTGTGTGAACCAAAATGTTCATGCTATTCCCATTGTCGTTAACAGGTGGTTCTGAACCAGCATTTAAATTTGCTGTGAAATCACGCTGTAAAATTTATTTGCACAACAGGAAAGAGTATAATCTTATCAAGAAGTGGTCAGCTATCAGCTACCATTAAATTTATTGTCTGCCGTAATACTAGTAGTAGTAGAAGAGATAAACTCAGCTCTACAGCACCTTGGATGTTAAATTCCACATACTGTTTTGTTGCATTGCTGAACAAGAATAGAACCCATACAATATAGAACAAATTTGCCTTATAGGAAAATAGATATACTTCTCTAGCTGTTCACAGTGTTGCATTTTGAGCTATTGCATGCAGAGGAAAATTTGAGAAACTGTCCTTCATGTGTTATGCTTTGGAAGTTCAAAGAAGTATTGTAATACAGTAAGGTCAATCAGTGAAAATTCATTGTTCTTCCACACTAGCCGTGTTACAACACATTTAATTTTTTTATTATTATAATACTGTAACAAAATAACACTTTCTATAACTTTATTGTCTTCTAAAATATTACCACAAATACACAATTTTCTTCTTGTCATTGGCACAACCTACAGTCCTTAGAGCTATCACAACTCACAACTGTTCTTCTCATAACTTTGTATGTGCTGTGAAGTAGCTTGGCCCCGTCCTTCCATTGTTGTGCACCAAGTCTGATGTTACAGTACATATAAAGGAGTATTTAGTGTTATACTTGAGTAGAAATATTGGAAACAGCAATGTATTCATTACTCTGGTGACAGTTCTAGCAACTTGCAAATGGAACGCTCCAGGGAAAATATCAAAACTGTTCTTGTTTCTCCAGATAAAAATCTATTGCAATATTGAAAATTCTTGCTTTCCTGTTATGTGTTTTAATGTTTTGGTTCCAAATCTATGTTGTGATTTTTCAGGTGACAACTGCTGATTTTTCTCGGTATTATGCTCTTATACATCTAAAATATTCCTTGGTCCTTATTTCTAAGTTCATCTTTGTTTTCTGTATATAAATTTGGTTTCAGTTATTACATTCTATTTATAACTTCTGAGTTTTTTATCTGAAGGGATGCTGTCTCTAGTGGTAAAACTAACTACCGTATTCCAGGACATAATCATCACACTTTATGCTTTCTTCATAGAGTAAAAATACACAATGTGATCATTATGTGAGTGCAACTTTATGCGGAAAAATAAATTATTTAAGATGGCCTTGTTAATTTTCAGTGATTCTTCTTCTTCTTCTTCTTGTTCCAATGGCACCACAGCCCAAAGCGGGCTTGGGCCTTCTTCATCCGAGACCTCCAATCATCTCTATCCAGAGCTATCTGTTGCCATTTTTTGCATTTTTGAGGCTAATAATTGTCCTCTTTCACTGAATCCATCCACCTCTTCCTAGGTTTACTTATCCGCCGCTTTCCAAACATCACTCCTGTCATCAATTAGGTATTTGTCCTTCGTCCATTCTTTGTACATGCCCTGCCCACTGTAGTGTTTTTAATTTGGTCACAGTGGACAGTTCTGGTTCTTTGAAGGGGTCACATGTTTTTGGCTGCCTTCGTCATGATCTAAGCTTCACATCCATAAGTAACTATGGGTCATATGCATGTTTTGTATAATCGTACTTCTTTTTTCTATGTATTAATTTAGATTTCGTGATTAGTGTAATGCTGGGATTATGATGAACTTAATGTAACATCACTTAATGCGACTGGATGTAACAGACTTTCTAATATAGGGGCATTTCTAGCTTCACATTATGTCCTGTCACATTAAGTGAAGTTCATCGTAATCCTGCAATAAGGGCCTTTTGTTTGGAGTTGGGGTGATAGAGAAGGTAAAAGGTATATTGTTGATCATCAAGGTATTAGATAGAAAATGGTTTATACAGTTACATATGATGTAATGAAATGGTAATGTGTATGACTATGATACACCCAATTTTGTATGTTGATTTTCATTTTCACAGGCAGCAAATTGGAATTCATTTTCTGTCATGATTACCAGAACTCACATTGTTCTCGTATGACATGCAGATTTATACACTGTACAAGAGAGGAAGAAGAATATTATAAAGCAACTGGTGATATGCCTCCCCATCTTTTGGAAAATATTATTCGTAAAGGTGAGCATATTCCACAATAGTATGCATTTTTATTACATTTGTCTTGTTTTTAATTCCTTTTGAAGCAAGAAAATGAATACAGAATGGTTCTAAAATTTGGAGTTGTGGCATTATTCCTGGAAATGAGATTAATGCTTTTCCTATCCAAGCAGAAAAGCAAACTTTGCAATAGTCTTGGTGAAATATTAAAAAGACTGGTCTTTGTTGGGCTGAAGAAATAGTAAATAATGAAAGCGTGCAGTCAAGTTACATATTCAGTGTGTCAGAACACTGATTGTTTAATAGTAAAAGTTGCAGTGCTGCTTACATTATTGTATTATTTGCAGATATTCTGTACCTTTATCTCCCTTCTATCCTTATTCACATTCTCTCTGCCTGTCTCCCCTTATCTCTGTGCAACTTAGATGTATTCTGATGTTAGATTTTTTCTGATATTTTAATAAAAGTCAAAGCACAACTAAAACGTTTCAACAGTATGTAATCTTGTGCTTGTGGTAGCCTCTTCTTTCTCTCTCTCTCTCTCTCATTTCTGAAAAGAAACATAAGGAAAGAGTTGAAGACAGAATCACTGTAAGTCCCAACATGAAGAATAGTCTTGGGTCCAAGTGACCTAGTTGTCGACGGGCCCTGAAACACCACTCACTCACTGAAGAACAGTGATTAGTATAAATAAAAGCTAGCTAATGCTTATGAGCTGCAGCTCATAATTCAGTTAAGCATTGCCCTGAGATTTGACGAGATCTGCCCTCTTCGTTGAGCTCTTGTGATGCTTCATCCTTTATTAATCCTTTAAAATCAGTTCTGTATGTAGTACTTTGATACAGATATGTCAATAATTAAATTATATACAGTAGATTAAAGTATGTCTATAAAGTGAAAGACATGATACAAAGTGACTGGACAAATTAATGTAATGTATTAGATTTATTAAGTTGCAGATATTCCTTTACTGTGTAGAAGCAGCGATCCTGCAAGAAAGCCGTGTTCTAGCCTTAAATACATTATAGTTATTTATAATTTTCATGTCATTAGGAAGGTAAGTATAAATTGTTGTACTGCAGTACAGTGCTCCACTCTTACACATCGTAGTTCTGATTGAGATTAAGTGTATATCCTTATTATGTCTTGTGTAATGATTATGGACATTTTCACTGTTTTGAAAATTAATTACAAGTAAACTGTCTCTAATATATAAGTACATGCCAAAGTAAGTGTGCTAAGCTTTCTGAATAGTGGCTTTCTGACAAACACCAAGCTTTAGCTTGGCGACCTTCACCGTGCCTCCTCAGCTGTGTAAATAAGCATGCCTATTTTTCTGTCAGTTGGCAATTTAAATATTCAGATGTCTATTCATATTAAACATACAGTCGAAACCCGCTAATCTGAATTAATTGGGGGTGTGGTATGTTGAGATTTGGAAATATTCGGATTAACAAAAATAATTGAATAACATTAAAATAGGATTTGAGTCAACACTAAACAACACTCACTTTTTAACATTTCCCAGAACATGTTTCAGAGGCTAGCTTTCCTTCATTATCAGTTGGACATCGACCGAACTTGTAGAGGTTAGTTTCTCTTGTAGTCTGCTCTGGCGGTGGTTTTAAGAACTTGTATAATGGATCACTTTGTGGTATATAAAAATTGAAAACTCTGTCTTTGTTTTGATATACCACAAAGTGATTCATTATACAAGTTCTTAAAACCACCACCAGAGCAGTCTACAGGAGAAAGCAGCCTGTACAAATTCAGTCGATGTCTGATTGATAATGGAGGAAACCAAGCTTCTGAAACATATGAGTGTTGGTTAATGTTGTTGATCGGCTCAAATCCTATTTTAATGTGATTCAACAAACATTTGGATTGTGGTGGTGATAGTGTGATGATACACAATGAGAATTAAAAGAAGCATTCATAGTTCAGTTAAGATACAGGCATATTGTGGGCTATGTGGCTTTTGTCTTCTGGTATTGCTCCTCATCATTTTCTTAGACTTTCCATTTTTGACAGCTGTTATTGCTGAGATACTAGGAAGTTTACTGCAAAACACCACTGAAGATCTACCATAACCACAAATACCTGAGAAAAAGAAGACCAGCATCCCAGGGGATCATGGTTTTACAACCCAGAAAAAGTGATTGGTTTAATATCATATAAGCTGTTATGAAACATAAAAAATATGATGCCAAAAGATAAAGGCTTGCTTTCTCTTTTAAATCGCTAGAATTAGGAATCTAATTATAGAATGTACACTTAAATACTTCTAATGAATTGCTTTTAGAATAAAGACTTCTCAGAGTAACAAGATTTAGGCCATCATATCTGTTCTTTTTTTTTTTTCCGTTTGGCATAGTTGGTATCATGGTATCTCTTAGATGGCAAGAATTAACCAGAGACTGAAATAAGAACAAATTACAAACTAAAAGCTTCACTTATCTTAGTAATATTGCAAGATCTTCCAGTGCTGACTAGTTTCAAGTTGTATCCAACTTATTTTCAAAGCTATCCAAAACTCATCCCAAGTATGTCAATCTGTGTGGGTCAGGTGCTGGCGTACTCATCCCATACTTGTTGGTCTGGGTGGGTCAGGTGCTGGTGTACTCTCCTACGAAAAAATAAAAAAAATATTTTGTTGTTTAACGACGCTGTCAATTGCCAGGATCACATCAGTGTCGCCGGTGTGCCGGAATTTCGTCCCGCAGGAGTTCTTTTACATGCCAGTAAATCTACTGACATGGAGCTGTCGTTTTTAAGCACACTTAAAAACCATCGGCCTGTGCCGGGTTTGAACCCGCGACCTTGGGATCAGTAGACCAGCGTCTAACCAACTGAGCCACCCAGACCAACACTCTCCTATGCATGTCGGTCTGGGTGGCTCAGATGCTGGTGTACTTATCCCATACATGTTGGTCTGGGTGGGTCAGGTGCTGGTGTACTCTCCTACGCATGTCGGTCTGGGTGGGTCAGGTGCTGGTGTACTCATCCCATACATGTCGGTCTGGGTGGGTCAGGTGCTGGTGTACTTATCCCATACATGTTGGTCTGGGTGGGTCAGGTGCTGGTGTACTCTCCTACGCATGTCGGTCTGGGTGGGTCAGGTGCTGGCGTACTCATCCCATGTTGGTCTGGGTGGGTCAGGTGCTGGTGCTGGTGTACTCTCCTACGCATGTCGGTCTGTGTGGGTCAGGTGCTGGCGTACTCATCCCATACATGTTGGTCTGGGTGGGTCAGGTGCTGGTGTACTCTCCTACGCATGTCGGTCTGTGTGGGTCAGGTGCTGGCGTACTCATCCCATACGTGTTGGTCTGGGTGGGTCAGGTGCTGGTGTACTCTCCTACGCATGTCGGTCTGTGTGGGTCAGGTGCTGGCGTACTCATCCCATACATGTTGGTCTGGGTGGGTCAGGTGCTGGTGTACTCTCCTACGGATGTCGGTCTGTGTGGGTCAGGTGCTGGCATACTCATCCCATACATGTTGGTCTGGGTGGGTCAGGTGCTGGTGTACTCTCCTACACATGTCGGTCTGGGTGGGTCAGGTGCTAGTGTACTCTCCTACGCATGTTGGTCTGGGTGGGTCAGGTGCTGGTGTACTCTCCTACGCATGTCGGTCTGGGTGGGTCAGGTGCTAGTGTACTCTCCTACGCATGTCGGTCTGGGTGGGTCAGGTGCTGGTGTACTCTCCTACGCATGTCGGTCTGGGTGGGTCAGGTGCTAGTGTACTCTCCTACGCATGTTGGTCTGGGTGGGTCAGGTGCTGGTGTACTCTCTTACGCATGTCGGTCTGGGTGGGTCAGGTGCTGGTGTACTCTCCTATGCATGTCGGTCTGGGTGGGTCAGGTGCTGGTGTACTCTCCTACGCATGTCGGTCTGGGTGGGTCAGATGCTGGTGTACTCATCCCATACATGTTGGTCTGGGTGGGTCAGGGGCTGGTGTACTCTCCTACGCATGTCGGTCTGGGTGGGTCAGATGCTGGTGTACTCTCCTACGCATGTTGGTCTGGGTAGGTCAGGTGCTGGTGTACTCTCCTACGCATGTCGGTCTGGGTAGGTCAGGTGCTGGTGTACTTATCCTAGGCAGTCAGGGTGGATCAGTTGCTTAGGTGATGCTTAGCTGTGAAAATAAGTTGGATACAACTTCAAACATGTCAGCTCTGGAAGATTGCAATATTACTAAGATAAGTGAAGCTTTTAGTTTCTAATTTGTTCTTATTTTAGATTCTGTTGCTTCACTGTTGATAGCTTCAATTTTCCTTAATTAACCGGAATATGTTACTGTGTTGTTTATTATAAAAGCATATTCTCCCATGTTCCTCCATTTTTAAGAAATGCATTTGCCTTTAGTGTGCAACACGAAACTAATTCAAAGTCAAATTAAAATGTATGTGAAATATTCAATAATAATTGTTTGCTTAGAGCAGCCAAACTACGAAGGTCAATTGAATGAAAACCATAAATTTGCTGTCACTGTCCTATAAATTAATAGCATTGTTATTGGTAGTTTAAGAAAGTTAGATGGAAGGAAAGTGCAGAGGAATAAGCAAAATAAAAAATGCACAAACCATGTGATACCTTTGAAAGGTGCTTCTCACATGTAATTGTGGTGTTAATAAAGGAATATTGCAAAGTGACTGTGAATGAAAATAAAAGTGAACTTAAATCATTGTTCAGCACATCAAATGACTAATGTGTAGCAGTTTTAAATTAGCAGTGGCAAATTGGCTCTCACAATGGCCATCTTGCAGACACCATGATTCCATTTAAACCATAAGCACAATTTTTGCTGTATGGTTTGTGTAAGTAGCATCAGTTGAGATGAAGTTGATTCTGCAGCATTATTTACTGTATTACTGAAATTTCACTGTTGGCAATGCAGTGATGAGGTTTTAAATCTCATTTAGTAGTGCAAGAAAAAATGCATTTCAGGAATGGTACGAGATATTCCAAGACCAGGGGATATTCCTGTGTGTAAAGATAACTTGAAAGGAGAGTGCAAGCGTGGAAAGAAATGCAGGTTCCGACATCTCTCTAAGCGTGAATATGAACTAGAGTTAAAATATTATGTGCGCAGCAGCCCACCCACTGCAAATGGCAATCCTGCTCTAAGCCCAGTGTTAGTTACACGTCGCAGAGATCGGTTTGAATTTGAAGAGAACAGGTGGGTTAAAAACATCAGAAATGAACATTGTGTGTATCTGTGTGTGTATCTGTGCGTTCGTGCATGTGGCATGTCCAAGTGTATGGATCATAATATCTTGCTTTATTCAACCTTTATATCTCCATCAGACAGAAATGCTATTCTACATACTCAGCAAAAAGGGAACTGAAGACTGATAGTCAGTTTTTGAAAATCTGCTTTACCTTGTAATGAAACAGTGTGTGTGAACATTTCAGATATTTGTTTCTGAAAGAGTTTACTGCCTTGCACATTATTAAGGTTGATGTTAAAGTAGTTTTATTTATTTGATTAATTTATTTAGTATTGATGTGTAACAGGATTCAAACTGTTACAGCTAGAATAAGCATAAATAAGCAGTGCATTAAGATGCATTTCCACAAATGCCTGTTATGTACATATGTGTTGACTACAAGTTCAGCAACAGTTTTATGTTTTGCTCAGTATTGCTCTTTACTTGTTTCGTGTTCCTGGTATACAAACGTATACATGTTCCGAACATGTTGCTTGCTCCCTTATATGTGGATGATAACATAACAAAGTTCCAGAACTTCTTGTTGTGTAGTTAAACCTTTCCATTACAGTGGCATTCCAGCCTATTGGACTCGGGTAAGTAACCCAACGAATATTGTAAAATTTGTTAAAATATAACAGAACCTAAACGGAATTATCCTTTGGAGTTTTGATCTTTTATCATTGAAAGAAATGTTTGATAATACTGTGAGCATGATTCAAAAGAGAATCTACTTTTCTGTCAGATTACATCTGTAAATCAAATTAACCTCTCTTCAACATTTCCGTTAACATTCATGTAACAAACGGTACGAAATAGTTGTCCACTATTAGTGTCAGGAGTTTCAACTAATATTAATTAAAGAAAGAAGGCATCAGAAATTTCTTTCTTAATTACATATGTCATGATGGCAGTCTCACTTAAATTAAGTCTTTCTCAAGGTATCAGGTGAAGTTGCACAAAAAACCAGTCAATATTTTCAAGTGCTCTTTCAGAGATCCATATTCATTTAAATATTCAATATAATTCTCTCTATTATTTATTTATGCCAACAAACGTACTGTTGGTGTTTTTAAACACACAAGCCGTGTGTGCGCAATGTTTGAGATAAAGAATTATTGGAACTGAAAAATTCAATGCCACAGCTGGGACCTGAACCACAGACCCTCCATTTACCAGGCGGGTGCTCCAACCATTAAGCCACTGTGACAACCTGCCAAAATAACATTGAATTCTCTAACCAATTCGTATTTCTCCCAGTAAACCACAAAGGCAGTCTCACATCAGAGACAATTACCCCAATGGTGACTTACTATCGTAAGTAGTTTGCGTACATTGCCCACACATGGCTTGTGTGTTTAAATACACCAACAGTAAGTTTGCTGACGCAAATAAATAATTACCATCTGAAGGTTATTTAATCCCGAGACATAGAATAGAATTTATGGACCATTAAGCTGTTTTACAACCAAGCAATATGTTTCGTCAAGCATACAGATAGTTTTCATCATATTGAAATGTTCAAACTTTATAAAATTATTTACACAATTTGCAATATTGCTACTTTACTGTAAATTTACAGTGTTCGTAACGATTTTTACACTCAACATACATACACACACTCACAATATTTACAATATATTGATTTCTTTGACAACCTCAAAATACTCTTGATGTCTACAGGGGGTGGTAATGATAACACAAGATCATAAATTAATAATTAGTTCCAGTAAAATATATCATTTTTTTAATATCAGTATAAAAAGAACTTGCGTTAACTGACATAATTTGAATAATTTATTATGTTTGAAACCTTATGAATCATTGGTTCGCAGAGCTTTTAATGAATCTGGTTTGAATTGAGTGTGAAACTACTACCTACAAAATTTTTCTTTTATGTAGTTGGTCTTCTCATGGTGATGGTAACAAAATGTATTTGGTTATATTTCTTTACGGTGTTGGATGAAGATAGCTTAGTGATGGTCATGTAAGTTTAATTGTTTAGATTTAAATTTCGTGCCGGACGTATGTGGAAATACTTATGTATATCAATAGACAAATAAATAAAGATAACATTTCACATGAAATGCAATACAAACAAATATAAAAGAAACTTAATTATCCAACCATCACAATGAATACCTAGATGCTTCCTATCATTGGTTGACCTCAATATACTGTCACAACTCGATCATTACTGCCATTTTCATCCAATTTTTGTCACTTATGTTAAAGAGGTCAATTCGACCCTATACATGTTTATTGTTACTCCCATTCTTGATACTTTCATGTAGTGTATGTGCACACGTTTGTTCTCAGTCAACTCTTGTACTTAAATATCCCTTTTCAAAATAGTAACACCATGTATGGTAGCTGTGGTGTAAAACATTAATTCATTGTCTAGGCCAATATATTAATTTGTATCAATAGGTGCAATTGAACTCGAAAATTACAAGAAAGCTCTTTTAGAGCTCCAGACATGTTGCAAACACCTCTAGAGCACTGTATCATATAGTTTCTATACTTTTTTATAAGGAAATGTTATATGCTGTTCCAGAGAAGCATGTAAGCAAGCATCAGACAAATTTAAGAAACATGTTCTAGACAAATACCTCTTACAAGTTGCATTGGAAATGCACCCTTACAGAACAGCAGAGGAAACATGGAAGTCTAGCATATGATGGTGATAATACATTTGTATTTAATTTCAGTGGAGTAACAAATTTCATGATGGCTATGGAAAGAGACATGGGCCCATCGGAAGCAAAAAGACGCCATTTCTTTCATTCAGATATTATGCAAAATGGACAGTTGTTGATGCCCAGAGAGAATCATCATCAGGTATGTGTGTGAAGCACTATCTTTGATTGATAAAAGCTTCTCTTATGGGAAGTCTGTGTATTCAGAATTTGAAATTATGCCGTAAATTGTTAAGTGTTAACAAACTTGTGACTTCTTTCCCTTTTAAGGCAATAAATAGAGGAATTGAATGGAATTTCATTGTTATTTTAGAAAAACTATGGGCCTACAATTCCAAAAACACCTATTCCACATCAAACTGTCACCTTGAGAGAGTGCAATGGCATTTCATGCAGCTCTTGAGGGATCACTGGAGACCAGTACTGCACGTTTTATGTTTGTTGACGAAATCTGAAAAATGAAAATGTCAACCAACGTTAAAGTGTTGCCTAAAAATGCACTTCTGTCTTAGACTTAGTTTTATAATAACTATATTACTGAGGTGATGCAATGTTCTCTGCTTCAGTGCTTCATTACGACTGACCATAAAACATGGCGTTCTTTCCTCTTCCAGTTCCCACTCCGCCAACCAATATGTTATTGCCCCTACACAATATTCTTTGTCAGCTGGCTCAGTGCAACGCTGTATAAAGTTGAAGAAATCGTAGTGCATAAATGCACTTGTTTGAGATCTGGAAGAGCAAAAGCCTGCAAACAGGCTGTGCAGTGTTTGGCCTTTCTGCATACTCAGCGCTCATTGCCATCTGCCACTATCATAGAAAGGCACAGGTGAAACCATACAACAGTTTTAAAACTACGTTTAAAGACTTTACTGACCAACATTATGAAAGAAGATGTAAAACTGGTCACTGTCATCCATAGATACATTTTTTGGCACCTATTTAGGAAACTATCCATAACTTGCCATAGTTCATGTTGAGAAATGCTGGCAATTTTCTGGTGGATATTTGCTTCTGTTCTTCCAGGGTGTGTGCATTTGTCTTGTACACTATGTTACTCCAGAGATAGAAATCACTTATTGGAGCTCTGAGAAACCTTTCTACGCTAATGACGCAAGTTGTAGGGCCAATTTTTTTCGAGTCAGCGGTTGATGCCCTTACTTATGTGAAATCAATTTTACTTCCTTTTTTAGAGAATTAAAAGACAGGGAGCATGATTTTGCCTTTTTTTCAACAAGACTCTGCAGCAGCTGTTACGGCCAATCTTTCGATGAGAACACTTGAAAGACAGACCTTGCTTTTTCTATCTCTTGGGTAACTTAAAACAAGGTGTACAAGACAAACCTGGAAGAATTAAAACAAAATATCCACCAGGAAATTGCCAACATTTCTCAACATGAACTACAGCGAGTGATGGATAGTTTCCTAAAGAGGTGCCAAAATGTATGCATGAACAACGGTGAACAGTTTCAGCATCTTCTTTAATGAAGTTGGTCAGTAAAGCCTTTAATAGTAGTATTAAAAATGTTGCATAGTTTCATCCATGCCTTTCTGTGATATCGGCAGATGGCAATGAGTGCCGAGGATGTCAAGAAGCCAAACACCTTGCAGCCCGTTCCAGGTGTTTTGTTCTCCCGTTAGTTTGTTCATATATGCCTACATGAATGCTGACACTGCATATTGTTGGGTGTTCTCACATTTTAATATTTTGCCATCTGTCTTCTATGTGATTTGCAAGAGGAAATGGATCGAGACCACCTTCAAATACGCCTGGCCACTTCTAGTGCCCCATCCATCAGTGAAAAATATTGGAGAGCAAGAGGATTAATGACTTCATTGTCAGAAATCCAGCATTAGCTAACAACAACATATTTTGCCATCTAGATTTCAATCTAAAGCAAGAAACACCTGCACTGGCGTATCACAGTGCCTTATCCATTCTCAAAATTTTCAGATTGACCCTTGTAATAAACTTTACGTATGGGTATTATAAAAAATGCTCTATTGGAGACTCCAAGCTACAATAAAGGGAAAGATACAGTCATAAAATGCTATCACAACCCTACCATAAGAATAATCTACAACAGCTCAGGAAACGACTAATACCATTCTGTATATCATTTAAAATTACAATGTGAGATAAAATCTATAAGGTTATCAAATGTAACAAGTACTTTCTTCCTATAGGTACCAAATGGGCACTGCTTTCCTCCAACAGCTGCAGCAGCACCAATGTTATCGCATGTGGAAGCAAGGACATTGCTGTTGGAGGAAGAGAATGCAGCACTTCGTAAAAAGGTAGAAGAATTAAAAAAGCAGGTATCTGATTTAACAGCAACTAATGAATTTTTATTGGATCAAAATGCACAGTTACGTCTTGGTAGTAAACGTGCAACTGCCAATGTAACTGCTGTCACAGTTCCTGCTGTAACCATTACAAACACTGGTGCTCCAACCATGCAGGTGCAACCAATCACAGCCCAGATTCAACCAGCACAGGCACCTACACCACAGCAGATGGTAAGCAATTCCATTTTTTTAAGAAAATTATAAAAACAACTTACGAATTAGTTAATTACGATCTTTTCATATCTGAAAAGCAACTTTTAAATTAACAAATTATTTTCTTCTTGTATCTTAACTTCAAATTTGTGAAGGATGCAGCAAAAGTGTGTTGTGAAGGAAACCGATCTTATGAAAATAATTAATTATTTATAAAGCTAAAAGCCCCATTCTTTTTTTATCAAGTGCGGAAAGCTTTCTACTTTAAATCAGATAAACTTCAGTTACGTTGAGAGGTTATGATCACATTTGAGTTAATTTCACAGAGAAAGTGTTTTAAAGTAACTGCAACTGAATTGTACATTATAATGTAGTTACGGAAAATGAAGCTATTAACAGTGAAGCAACAAGATTCTAAAGTAAGAACAAATTAGAAACTAAAAACTTCACTTATCTTAGTTTTTGCAAAAATAACTTGCAACATTACTAAGAGAAGTAAAGTTTTTAGTTTCTAATTTGTTCTTACTTTAGAATTATAATGTAGTGTTTGTACATATTAATTTCTCTACTACATATAGTAAAATTTGATGTCGAGATTTCACTGGATATATATGTTTTAGGCCCCCTGAACCCAAAAATTAAAGCATTTTTAGAAAAAGGTCTGTGTATGTCTATCAGTCTGTAGACAGCATAACTCAAAAACGAAAAGTCAGTGAAAAACCAAAGTTGGTATTTAAATTTAATGTCTCTCAAGGCTGTGACACAGAGATTGAAGAAAATTCTTCCACCCTAAACTACCCTTTACATGCAAAATGTTTATTTTCTTGAAAATGGCTCTAACGGTTTTGATTATAATGCCATATGTTTGAGATATTTTTATGACAAATGCAATGTATTTCTTGAGTTTTCTTGTTATAGTCTTATTTATTTTGGATGACTTTTGCATAACTGGTAAACTGTAAAGATAGACCAAATCTTACCATACAAAAATGTTGTTGCTAATGCTGGATTTCTGACAATGAAGACATTAATCCTCTTCCTCTCCAATATTTTTCACTGATGGATGGGGCATTAGAAGTTGCCGGGCATATTTAAAGGTGGTCTTGGTCCATTTTCTCTTGCAGATCACTAGGGCCAGGATTCTTAGTTTTTTAACTATTTTATTCCTTGATAGTTAACTGCAGTAGTTTAATTTACTTATCTGTTTCATGATCATCGAAGCCAAATGCTTGAATCTTATAAAACCTAAAAATGGCTAAATAAGACCTTAAAACCTAAAAGAGGCTAAATCTCCTATTTATTTTAAAATGAAAAAAAAAATTGCTATAAAAAAAAGCTTTATTTTAAAATGGGAAAATGAAATGTTTATGAAATTATGAATGGGCTTTGATTGTTACACCTTTGCTACGTCTTTTCATTTATGCATGCTTAGAGGAGTAGTGACAACAATGCAAGAGACAAATGACTTGTATTTAGCTGGGTGGGTCCAAGCTCTGTATTGTTGCAAGTAAGGAATGCGGGGATTGTTGTCAAGGGGAAAGGGGTCATTAGGAGAACCCGTCATAAACTCAAGTCAATCAGTTTAAAAACAGTATCCGTTGTGTTCAGTCGACTATTGTGTATTGTTAATGCATACAATTACTACATCGTTAGAAATTAATTTTCCTTAGATTAGGCAGGTAATTTAAGGAGTCAGTGTCATGCCTAAAGTCAGCTCATCTCGAAGGTGGTTGATTCGTCGGTGGATAGGTAACGATCCGAACTTCACCGCAGATGGCAAAGTAATATTTTGCCAAATCTGCCAGAAGCAGGAGAACCCATGCCCACAGACACAAAAGCTTAAACAAATATTAACACCTATATTGCACAGATAAAGTCACATTAAGTGGCTAGGTGCTGTGCAGATAAACATACCATACAGGAGAACCTGTACGACCTGTTCTCGAATGCTGGAATGCAGGTAAGGATTAAACACCTGTTATAATGCACATAGCGTATAAACTATAATTTTATTTACATATTTTCCAGGTGCCCTCTGGCCAAAAATTGCATTTTGAGCGCCACGAAGGATCTATAGGACATATCAGCAACATTGCTATAAAAAGAGGACAATTAATAATAAAATTAATAAACAATAATAACATAAAAACTATTTCAGGAGGTTAAAGAACTAAAAAAAACTTTTTTAAGATATAAAAATAACTAAAATGTTAATTTTAAGAACCTAAAAATCCGGGCCCTACAGATCACATAGAGGACAGGGTGGTAAAGAATATATCCCAATTATATTCAAATGTTTTGCAAGTTGTAGATCTTCTAAAACACACACGAGTATTTAATTTAAAAGGTGAGTTAATTAATAACACTGAACAACACTTACAACATATTTTTCCGGGACGCTTTTCGAAGGTTAACTTTCCTCCATTATCAACTGGACAATGATAATGGAGGAAAGTTAACCTTCGAAACGCGTCCCAGAAAAATATGTTGTAAGTGTTGTTCAGTGTTATTAATTAACTCACCTTTTAAATTAAATTAATTACAGCAACACTGTTTTCAAACTTCTATGAAAGGAAGATAACACATGAGTATGTTTCAAACAACAATCTGCTATGAATGAGTATTGTTAGCGTATCACGCCAAGCATTGAAACAGAGCAGCTGATGCTTGCCTCATGCTAGTCACATCAAATGATGTGTGCATGCAGTGGATGCAATGCAGAAAGGTGCATCTCATTTGTTAATGTTAATGAGGTTTAAAGCTAAGTTTTTCAATATTTTGTTTGGCAGTGAAGGTTAATGTCACATTTTTAACTTCTTCTATACGTATCAAAGGACAACAAGCAGCATATGTGAATGAGTTAGAGAAAAATACACCAGGAAACCAAAGGCAGGGCATGCACACTGCTCATATGCTTCCACGTGGTTCACTACGAGGAAAACCTGTGTTGTAGAGTGAACACTGTATTTCCTAGAAACCTACTTCTCTGAATATGGAATCAGAGTGCTTGTAATCAACTAACTGAGAATGCAGAAAAAAATAGTGGGAGTGATTGTGCTGTAACTTTAGTAACTACCAGTTGGTGAATTGTAACAACATTCTTTTGAATTATGAAAATGTTTGTTGTAGGCTAATGCTGGATTTCTGACAATGAAGTCATTAATCCTCTTGCTCTCCAATATTTTTCACTGATGGATGGGGCACTAGAAGTGGCCGGGCATATTTGAAGGTGGTCTTGATCCATTTCCTCTTGCAGATCACATAGAGGACAGAATGGTGAAGAATATATCCCAATTCATTATGAAAATGTTGAAATCTTTATTGCATGGAGCAATTTAGCTATGCTGCCAAAGCAATAGCTAAAGATAATAAATTTAAAGGTGCTGAAGATATTACAATGAAAATTTGAATGTACATTATTCCTTATGTGTATTATGTCTGATGTGAGTGTGAACAAAATCCACTAATAGTTGTAGAATTTAGAAATTTTACCTATGCATACCCTTAATACAAGTTCAAAGTGCATACACCATGCTATGTCACTGGTGCACATAGATTTATTAAAAACCACCGCTATTGACTTTCCACATTGGGCCATAAGACTGTATCAGTCAGTGATTACAGGTGCGTTGTGTATTTTTGATGCAACCTTCCATTTTAAGTCATCTTAATTCTATCCATAATCACAATAGCAGGCTGAGTATTAGCACCTTTACCATGAGTATGTATTATATGTATGTTCCAAATTAATACCTCTACCTCTAGGGATATGAACATAACATATTGTTTCAATTTATCTTTAATAGAAATGTAGTCTATTATGCATTTAAGTCCTCGTGCACCACATGTGTTTTTACTTGCATCACATTGGTATACATTTCTTATTTGTTTTGGGGATTTTGCTTCAGGTTAATGCAGCTGTAGCTGCTGGCACTCTTCGTACTGTGACAGCAAGTGTAGCAACTGTTCCAGTGTCAATAGCTGCAGTAGCAGGTGCCCCAGTTTCTATAGCAACAGTCTCCATGGCTCCTGTACAGATTCCACCACCTGTTGTTACAATGGCCCAGCAAACGCTGACTGTTGAAGGTATGAACAATTTGTTTATCTGTTCTTTTTAATATTTGTTTTTTTATAAGCTTACCCAGGATATTAGCGCACCTCAAAATACCCATCCGTGTTGCCTTCTCATTGATTCGCTGAAGTTGTTCCGGCCATAAATGTGGTATACATATGATGTGGAGTGAACATGCGACATAGTCTGAATGGAAATCTTAAGAAAATATGCGTGGCTCATGCAAATTATGTGTTGAAAACATGCATGGATGAGTATGCCAGCACATGAGCTGCCCTCACTGAAATGCTTGGGATGAGTATGCTACCACCCGACCCACCCAGACACATGCTTGGAATCACTAGGCCACTACCTAAACAACTGAACCATCCTGACCAATATGCTTGGGATGAGCATGCCAGCATCTGACACCCAGACTAACATGCTTGTGTTCAGTACGCTAGCACCCAGACTAATATACTTGGGTAAGTACACCAGCACCTTACCCTCCCAGACTGGCATGCTTGGGATGAGTATACCAGCACCTGATCAACTGACCCACCTACACTGACATGCTTGGGATTAGTATGCCAGCACCTGATCAACTGACCCACCTACACTGACATGTTTGGGATGAGTACGCCAGCACCTGATCAACTGACCCACCTACACTGACATGTTTGGGATGAGTACGCCAGCACCTGATCAACTGACCCACCTACACTGACATGTTTGGGATGAGTACGCCAGCACCTGATCAACTGACCCACCTACACTGACATGTTTGGGATGAGTATGCCAGCACCTGATCAACTGACCCACCTACACTGACATGTTTGGGATGAGTACGCCAGCACCTGATGAACTGACCCACCTACACTGACATGCTTGGGATTAGTACGCCAGCACCTGATCAACTGACCCACCTACACTGACATGCTTGGGATTAGTATGCCAGCACCTGATCAACTGACCCACCTACACTGACATGCTTGGGATTAGTACGCCAGCACCTGATCAACTGACTCACCTACACTGACATGCTTGGGGTTAGTACTCCAGCACCTGATCAACTGACCCACCTACACTGGCATGTTTGGGATGAGTACGCCAGCACCTGATCAACTGACCCACCTACACTGGCATGTTTGGGATGAGTATGCCAGCACCTGATCAACTGACCCACCTACACTGACATACTTGGGGTTAGTACTCCAGCACCTGATCAACTGACTCACCTACACTGACATGCTTGGGATTAGTACGCCAGCACCTGATCAACTGATGCACCTACACTGGCATGTTTGGGATGAGTACGCCAGCACCTGATCAACTGACCCACCTACACTGACATGCTTGGGGTTAGTACTCCAGCACCTGATCAACTGACCCACCTACACTGACATGCTTGGGATTAGTACGCCAGCACCTGATAAACTGATGCACCTACACTGACATGCTTGGGATTAGTACGCCAGCACCTGATCAACTGATCCATCCAGACTGATATGCTTGGGATGAGTACACCAGCACCTGATTCTATATGCAGAACAAAACTACTTAAGAAAGTAAAGAAAATAGGGATACAAGGTCTAATGTTTTCATGGCTATGTCATTGCCTAACTGAATGCTTTATTGCTACCAGATATGGAAGGAATATATTGAAATATAAACAAGTACACCATGTTTGAGAGGTAGAACTGGAACTTAACAATTCAATGCCACAGCTGGGATTTGAACCACAAACCCTCCGCTTACCAGGCGGGTGCTCTACTCCTGATAAGTGGAGGGTGTGTGGTTCAAATCCCAGCTGTGGCATTGAATTTTTAAGTTCCAGTTCTACCTCTCAAACATTGCCCACACACAGCTTGTGTGTTTAAAAACATCAACAGTAAGTTTGGTGGCATAAATAAATAATAAGTACACCATGGTTTACCACAAAGTGCAATGCTCAGCACAACACTTTTTAATATATTTTTAACGATCTGCCGCAACAAATACAAGAATCAGGCGTGAAGTGTGCACTATTTGCCAATGACCAAGTAATGTGGAATTCAAAGCCAAGAAACAAAGAAGTACAGGACTAGAAAAACCATGCAACAATCCTTAACCAACCTACAAAAGTGGACTAAAGAAAATTTAATTACCGTTTATACAACAAAATTAAACTACCAAATCTTTTCACTAAGGAAAAGACCATTAAAAATAAAACTTAACTTTGAGGGTCATGCTTCAATTGATTGGAGTAAACAGACCTGATGGCCTGTATTTTAGGAGGAAGAGAGTAGAGGTTATCATGCAGGACATTTCTATGTTTCAGGTCCACAACCACCTCAACAGCCGGGTGCCCCACCTCAGCAAGGTCAGCAACAGAATCCGCAACAAGGAGGACCCCAATCTCTTCCCATGTCAATTAGTGGAGCCACAGCACCATTAGTGTCATATCCAATTATGACACAAGATCTGCGTCCTGTTCTGCAGACTAGCCTTTCGCATTGAGGCATCTATAATTTATTTTATTTTTAAGTTGTATTTTGGTGTAAGAAATCCCCAAAAAGGGTGCAATAAATATAAAATCTAGGAAACACTTGCAATATTATAACAAAATGCTGCTATTACAGTGTGCAATTTGGAGATTGTTACTCAGTGAAAGTAAGCTGAAAGTCAGGCATTAAAGGCTTGATGTGATGGTTATTCCAAACCATTAAATGCAATATCTCTAATGCTATTGCATAGCGCTGTTGTTTAAGTATGAGGTACAAGAGCAGAAGACTCTAGCAGATGACTGGAACTGTTTATATGTGAAATACAATGAAGCAAACAGAGGAAGAAAAACTTCTTTTGAAGTTACTTCTTTATATTATGCAATGTTGACATGGCAGGCAAGATATATGAATTAAAACAATTCCAACATTGGTGGAACATTGTAAAGTTAGCAAGTTGGAACATTTAATTGTTCAGCCTAAACCTTATTTTGCTGATCATGTTTGCACTTAGGCTGTTTGGAAAAAACCTACATGCAGTGGAAATATTACATTATTGAGCATTTTTTAAACAATCAAATCTTTGAGTGAAACTGAATGCATTTTTACTAAATGGTATTCTTACATGTTCAGTATTGCACTTCAGAAATCAAAAAAGAGAATTTTGAATGTTATATTCATAACTTCTAAATATGGTTTTGAAAAATAAAGCATGTTTATTGAACACCTATTTGGGCTCAGAAAATTTATTTTGAAAATAGAAACAAATGCTTCATCCACTAGTGATGTGAGTGACACACATTGATATAGAACTGCAATGAAACTATGGTGCATCAGTGTTTTATAGGAATATCAAATGAAAATAAGAATACTTGTTAGAAATTAACAAACCCTAAGATACAAAGCTTACAACCTGTTAATTTGTGTTTGTATTATACAAGCAAAACTGGCAATTTTTATGAAATTATATAGTATCTTTTTGTTAGTATGATTAAAATTTTAAAATGATCTAATGAGATGTTTTCAAGATGATCCACAAGGTAATATAAATAAATAAAACCAAAATAATGGTTCAAACTAGAAAAATGGGGAATACAGACAATGCTGGTTAATGATTTTGTAGAAGTACAGTAGAATCCCAAAATAACATGGTTGTTGAGGGACGTGCTTTAGCCCCACTTTATAACAATTCCACTGTATATCAAAATGTGAGCTTAGAAATGACAAGAATTGATCCCATGGAGGTTGTGGGAAATTTCCGTGCAATAAGTTACAGCGCATTGTAAAGTATGTAATATGTGGTAAAGTACACCACTTTTAAGTGTAACTACACACCAGTTATGCAGAAGGTCTATTCAGTCCTGTAACCAATCTTAATTTATATGGTACATACATTTACCCAGTTTAGACTTACCTGATTTTGCGTTGTCTTAAAGGAATCGGTAAGTTTGTTTGGGGCCATAATTCACAATGTTTTCTTCTCCGCATATTATTTGATTGTAGCAAGATGGAGATGAATACTGTTCAATTAATTTTGCTCCTCTTTACACAGAATTTTGTTTATGGTACGAGGTGTGGCAATTAAATAATGAGACTGCACATCTCCTGTCGCACGGCTGCATAGTGGGAGGTTGGTATTGGAATGCAGTTGACCTTGAACCTTCTAGACCAATCATTGTTTCGTGGCTCTGCCTGCTTTTGTTTACCTTTGAGACGTGGCTGTAGAGGACATTGTTTTGTAGTAGTACTGCGAGCATGGTCAACTTAAAAATCGAGCAGCATATTAAACTCAAATTCCTTGTGAAATTAAAAAGAGTTGCCAACGAAATGTTTTCATCTGTGATTGGTGATAATGATATGTCATGTGCTCAAATGTTTGAATGGCATAAATGGTTTTAAGAAGGTTGGGAAGAGGTTGAAGATGAAGAATGTGCCAAGTCAAAATTAAAGGCAATGCTGATAATTTTTTTAATATCAGGGGTGTTATCATGACTTAATGGGTGCCTGAGGGTTGTAGCGGGATAAATCAAATCAATTGCTAAAGCAAATTCTTAAACAAAATGTTCGCCAACCGATCATTCCGTGTAGCAGGTAGATGCATAACAGGTGGGTATCAGCTAGAGTTTGCTCCAACTCAGGGTAAAACAGTCATTAGTGTGACGACGCAAACAATGCTGAACAAAAGGCGAAAAATCCTTTTGTGCCTTTTGTTAGGCTAAAAATAAAATAAAATAATATCTGCCAGCTATGTCCAGATACCTAATTTCTTATATCTGGACGTAGTATGCGGATATTTTCATTTATTTAAACTTATTTATTACAATTTTTTCACAATAGAATGTGCAGAAGTTACTAACCTAAATTAAATAACAATATAAATTAAATATTGTAAAGTTGTCCCTAGTCTCTGGTAGGCTGTCCAAGTCTCATCAGGCTGTCGTTTTGGCCTCGTTCTTCTCCTTTCTGCTTACAGTTGGTTTGACAATCTTAACGATCGACGGGATGGTGCTACAACAGTCGCTGGAGGTGTATAAAAATTTCTTAGATTTCTTTCTTGTTCAGTTTGTCTTAAAGATCTTTCTGCTATACTGATTTGAGTCGCTAACTCATTTAAAGTATTTAGATTTTCCTTATTCCTGACCATTTCCGATAAAGTGAGGTACATGAGCTTTTCCCTGTTAGATTGTCCTATTTCACTGTATTTCTGGCAGTTAAACATTACATGCTCAGGAGTATCTTCTGTATTGCATCTGGTGCACATTTCAGAGTTTATGATGCTAAAACATTTTAAGTAAGTGCCATATGGCCCATGGCCTGTGATATAGTGTAATGCAGCTTGTAAGGGATTTAGGTGCTTTAGTCGTAACCTTTCTCGTATATTAGGGTAAAACATATAGGTCCGTCTCCCAGTTTGCAGGTTATCCCATTCTGACTGCCATAAGGATATTAACTCAGTCCTTATTTGTCTTTTCATATAGCATCGTTTTCCTACAATATCTTCTATCTTTTGTTGATTGCTTTTCTTTAGCCAATAGTAAGCGCCATATAGGCGAACCTGTAGATCTACTGGCCAGGTACCAGTGGCCACAAGAAGAGCCATAGTAGAGGTCGTTCTTGCTGCTCCAGTAAAACGGAGAAGAATTTTCCTCTGGCATTTTCTGAGATCTGCGACGAGGTTTAATTTTTGCATACACTGTGCCCACGCTCCTGCACCATATGTAATGATGGCAGTAAAGATACAATTATGATATGTTCTAATGGTAGTGAGAGGTAGTTTATATTGACGTTGGGCAATACTGGCAATCTTCATCATAATTTTACTGGCTTTGTTGCAGACCTGAGTGACATGTGTCTTGAAGTTGCCTTTCTCATCAAGCGTTATTCCAAGGTATTTAATATACTTGTGGTGTTGAATACGTTCTTCATGTATTCGTATAACTGGATTTCTTAATAATTTACCTTTAAATAGCAAATACGCAGATTTGTTAGCTGCAATTTGTAGTTTAACAGAGTTGCACCATTTATATATCTTCTGGGTCACATCAGAAGATTTTGTTTCCAGTTCCAGGCGGGTGTTTCCTTCTATTAATAAAAGCAGATCATCCGCATATGCTATAGTGGTATATATTTGCGTGTCAACTACTAACTCATTAAGCAGTTAGGCTAATAGGGACGCCCTGTGCAGCGAGGCGGAATCCCCTCCTGGAACTCCCGCCACAGCAAGCATGCCGATAGGTGGAAATTTGGGAGCCGCGCGTACAATATGAATTTCCACCAATGACGGCAACCGCGTGGTCAGAAAGTAAGGGTATAGTCAGGGGAAATGGGAAAAGATTATAAAACCAGCGAACACGCATTTTAGAAGGCCAGTCCTACAATACACCCCGGCCAGTCCTGTAATACACCCTGGGAGTCCTACAACATACCCTGCGAGTCCTACAACACACACCGAGAGCCCTACAACACACTCTGACATTATTACAACACCCCTGCAACATTAGTATCAGCGCTGTCCAGTACCGCAAGGAAAAGTCAGTGACGAAGTCAATAACAAAGGGTATATGGTAGGAAGAGTAGCATTTACTGTAGACTGGAATAAAAAAAAGGGTTTCACAATAATAACTGTGGTTATTATTTCTTCAACACCCACGAGATAAGATCTCAGCCGAGGCATCTGTGTGAGACCTTTAGGACGACCAGCCGCAGGGTCAAACCATTAATCAGAAATACTATAAAGAAGTCCTAATCAAGCTAAGGCAAAGAGTAAGGAAGAATATACCAAATTTTTGTAAGAACAACGCATGAATTCTGTGTCAGGACAATGCGCCAGCCCATAATGCCATGTCTGTGAAGCAGTTTTTAGCAGACAAGCACATTCCTGTGCTAGAACACCCTCCATATTCACCAGATCTGGCTCCCTGAGACTTTTATCTGTTCCCAAAAGTGAAAAGTGCATTCAAGGAAACACATTTTCTGAACATTCAAGAGGTAAAAGCAAAAACGGCAGAGTTAAATAAGGAAAAATTGAAGCTATTAACAGTGAAGCAACAAGATTCTAAAGTAAGAACAAATTAGAAACTAAAAACTTCACTTATCTTAGTATGATTTGCTGCTGACCCTGGGTTTCAAGCTGGACACATTGGACACAGCTTGAAACCCAGGGTCAGCAGCAAATCATACTAAGATAAGTGAAGTTTTTAGTTTCTAATTTGTTCTTACTTTAGAACGGCAGAGTTGTTGAAGAGGGTGACAATGGATGACCTACAGCATTGCTTTGAACAATGGATGACCTACAGCATTGCTTTGAACAATGGAAGACACATAAGCAGCGGTGTATAGATAGGGGAGGGGAGTGTGTTGAAGGGGATAAAAGTTAGTTGTAACTTTACAATAAATCACATTTCTGAAGCCAGTCTCACCATTTAATTGCCACACCTTGTACTTATCGCTTCACTAACGTGCAGAATATCTTCTGTGTGCATGTCTTGTTACTTTGGGAAATTGCAGTGGCCAAGGACAGCTCTAGGAGTAGCAAAGGTATCTTCCAGTATTGCTCTTTGAAGAAAATTTTTTTCAAAAATAAAAAGTACCAAATAAATAAAAGCTGTTATATTTTCGGGGACATATTTTTTCCCACATTTAATCTGAATCCACAGGAGTTCAGAGTGCCCTATTTCAGGCTTTTACTGTATTTGTTTTTACCTATAGACACTTTTAGTTTCAGTTAACTTACTTTATATCCTGTCGAGTTTCAAAGACAATCGCCTTCATTGTCAATGGTTTCTCGACTGGCATTTGAAGAGGAAGAATCTGTTGTGGTTGTGATTGTGCTGCTATCTGGGTTGCTGGATGTAGGAAAACCCTGGTTAAGTTTGAGATGTTAAATAGCTTTATATATCCAGTCACCATGCTTAATAGATATGAGGATGAGTGGACAGAAACACTTGGGAGAACTAGTGCACCAAATAGTGACTTATGATACATTACATAAAATTATCCGATTTAATATGCACAGGAAAACTAAAATTATAATTTAAAAATCCTGTTATAAATATTAATTACAGAGAAATACAGAGAAAGCTTTGGGTGCTTGTGAGGCAAGCTCCTTTGAAGATTATTGGGCCCATTACAGGAGAAAACAGCACAGCATGGTTCCAATCATGAATTGTACAAATCCTGCAATTACAACAGTATAGTGACTTGTAAAGCTTAGAAAGCTGTCATAAGTATAGAATGGAAAATCAAAGCTAAGGGAAATGGCAAGGAAACAAACTATAGAATACAGCCAAAGGATAGCTGGGTTACAAATTGACCACTGATGCAAGAAGCCTTCTATGGATCTCATCATGTAGGCGTGGGGTTTCAATAGATTGAAATGGAGGAAGAAAATAGTAGAAATGGCTCTTGTGCCATTGATTTTAAATGATGGTTTTTTAAGTGTGCGTTAAAATACTAGCCCATTAACACAACAGAAATGAAAAGCTAATTACTTGAGTTGTGCAAATTTATTTGACTTAAAAAACCAAATTGTATTACAAAGGAATGGTGGACGGAGTGGATGCATCAAAGTTTCATGATAATTAAATTTGACATGCAGTTGTGATCTCAGAATTTCGTTCTGCAAGTAGTTAATAATTTTTGTGATATTTTGTTTGAATTGTATGTAAATAGCTATTTGCTCTTTCCATTAATTTTATTTTGAAGAAACAAGGTTAACAATTCCATGTATAAAGCCAATCAATAATTGATTATTCTAACACACACAAACCATATGTAGGCAAATTTTGAAAGGTAAAATCAACCGAAAATGTTGGCATGTTGCCATTGTAGCTTAGTGGTAATGAGGAGCAGATCCGTGGTTCAAACTGGCTATGGCACTGAATTTTTCTGTTCTGATTCTACCTTTCAAGGTTATGAGTGCTTAATAACTGTAGTTTTTTAAAACTTTGTAAAAAAAATATATTAGTAAAACAAAGGTCATCATTTTTAAATGCAATTATTTTGATGCCAAACTTACTTAATTAGATTTGAAATAAAAGCAGTTATAATTACTGTATCAATGCAGCCGATTATCTTATTCCTGACTTCTCTTTCAGTTGTGGCAAATTGATAGAACCATGATTTGATATGCTTCAGGATTGCACCTGATCTCATTTCCTCGGATTACCATATACTTCTGAAACTTTTAAACTTTCCTGGTTGGACACAACTATAAGTCAAAGAGGTCAAAAGGGGTGAACAAGTATTTATAGGGCCTTCAAAAAGCCAGCCTTCTGTGAGGAAATCATCACCTGGAGAAATTTTGCGAGTTTAAGCCCAATGCAAATGGTTGGTTTTTAAATGCACTTAAAAGGGACAACCCCATGTTAGATTTACTGGCATGTAAAAGAAGACTTGTATTTACGTATGTCTGAATCTGTGTATCTGTGCGTATGCTAACAACATACGCATAGATACACAGATTCAGACATATATAAATACAAGTCAAATAACCACATAAATAGAATGATGCAAATGAACTTGTCAGCACATAGGCAATCTATCTGGTATGTCATGGGGCATGCCTTTTAGTACCACTGTGAGGGTTTTCCTTGGGTTTGGGTTCTGTCGAAATTGTGTGAATGTGACTGCCGCTTGCTGGTTTTTTAATATTTGGGCGATTCTTTGTGCATGGAACAGGTTTTCAGGGTCCTGCTGCTGTGTCTGCATCAGGGCTCTTACGTGCCAGGCGTTTTGTATCTCCGGATTGCAGTTGAAGTACAGTGAGTAGCAGCCATGGGGTACAGGGGGAATTCCTGATGGGGGGTTTCAGTCTATCCTGGGCTAACGCGCCTAATCTGTTGCCTACGTCGGTGGTGGGTTCTAAGCTGGTGTCTTGTGACTAGTCGCTACTTGAGCTGAGGCTATGTGACTGTGTGTTGTATGAGTTTTTAGTCTGGATGTGGGGGTATTCATTGTTGGGGCTGGGAGGGTGCGGCCGTAGATGCCATTATTTTAGGTATTTTGGCTAGAAAAGTTAGGTATTAGGGAATAGCTGCTAAGAAGCATGGTTTATTTGTACCCACAGTCATAGACTGCCAAAGTGTAGCTCCAATGAGAGACTACAGAACTATAGTTCTTCTGGCTGAGTTTTTATGCTCAGAGGGTGTATAAAACCTGGCTACAGGGATGGGTGGTGTGGGAAAAAAGGTTGCGGTCGGCTGTGTGTATAACAGTGCAGGGCTGGTGAAGGTCTTGTAGATCTTCGCAAGGGCTGTAAAAGAATAGGTTGAATCGAGGACTTTAAGATCTAAATGTTCTTGTAGTAGCCGCCGAAGTTTGTGCTGTGATTCAGCTAGCTGGTCGATGGTCGCTGCTTCTGGACGATCCCTGCCTCTTGATGGTTGCTGCCTTCCTCCCGAGAAGACCGATGTTGACTGCCTGAAGCTCTCTCACCGAATGCTGGTTACATTCCAGCATTTGAGAATAGGTCGTACAGGTTCTCCTGTACGGGGTATTATATCTGCACAGCACCTAGCCGCTTAATGCGACTTTATCTGTGCAGTGTAGTAGGGATTGCTGATTACTGGATTTCTGTTCGGTATATATTAAAAAATGACACATGTGGGAGCGAGCCAATGTGTGTGTGTTGCGGGTTGCATGCGTGTCGATCCATAATATGCTCGCTCTCTCGCTTTGCTTTCGTCTCGTCAGGAGTAAGGCCTACTTACTTACTCCAGGAAAGAACGCTTATGAATTGTCTGTGGTATTTTCATAGAGTGTTGGAGGGAACATAAAGCACAATGAAACGATCGAAAACTCTTGAACAATATTTTGAGAAAGAAAGATGTGAAGCCAATTCAGAAAAGACAAGCCATTGCACTGTGGAAAAGAATGCCATGCCGATTGAGTTGATCGAAACCGTAAACTGCTCTAGTGATCTAGACGTTGGACTTGGACTGTACGTAAACAAAAGTGTATGTGATAAAAGGAAAGGTAATAAAGACTCCACAGACACCATCTTCGTTACCGTACAGGTTTCCTAAAGTGGGTAACCTAAGTTTCCAACCAAGGCGTTTGAACAATTATCTATGGCTGGTGTACTCGGAACATGCAGGTGGTGCTCTCCATAAAATGTGCGTTTTGTTCCGTAAAGAATGCGTGGGGAAAGGAGGTCATGAAGAAGTAGGATCTCTTGTTGCCGAAGCCTTCACGAAATACAAAAATGCTTTTGAAAAATCGGCGATGCTCTAAAACTCCTTAACATCTAGGAAAAAAGCATAAAGTTCATTGTGGAATTGGAAAGTGATGAGAAACTACCATTTTTTGATTTACAAATAATCAAAAACAAGAATAAAATAAACTTCGGCATTCAAAGAAAAGCAACAAAAGCTCATAGTTACAATCCAAGAAGTCACAAAGAGGAATCCTCAATAGCTTAAATAGATTGGCGAACACCTCCCTTCCAACAGAAGAATACAAAGCAGAATATTGCAAAATAATTGAAATAGCACAAAAGACCGGCTCCCCCAAATCATTAGTTGATAAAAAGGTGAAACGAGCAGATACAAAACAGCTACTAAAAGAAACTAGAACACCCACAGCAGTAGAAACAAAAATGACATTAAAAAAAATTCACATACCATCCTTGAGCCTTCTAAAAATTCAAAAAAGTTTTCAAAGAACTGAACATTCAGCTAGCACCAGTGAACCATTACTCCATAAAAAATCTACTGAACTCAAACATAAAAGATGCCATCCCCCCAATAAAAAATATGGCACATACCAAATTGAATGCAGTGGCTGTAATAAACTGTATATAGAAAAACCCAAAAGAAATTTAGAAATAGACCCAAGGAACACTTTAGAAACGTAACAAACAGTTGGAAAAATCAGCATTTGCCACTCAATTTTGGACAAAAAACCATAACAAGAAGCCAGAACCGAAACTTCTCAAGCACTAACGGGAAAGCATGAGCTGTCCACGTGGAAACAAATCTTCACTTTGAAAAATAGAAACAGAGCAGATATTCAATTTCAACATCCCCGAGGAAGATAGCTTCAGCATATTCCTTGAACCACCACCAGAGGAGACCTAAGAGGAAACATCAACATCCACACCAGGGAGAACCAGTCGATGTCCGGTTGATAATGAAGGAAAGTCAGCCTCCGAAACATGTTCCGGTAAATTATAACTAAGTGTTGTATAGTGTTATCAATCGACTCCACTTTTTGGTTTAAATTGATTATTACAACACTGTTTTCAAACTTCCAAGAAAGAAGATAACAGATATGTCTGTTTATAAGCAAGAGTTCATTTACAGCCGATCTCTTCAGTGCCTGAGAAGTGTTTCGGAGTGCAGATGTGATTTACTAACAGCATTACAACTCAAGTAAAATCTTCGTCTTTAAAAAGCTACTTCAAAGTTTGTGATGTGCTGTAAAATTCATTTAATAACATTGCACTTGTTAACAAAGCCACGTAAGTGCATAAATGACAGCTTCAATTACATTTGCGACGAAGTGGTATTTGCTGTGCAGCGGGGAAATATCACTCCCGTAATAAAAACAGCTTAAAATCTTTAATTTGGTGAATTTTGCAAATTAGGAGATCAAGATAAGAGTTAGTCTCCACATATCTGTTGTATGGCTTGCTGCACGAATCCTCTCGATTGGTTGAGTCACAGGAGACCTTCAATGCCTTTTACATTTCAGTTATTTGGCTGGAGGTATAGGTCGCGAGGTGAGACATGAGCAACTCTTGCGCATAGGTGAAGTTACTTTCCTTCCCTCCGTCTCTGCAACGGGAGAGGGGGAGAGAGACGGGGGGGAGGGTGGCGAGCTTGCCGCGAATGAGTAACCATTGCCAAAACAGCGTGCAGCTGAAATAATTGCAGGTCACATGAAAGTAATTGTTAGTACATAGCAATAGTTTTGCCAAATCACTTTGTTCGTTATAATGCTAACTTTTATAAATATATAATTGCTTCTTGGGTGATCAGTCGCGTCAAATTTATAAAATTCAAGTTTTCGACCACTTGATTCTCCTTGGTCTTCATCAGGGTAACAATCATGCTGCTACATATACAAAAACAAGGTGAGCATCACCTTTTATGGCGCCACAACGAACAAGATTTCACGCATCCTCTCCAGGCACAATATTGAAACATTCTTTACAACCCTAAAAAAATTCGACAATATTTAAGTAGTGTTAAAGACCCCACGGTACTCAAGGTTCCGGGAGTCTACAGTATACCATGTGAATGTGGAAAGGTATACGTCGGCCAAATCGGACGAACCGTTGAGGAGAGACACGAAGAGTATAAACAAAGCATCAGACTCTTGCAACCTGAAAAATCAGTTCTGGCACAACATAGTATTGATAATGTACACACAATAAAGCTTGATGACACTAAAGATCTTGACCGCTCATACAAATACTTTGATCGACTTATCAAAGAATCCATAGAAATCAAATTACATCCATCGAATTTTAACAGAGACTCCGGACGCAAACTAAGCTTGGCTTAGGCGCCAACCATCAGACATACCATTATAGACAATTCAAGCAGATCAGAACGGCTGACTAGCATTACAGAAAAATCCGATCCAAGGAGGCCCACCCCACCTTAAGCAACCGACCAACCACTGGACTCTCCACGCTCATTGGCCAAGACCTACCTGGCTCCGCCCACCTTGTGTGTGTGTGTGTGTGTGTGTGTGTGTGTGTGTGTGTGTGTGTGTGTGTGTGTACCAGCATGATTTTACCATCCGCCTGGGTTAACTCAGGCGAATTGTACTTACTCCTGGACTCCTGGACCCTGGCATTTTTTCCTGATGAAGACCCTGGAGAATCAAGTGGTGGAAAGCTTGAATTTTATGAATTTGACGCGGCTGATCACCAGAGAAGCAATTATTAGTAACATTTTCGCCGCGAAAGTTTTAAGTCATTAGAATATGTACTAAAGCCATGCTAGCAAATTTCACTCCTTCGTGGATGAAAACGTTATGACTTCTGCGCCTACATGATTGCACAACTTCCTCCACTATCAGTCTTTCAGGTGAAGAGTTGTCACTGCGCATCTAAGGGAATTGTTCGACTTGACTCACGACGTATAACAAATCATAATGACGACTATCTATTTTGTACGCTTCCACCACGCCGAGGTATGACGAATTATAAAAATAAGACTATTGTATATCCCAGGATACACTCTGCCACTCGTACTCCCAAACTGATGAGCTACCTGTTCATCCCCTGAATCATATTGCATAAATTTAGAAGACGAGCCTTGTGACCCACAGCCATACACATCCGCAGATCCAGACTTTGCATGTGATGTTAAATCTGAACATCACAAAAGAGGCTAGAGTGAATTAAATAAGTTAGTCAGAGACCTGGAACTTTTTAAAGCCACGACAGAGCTTTTAGCCTCCAGATTACTACCATGGAACTATCTTGCCCAAAATGTGTAAATGACACTTTTGCTTGACTGTCAGAAACATCTTGAGAAATATTTGTTTGAAGAAGGCGATTTAGTGTTTTGCTGTGATGTTAGTGGCTTATTGAGTGCTCTGAACATTAATCACAATTTATTTATAGATGCTTCAAAACTAAGTGTCAAATCTGTATTGCTCCATAATGGCAATCAGCTGCCGTCAATTCCTAGTGGTTATTCCGTACATACGAAGAAATCTGAAAGCCTGAAACTCCTTGATTCAATTCATTAGAACACATAAATGGAATTTATGTGCAGGCTTCAAAGTAATTGCAATATTAATTGAACTCCAACCAGGCTACACTAAACACTGTTGTTTCACTAGTGAACGGGATAGTAGAGATAGACGTCATTTCATAAAAAAGGAATGACCTTTACATAAAGGAATGGTAACTGGAAAAATGGTTGTTAAACATGAACATCTGGTGGAATCTGAGAACATTTTAATTCCTCCACTACTTGGTCTCATCAAAATGTACTGGCTTGAAATACCTAGTTACAAAATTTCCTAGAATTAGTGAGACCAAGTTAAAGGAAGGAGTTCTTGTTGACCCACAGATTCATCAACTTCACCAAGATGAGATATTTCAACACCTTCTAAATGATACCTTTTTTAGTTTCATATCACTTTATTTCAAAATGTGTAACATTAAACTTGTAAAATTATCTCCTTAGCACACTTCACTGATTTTTTTCTCCCCCTATGTTCATTAACATTATATAGACTCACATTCCCAGGAAAACCGTTGGAGCACTTTGATGTATAAAAGATGGGAGTTAGTACTTCAAGTTACTGGGATGTTTGAAAAACCACAAGACCAAAGATTTATTCCTATAAAAGTCTCCAATCTCTTCTCATTTCTGTCACATCAAAGCGGTGATTTTAGGAAATATTAATTTCCAATTTAGCATAACAGAGACACATTTCACGTGGGGAGTTGTTTTTTTATCTCATGAAATAATATACTAAACAGGCTATCGTTGTGAGTAGGGAAATAGTTATATGCGAACTTATATTAAAAATCATCTATAAAGGTTATTAGCAAAACTGGCGGATTGTTTTTCTTTTTTAGACGTTCACACCTGTATCTAAAGCAAACCTTTAAACACCAAAAAACGAAACAATTATAGAATGTTGGAAAATCCTTACCCATCTAACAGCACTTCAAAAACTCCTAGTCTTCCAATGGATACCAGCTCACTGTGAACTGAGCGGTAATGAGAAAGCTGATTTTCTTGCAAAAAAAAAGGGTACCAGTGGTGTACAAAAATCTATATTTAATCTACCATTTTATGCAGCTAAAAGATTAGTCAACTCTGAATTCAAAAAAATTATTGCAAAGTATTACTGCGAAAAATAAAAGAATAAAAGATGGGAACTACGAATCATTCAAACAGTAATTCCTGAGTATCCTCGAAAAACAGCAGTTGCAACCTTCAGGTTGATTACAGGACATGATTGTCTGGCAAAACATTTAAACAGAATATTCTTCACCACTCTGTGCACTATGTGATCTGCAAGAGGAAATGGATCGAGACCACCTTCAAATATGCCCGGCCACTTCTAGTGCCCCATCATTCAGTGAAAAATATTGGAGAGCAAGAGGATTAATGACTTCATTGTTAGAAATCCAGCATTAGCTAACAACAACAACAACAACATATCTATATTGGGGTGTATTATCAAGAGGGAGTCCTGTTTTTTTCTTTTGAGGCGTGTCCGATGTTCTGTTAATCTATAGAGGTCACGGACACTGGGAGCTGGATCTTGCAACATAAAGTGAAGGTATCCCATAATGAATTATATTTGGGCAAATACATGACGTTTAACTCTATGTCTAGTTGTAGGATAGCCCTGTGAATGGTATTGGGATTATCTGTCATAGTAATGTAGCGGATTTTATGTTGAATCCAGTATCAAGTTTCGGGAATGCACGTTGTAAGGTATCAATTTTTTTGGCATCGGGACAATAAGGGAATTGCAGATGTTATGGCGATATTGTTTTTCTGCTGTGGGTACTATGGTATTTATCATCTTGTAGCCAGAGGTCCTCCAGTCTGTCGGGATATCGACGTATCGAAAAACTCTCCAGATATTCTTCAAAGGAAGGTTGGGATATTTCCCCTCTATAGTTGGAGTAGAAGGATTCTGCAACACAAGATGACGACAGAGGACCCATGTATCCCCAGAGACAAATCTGCAGGTAAGGTGACAATACATTTCATCATCCAGAGATAAATGGCATGGCTCATTAATGTTCCAGTGCTGGCTGGAGTTGTCTGTCATCTTTGAGGTGTCCCAGATGTAACGAAGTTTTAATTAACAGCTGAAAATATTCCAGATTTTTTTTTATTAGCCCGAGGCCCGCGCTTGTGATGGAACGACAGAGCTGTGCTTTTGCCACCTTATAGACATGACCATTCCATATATAAGACACTGCTAACTCAATGCGTTGGGATATTTCTGGCGGAAGGGGCAGAATTTGCGCTAAATAACATAACTTTGATAACGCAAAGAGGTTAACATACCAAATTCTCTGAAGAATGTTGAGGTTTCTACTGCAGTGGCGCTTTAGGGTGTAGCGGATGTGATTGAATAAAGATGTCCAGTTTAAGTTATCCATAGCTGTGACGTCCGTTGTGATTTGTAGGCCTAGAATAGAGCCGTGATCTTTAATGCGAACATTATCCAAAGTTAACCTCCGAGGGCAGGTCCCAAAGGGAATCAAGCTGGATTTCTGATAATTAATCTTCGCAGAAGTTGCCTCCTCATGAAACTTCAATATGTGAGGAAGTAAGAAAACTTGATGATGGAAACGGAGTAACAGGGTCATATCATCGGTATAAGTCTTTACGGTAAGCAGTCTTGTTGATATTGCAGATGAAAATAAATATTTCGTCATCAAGCGCACCAAAGGTTCGGTACAAATGGTAAACAACATGGATAAGGGGCAACCTTGGCGTACATATATCACTCAAAATGGAAATCGGTCTAGTAAAATATCCATTGATGGATTCGGGATTGGGCAGACGTGTACGATATGCGATCAGGAATATTCATGCTCTGCAATACACAAAATAGGTAATTATGGTCCACTTTATCAAATGTTAGGTCTAATGTTAGCAAAGCAGCTTCTTCCTTGGGATGTTGCTCGAGATGCACCACTGTATCCGCAATTGTACGAAGTTGTGAGTTAATTTTTTTGCCCGAAATTTCACAAGTTTGTTCAGGAGCAATTAACGCTGGTAGCACAAGACGCAGTCTGTTGGCTAAATTCTTTGTAAAAATCTTAAAATCTGCATTCAGCAGTGTTATAGATCTAAAGTGGTTAAAGTATCGGGGTTTAATACATTTTGGAACTAAAATAACAATTCCTTCATTAAAGCTTGGCAAGTGGTCTCGCATTACAAAAATTGCATTCATCAGCTGCAACAGACGGTCTTTAATAATACTTCAAATACTTTGTAGAAGGTTTAGCTAATACCATCTGGTCTTGGTGCAGAATTGTTGCTGGCTTTAAAAACCAGATCTCGAACTTCATCTATGGTGATAGGTGCTTCTAAATCATCCTTTACATCTGGATACAGTTTTGTTAATTGCTTCTTAAAGGACTCTTTTTGAAGTTTCAAGAGAGATGCATGGGAACGATTCTCATTTGAACTACAGTACCTACTCTTCTGATACATACTCTTTGTCCAGTTGTTTATTTATATTATTCTGTGGTAATTCTATCGGCATCGGCAATGTGACATAACATGTGATATTTTGGAAGGGTGTTTTGTATTTAAAACTCGGATTTTGCTTTTTATGGCATCAACGGCAGAATGGGGCGATTTCGGTGGCACCGAGTAATAGCAGTGAGACGCGGTCAGCCAAAGTCGACGCATAAACCCATAGTGTATAAAGATGAATACGTCGATGTTCCCGAGTATCCACCAATATTAGAGGTTTCCCCAGATGCTAGGAAGAAACGACTTGACATTGAGTATTATGAGAAAATTAAATCCATTAAAACTGTCGAAGAGAAACTAGGTGCCATTAATCTTCCGAGATATTATGGCTGGAAACCTTTCTTGCTTAAGGAAGGTTATATTCCTTATAATAGTTTAAAGTTTCTTCAGCACATTACAAGATCACATTTAAGAGATTTCAGTGAAGTTCGTAATTACTATTCACATGTAGAAAATGAGGCAAGCGCAGTTTTAGAAGAGTTAAAATCACAAATTGAAGATGCCATAATTTTTGAACACGAATACCAAAGGTATGCATCCAATTCATTTGATGTAATAGCAGCATAGTGCTCGATATTCTTTAGAATTTGGTCGGCAAGTGGCAAGTAACCTAATCTAAAGTTGAGCCAACCGTTTTATTTAAGGTTATTAAAGATTTTAAAATATATGTAAAATTACTCCTCTGCAAGGAACTTTCTCATCTAGTCCCTCTGGCTAACTTACGTTTCCACCAGTAGTGGGAACTTTGTGCCTTGTTATGGATATTATTTGTAGACAAACTTCTGTATCATAGGCTGTAGTTAGTTTTTGCTTCTGCCTCATTGATGCACTTCAAAGGTGAGGAGATGACAACATTTGTATGAAGAACTCGCAGAAAAAATGACATGGTCATGTGGTTTTGAAATTTAGTATAAGTTAAGCAATGGTGCCTAGGTATAATGTGCATATGAAGGAGATGACAGAGTTCTGTGGTATTGAAATTTAGCCTGCGTTAGGTTATGATGACTGTTAGTATGTGCAAATGAACAGGGTGACAGGGTCATGTGTTATGGTAATTTAACCCGGGTGTGTGTGTATAAACTGGTGTCAGTGCCTAAAATATGTACTTGCAATTGGTGGAGAAATACAAGGTAACCGTGTATATAAAATGTAGGAGGATAGAAATTATTTTTTTTCATGACACTCAAAAACCCTCGTTCCCATGCGTCCTGTTAAGAGTGCAAAACTGGCTTAAGTCATGGCAGAAAGTGTGAGCGGCCCATGTTTTGCATAGTTACTAAAACTGTAAGTTAGATAAAAGAAGATCAAATTATAGGGCTTACAGAAGTTTTTACTTTTTGTATTGCACACTCTATAGCTAGAGGAAATACTGCATTCCAGCCAAACATTTTATATTGATTCCATGAGAAATACATGTTTTGAGGCTCCTGTGTCTAAAAAGAAGCATGTTTAGAAAAAGGTTAGTGTATGTGAACTCAAAAATGAAATGTTAGATAAATACTAAACTTGATATTTAATTACAATTTATCCTCCCAAGGTGAAATGAAAAGATTTTCAAGAAAATTCACCTAACACTTTACACACTTACATATTTTATGGAAAATATTTCATTAGTTCTTTATTTTAAAACTCATCATGGCAGATCTCAAAACGGCCAGGAAACAGAAATAATTTATCTCATATTTTTTAAAATATGAGATATTTTGCATGTGTTGAACCAATTTATCCAAGAATCCCTGTGAAGTTTAAGACCTCTGTGCAGAGTAGTTGTTATTATATCATTAGAGGCCAGAGGAATGTGTGCTCACATGTGATACATGTTAGTTGGACGCAGAGTATGAATGACGTCAGAAGTACAGCATGGCCATAAAATGTGCAAAGAACTGCCACTACAGAAGCAAAAGTCAAAAACAATGTAACGTAGTACTCTGCAAACTGGTGAAGCATTGCCTTGCAAGTGTATGCAGATGCAAGGTCAAGGTGTAGTATAACACAACTGTTTTGTTTCTTCTCGCAGTGAGCTGCAGACGTGAAGTGATAAGAGTTCTGTAGTGTTCATATGGTGCTTGCAGGTTGTGCTGTAGTGAGATGGTTTTCATGGTCAGGCTGTACCCACTTGTAATTGTTTACATGCATGAGTGGTAACAGTCAAGTCCATGTGGAGTATACCTATGGAACAACCACACGTCTCTGGTCTTTAATCATCATGATCATGAACAAGTTTGTTTTAGGCCATGTGGCTTGTAACAATAAACCTAGCAAATATGGTCTTGGTCTTTCCACAGCTGTTTTGGTCTTTGGTTAGGTTTTTTCGAGTAATACCAAGTACACTGGGTTGCTTGCCAGGCATCCGCAGAGCAAGACTAGTGATAAAGTAACAAACAAAAATAATTTAATAATTTTAATTTAAATAATTTAATTTCATTCCATTCAAACATGGTTGTGGCATTAAAAAGTATCTGAGAGATTTGTTGCTGTTGGTTTACATTTTGTGTCATTTTTTTATTTTTTGAAGTGCTAAAGTAATATTACTTTATGCATTTGTAGCTTTTAAGCAATAATTGCAAATATTTTGTGAAAAAATATTTTAGGATGAACATGCTATGGTTTTTGTTTCTGAATAGACTTTTTTTTTGCAGGGAAAGAAATAATTATAAAAGCAGCCCTGGTGGACAGTGCTCGAGTCCTTCAGAGTTAAGTGATGCATTAGGAAAGGCAGTACTACAGCATATCAACAGAATTATTTTAGCACACTTATCACATGTCACTCCACATTTGCTTTCAAGCCAGGTAATACTTTTTGTAAATCTTTTTTAAAATAATAGAGTTAATGATTTTTTTCTAATGCAAATTTATATAATACACAAAAGGAATATGTTAAGTATTAGAATTAAGAGTCTACTATAGCTAAAGTTCGCTTCAAACCTCCTGCGTATGATTTTCAAAGGTTCCACGGCTGCAGTGTTGCCTAGTCAACACTAGCTTATAATCCATCCAGCCTTAGATTCACATCCATCCAGCCTTAGATTCACACCTTGTATCTCTCTGTAGTAGCCTCGTGCTCGTATCAGCTGCGACTAAAACAAATAAACAAACACTACCTGGACTCAAATCTCGTGTTTAAAAATGCAATAGAGCTATATCTTTCTAACCTTCTATTTCCTCTAAATCTTACTACAAATGCACAATTTTCTTCTTGTTGCTAACAGTTTATAGCCTTCTCTATTATTACAATTCACAATTGTTCTTTTGATGATCTTTCTCAGTCTTTCAATGTCTTTCTCCAGTTTCACTGTCTGTTATACCTATATTATTATGATACAATTACTCTACACATACACACTCGCTGACAGGCTGGCCGATGCACTCTTGTAACTAAAACTTTTAAAACTGACTGAACTACTCACTGTCTGTCCTATTTATACTGAAGCCAGCGTGACGTAACCTCCTATGAGTTATTTCCATGTGCAGGAGTGCATGACTCAGCAAAGAAGTAGCCAGAAGTTTCTGGTGTTATCGCACAGTCGCCAGATGTCCCGTAGCACCAGACCTCCCTGGTCACACACACACAGACAGCCGTTTGCTGCATCCAAGGTCATCCGGTTTCCTCTTGCCTTTATATTGTTGAATGACCGAGTATCACAATATTTACTCGGGAGTTTTAGGAATAGTGCTGCTATCATGTTACATTCATGTAATCTTTACCAGGGTTGTTGCTGCCTTGTCCCAAGTAAACACTAAGATATTATATGTCTTGAGTAGTACTATTCAAATAGCATTCAAATTTGCTTAAATGAAGGCAATGCTGGATCACTGTTGACACTGTTTAAGACTTTGTCTAATATTGGCGGCTCATTGTTGAAAAAAAAAAAACTAGTGTACTTTCCTACAAATAGCACATATAGTAAAGCCATCTGCTTTTTCTAATTCTGGCTTCCATCTTTTTCTATTCTTCCTTGGTCTCTACAATGTTCCTGTTTGCTTGAGTTTCTTATGGGCACCTACAACACTGCACTTGGAAATACGGGTATAATCTACAGTTAACTTCACAATATTATTCACAATGACAGAAGGATGCTCTTGCATTAGTATGTTAAAAACAATCAGAACTAGTTATTTCTCACCACTTTTTAATGGCTTGTCTTTAGAATGCTTCACTATTTCACCTTTATTTTCACTAGCCAAACTAGCAGCACTTGTAGACTGAAAAATTCAATGCCATGAACCATCTGGCTGCTCTAACCACCAACCTATCATGGCTGAATGTTTCATTCTCACTCTACCCTTTCCAGTCCTGTCCTACACACGGCTATTGTGTGGAAGAATATTAATTACAAAATCAATTCACTGTTTCTGAGATCTGCTTACAGGCAAAAAAATGTGAGTCATATTATTTATTTATGCCAACAAGCTTACTGCTGGTGTTTTTAAACACAAGTCGTGTGTGGACATGGCTTGTGTGTTTAGAAACACCAGCATAAGCTTGTTGATATAAATAAATAATAATTACCATCTAAAGGTTACTTAAACCCAGGACATAAAGTACTTACAATTGTAAGTTGCGCTTGGGGTATTTATCTCTGATGTAAGATTCCCTTGAGGTCTAACCGGGAAATAGTACGAATCAGCTGGGAAATTTAATGTCGTACTGGCAAGTTGGCCATGGTAGCTTAGTGGTTAAAGCAGCTGCTCGATAAGTGGAAGATCCATGTTTCAAATCCCGGCTATGGCATTGAATTTTTCAGTTCCTGATTCCACTTCTGTGAGTCATATTTTGATACAGTTTTTGTTTCACCTAGAAAACACATTAACATACTGAAAACAATGACACAGACGATTTTGAAAAAATGCAGAGCAAAACGTCATTCTTACGCTGCGCACACGCTACTACTATCTATTCATTCTAAGGTTGATCCACGCGAAACTGAACCCAGGTGGCCAGTGCACAGTTATAATGTATCCTTCCGCCATTCGCGCCAGAAATACTGTCACAACCATATGGTGAGTGCATGCAATACGTAACAGAAAGGATACGATCCCTTATTCCGTCAATTTAAAGAGTGACTAACATGTAACTAGAGACGATAAGATTGATAGTCACAACAAAATAAACGATGCACATGTCATAATTATTACTTTTATTTGCGAGCACTGTTTATACTGGTACTCGAAAAACCGGTGAACTCAGAAGTTAATTTCGCTACTTCTTTGACGGGAACAGTTGGATATTTCTCATACAACTTATAATACACATTAAACACTATTGTTTTTTCACCACTAGTCAATGGTTTTCCCGCGTTATGCTTTGCATAAGTTGACGAAGACGCAAGAGCAAATTCACCGCGGCCGTCCACCATGATTCTAAATAGAAACTGCTGGCTGTAAACAATACTCGGATATCAGGTAATTCACATGAGTTACATGTTGGGACTTGTAGCTCTGTTAATCAGTATACATCAGCGTTAATTAACCTCTTAAGTATTTGTGTAGAATATTACATCATTTAACGATAAATTCATTCTAAAACTCAGATTACCAGGATGGGACTACTTCCCTGCAAGCATTGCTACCCTGTCGTACCACGGTGCAGTGGTCACATGGGTTTGTTTTAACGCGGGCAAACCTAAGACTGAACTCAGTATATATCCATTTCATGCACAAACACATGATATGGTTACATGTAACATGCTCCTATTGGCTACTGCCATATGCAGGAAATTTGATGTGGATAATAAATAATCTACAAATCTAATTCATTCATACTGAAGAACCTTGTTTATTTGGCTCTCAATCAGAATTTATGTTTTATTCAAGTTGCTCATTCACTTACTCAGGGAAGTTTTGTTATTGATTTCAATGTACTGCAAACAACCATAAACTCGAGGACCTAGAATAGTCGTATATCAAAGTGCTTGCCTAATACTTCTCTGTAACCTCTGAAAGTTTGTTGAATTCTGGTACATCATGGGCAGGTAGTCTTGGGCATATTAAGTGGCAGGATTATATAACTGAAATTGTGTATCTTTTAAAGGTTGATACTGATGCAAGGATAGAATCATTTTGGAGTGTTGGTGGTATTCCTCCAACATATGCTGTGAAGAATTTTAGGAAATCTGTAAGCTGGTTGAAAGATAAAGCTGATGAGCCACTTAACAGGTGGATTCAATACCTTGGAACACCTGCTCTTCAGTTAAGGAGTACCTTACCTCTTTCACCAGTAATTAGTCTACAGGATAGTGAAAATACAGAATTTGAGGTGCCACAATTTCGCTACGATCCTAGAGTAATTGGATATTTTGAAGAGAGGAGACATGGTACAAATATACCAGGTATGCTATTAATGTATTCATATTACCTCCTTGTTAACCTGCTTATGTTACCACAAAGGCACTTGGTAAGCGGAGGGTCTATGGTTCATATCCCGGCTGTGGTATGGAATTTTCCAATTCTACCTCTCAAACATTGCCCACACATGACTTGTGTGTTTAAAAACACCAACAGTAGGTTTACTGAAATCAATATTAACCATATGAAGATTATTTAATCCCGGGACATAAAGTACTTATGATTATAAGTCACCATTGGGGTAATTGTCTCTGATGTGAGACTGCCTTGTGGCTTACCGGGAGAAATACAAATTGGTTGGAGAATTCAATGTCATTCTAGCAGGTTGTCACAGTAGCTTAATGGTTAGATATTAGGCTTGTAGATTGTTAAAATATGATTTTCTTTGTATGTGTTAATAGTGAATCTGTGGTTTTAAAATGTTGCAGGATTTTGGCCTGGAGAGAAAAATGAATTTGGCCTCTTGTCTTATCATCTTCGTGGTCATATGAAAGAAAGGATCTTAAGTTATGGAGAATCAGAGCGAGCAAATGCTCTTCATGCTCAGGGAATTCTTGCATCATATGGCTGGTTACATCCTCAAGCTTGCTATCAAGGTAAGTACTCTTATGCTTTTCCATAACTTGAATTTTTTGTAAACTAAAGGAAGGCATAGTTTAGAAAATTATGGATTTGTGTCTGGTTCACAGGATTTTCTACATACAATGAGTTAACATACCCATTAGTTACACAGACAGTCATCACAGATGGGAAGTTTTGGTCATTCTATGTGTACCAGTTGAACACCACATTATTGCACTCTGAGCATGCATTAGAAAATCCTCGCAGAAATGTATGCTGGGCCACTCCTGAAATGAAGCTGTATGAGGAAATAAATGGGAACAGAGTTATTGGTAAGTGAAGTTATATTACTGTACTCTCATAAATACTATCTTGTTTATAATGTGTTTATAAATCATGTAACTGAATATGGCCCCAAAACACTGAGCTGTACTCTGAAAGCCTGGTGGTTATGTTAAACTTATTATTGATAAGTTAATATGGTGTTGGACGGCGGTTAAGGGGACCTAGGACATACTTTTTTGGCCAAAGTGGCCAATATTTTCGATTTCTGAAAAATGACAAACAACACACACACTATGACACCGGGGTAGTGAAAGAGTCATGCACCAGCACTAATCACTCTATCTTGAAACGCTTCCCTATTTTTATTCATGGGCTCCTCTGCTGTATGGGCAGTAGCAGAATCTTGTTGAAACCACCCATATGATTTCTCTTTTTCTGTCAGTTCATTATAAAATGGGGTCAAAATGTCATTTCAGTACCTCCCTGCATTACAGTCTGCTCATAGAATATTGGACCAATTATGTGTCTAGCACTAACAGCACACTAAACTCCAACTCTCCGATCATAATGAAGAATTTCTTGTACATGATGTGGATTTTCAGAGGCCCACTACTGACTAGCCATGCGCACAATGGCTGCCAGTAGTGGGGGAATCCAGCAAGGTGGTGGGAGAGGCGAAATGCTGTGTGCTCCGTTAGGTTTTAAATAAAGGTAGAATTGGAACTGAAAAATTCAATGCCACAGCCGAGATTTGAACTACAGAACCTCCACTTTCCAGGCAGGTGCTCTAACCATTATACTACTGTGACAACCTGCCAGAATGACACACAGCTTGTATGTTTAAAAACACCAACAGTATGTTTGTTGGCATAAATATATAATAATGAAGAACCCTGTATTTTGTTATTCAAAGCACAAAATGAAAGACATTCTAGAATCACTTCTTAGGAGTTAAAATATTAATATGACACTGATGAAAAAAAGTATTTGTACTTCAAGGAGTATTTCATATTACTTTCTCTACTAGTAAATAAAGGAAGTATTGTATCCCACCCAAAAATTTGATGTCGATATTTTACTGGAAATATACATTTTGGGGTCCCCTGAATCAAAAAAAAATTTTTTTTTAGAAAAAGGTGCGTGTGTGTGTATGTGTGCATGCGTCGGTCGATGTAGAATCACTGTTACCTAGTATCCCAATAGAAAAACTTCCCAAATTAATTAATAACTGCTTAAAATCCAAAGAGATACCTGCAGAAGAAATTTCAAAATACATCAAGCTCACAAAATTATGTATAGAACAAAATTATTTCCCATTTCAATTTAAATACTACAGTCAAACGTCAGGACTAGCAGTGGGTAGTCCACTTTCCCCAGTACTTGCAGACCTCTTCATGAGCTCCATAAAAACAAGGGTAGTCAAGAACTTCCCTTGGATTTTCACAACATGGCAACGGTATGTAGATGACGTCTTTGCAATAGTACCAAAGAAACACATTGAGGATGCACACAAACTGCTAAACTTGCTTGTGTGTTTAAAAACGCCAACAGTAAGTTTGTTGACATAAATAAATAATAATTACCATCTGAAGGTTATTTAATCCTGGGACATGAAGTACTTGCAGTAGTAAGTCACCATTGGGGTAATTGTCTTTGATATGAGACTGCCTTTGTGGTTTACCAGGAAAAATACGAACTGGTTTGAGAATTCAATGTAATTCTGGCAGGCTGTCACAGTAGCTTAATGATTAGAGCACCTGCCTAGTAAGCGGAGGGTCTGTGGTTCAAATCCCAGCTGTGGCATTGAATTTTTAAGTTACAGTTCTACCTCTCAAACATTGCCCACACACAGCTTGTGTGTTTAAAAACACCAACAGTAAGTTTGTTGGCATAAATAAATAATAATTACCGTCTGAAGGTTATTTAATCCTGGGACATAAAGTACTTGCACTAGTAAGTCACCATTGGGGTAATTTGTCTCTGATGTGAGACTGCCTTTGTGGTTTACTGGGAAAAATACGAACTGGTTTGAGAATTCAATGTCATTCTGGCAGGTTGTCACAGTAGCTTAATGGTTAGAGCACCCACCTAGTAGGTGCTTCAAATCCCAGCTGTGGCATTGAATTTTTAAGCTACAGTTCTACCTCTCAAAAACCATAAAATTCAGAAATAGATGAAACAGAAATAGATGGGCAACTTCCATTTTTAGATTTAAAAATCATAAAAACGAAAAACAGAATAACCTTTGGGATCTACAGAAAACCAACACAGACAGATAATTATATCAAATGCAATAGCTTCAACCCAAGACCACACAAACAAGCAGCTTTCAACAGTTTAATTCACAGACTAGAGAACGTACCACTTTCAACACAGGAATATCAAACAGAACTTAAAGAAATCATTAGAATTGCAGAAATTAATGGCTTCTGGAAATCTTGGATAAATAAAAAAGTGAATATAGCAAAAAAGAAAAAAAATAATGAAAGAAACAACCACTCTAAGCAAACTGAAAGAAGAAATGTCGTTAAAAAAATTCACATACCACCCGAAGACATTTGACAAATTCAAAAAGATGTTTAAAGAATACAATATACAATTGGCTCCAATCAACATATATAGCATTAAAAACTTACTTGGCTCAGACAGCATTGCAGCAAATAAAAAATCTGGAATCTACCAAATAGAATGCAATAACTGCAACCGGTATGTATAGGAAAAACTAAGAGAAATTTGGAAATAGAACAAAAGAACATTTCAGATGTATAAAATACAAACATTTAGAAAAATCAGCAGTTACCACCAATTTTTGGAAAGAAAATCACGACATTAAACCGGATCCAAAATGATTAAAACAGATATCAGTAATTCAAGAATTGTCAACGTGGGAACAGATCTTCATTTGGAAAAACAAAGGCCGAGTTTTCAATTTTGATATACCACAAAGCAATTCGTTATACAAGTTCTTGAAACTACCACCAGAGCAGTCTACAGGAGATACCAGCCCTGTGAAGCAGCCTCTACAGTTCAGTTGATATCCAGTTGATAATGGAGGAAAGCTAGCCTCTGAAACATTTACCGGGAAATTTTAAAACTGGGTGTTGTTTAGCGTTATTAATTGACTCAAATTTCCTATTTTAATGTTTAACCAGATTTATTATTTTCATTTTTGAGTTACTCTATGTAGTTTTTTGGTTCAGGGAATCCCAAAACTTATATTTTTGGTAAATCTTGATGTAATAGGTAGCTGGTAGAGAAAGTAATATTGAAACCTTAGAGACAAAATTTCTCGTTATAGATGTTTGAGATGGTTTCCACTTGTGTACATCTGGAAACTGAAAAAGTTTAAGAAAGTTTTCTGCAGCTTCAACGGAGTATCACTTTTCATGGATATTACTGTGTATATAATTGCTCTCCGACAATTATTAAATCTTCCCTTAAATAAATTTAACAAGGTAGTAATTCTTTCGGATTCTAAAGCTGCAATTCAGGGAATATGTTCAAATACTACAAAGAAGTCAACAAAAATTAGAGAAATCTACAAAACGTTAAAATAACTCCAAAAAGTTAATAAGACTGTTCTCTCTAATGGATTCCAGCACACTGTGGAGTCATGGGGAATGAAGCTGCAGACTCACTTGCAAAGAAAGGCACAACAATAAAACAAAAGTCTAAATTCAATTTCTCATATTCCTCAATAAAACGCTTGATCATTAAAAATTTTTCTCATTTATACCTACAAGAAATAGAAACAAATGCAAAGATAAAAAATGGATTACACTACTTTCCAACCCAGATATAATCTCCCAGAGACCAAGGAAAACAGCAGTTGCAGCCTTCCGACTATTGACAAATCATGACTGCTTAGCAAGTCATCTCTACAAAATAGGTATCTCAGCTTCACCAATAGTAGTTATATGTGTCCTGTGTAACGATCCAGCAGAAATGAATGAAGTTCACTTGAACTGTGAAGCATTAAGATCAGAAGAAACTACAGTTCAAAAGTATTGGAAAGCACGAATGCTAATGCTTCATTGCCAGATGCAAGGCACTAGAAAACAACAACTGTGTACATACACATGCAACATTGACACAGTATTTCCAATATCATCCATAGTGCTGATAAAACTCCCATGCTTTGATGTAAATTAGGTAATGCGCAATCCATTAAAACTGCAGTTTTTGTGTAAATATTTATGGTACATTTTTCGGTCTCAGCAGTTTCTTTTTTTTAAATGTTCCATTTATATGCTGCCTTAAACATTGAAGGTCATATTGGCGACTTTTAACCTTTTTGGAACAATTGCTCAACAGCAATGGTGTTCACTTGTGTAAAATAGTTTTTGAACTTTGGGTTTCTATTACTTTGGCTTAACTTATTACATTAAATTTTCACACACATTCACTCTCCCATTCATAGTTCTGGACTCTAGGGAGGGTGGGGAATAATCCTAGTTAACGAAAAATTCCATCCTCCAGCCAAGAATCAAACTCGGAATCCCTTGCACAGAAGGCAGGTATTCTACAACTGAGCTATAGGGCCAGCTGGTCTCAGAAATGTGTTGCATTGAAACAAACAATCTTGATGTGAAATAAATGAGGTTATAAAGTAATATACAAAATTGCCAATATTGATTAGCATAAAGTAAAGTAATATTCTTGCTCTTAAATATAGTAGTCATTTCCTATTAGGTGTAGACATAATTTTTGGGTTTAAAACAAAAAGGTGTCGATTAATAACACTACACAATGCTTACTTATAATTTATCGTAACATATTTCGGTGGCTGACTTTCTTCCATCATCAACCAGACATCACCTGGTTCTCCCTGGTGTGGATGATGATGTTTCCTCTGAGGTCTCCTCTGGTGGTGGTTCAAGGAAGTTGCTGAAGAGATCCTTCTGGGAGATGTCGAAATTGAATACTCTGTTTCTATTTTTCAAAATGAAGATTTGTTCCCGTGTTGACAGCTCTTATTTTCCTGTTATGTGTTTGAGGAGTTTCAGTTCTGGCTTTATGTTGTGGTTTTTTGTCCAAAAGTGATTGGCAGCTGCTGATTTTTCCAACTGTTTGTTTTTTACATTTCTCAAGTGTTCTTGGGATCTTATTTCTAAATTTCCTTTAGTTTTTCCTATATACACTTCATTACAGTTGCTGCTTTCAATTTGGTATATGCCAGATTTTTTATTGGGTGGGATGGCATCTTTGATGTTTGAGTTCAGTAGATTTTTTATGGAGTGATGGCTCACTGCAGAAGATATCTTCAAATACTGAAGTTTACATTGTTTTTAAAATTAAATTAAAAGTAGAAATTGAGTCGATTAATCACACAAGACAGCACTCGTATATTAAATTTCATGAAACATCAACTGGACACCATGCTCGCATGCATACATATAATTATCATTTCAAATGCAGCTTATACACACATAATATAATTTTCAAACTATAAGATATACAGTGAGGTTGCTTTTAAATACATTTAATCTAGTAAGCAAAAACTAAGTCATCAGCTTCTCAAGTATTCCGATATTTTATAGAAACAGTGCTCATGTAAACACTTCACTACAACCTCAAACTAAACCCTTTTACGATTTTATGTATCTGGGAGAAAAAAACAGTGCATTGAAACTAAGTCATTATTTACAGAATGTATAAAGCAAATATAGTAATTTTTTAAGACGGCTATTAGAATAAATGAAAAAGCTTTAAGAAATTCATGTTTATTATTTTTGTTACAGGCTTGAATGATGATGCATTGAAGTTGCTGCTTAAATTTTATTTGAACCCTCCAAGAGTGGATGAGGGCTTGAATCTGAAACCTTACCTTGGAGAGTCTGAAAAACTCATAGCAGACATTCCTGATCAAAAGCGACGTTGTTGGCTGGAAAATTGGTTTAAATATATGTACTCAAACCGCCCTCGGGGAAGGCTTCCACCTGAAATCTATAATTGGGAAAGAATTTACAAAATTAAATTTAATACACGACCTATGGAAGCTCGCCGTCGACCATTTGAGCTCAGGCAGAATCCATGGCGTCGAAGGTATGATGAGCATCAACCTAAATATATCCCCAAAAGATTTCGACCAGAGGATCAAAAGAAAAAGAAATGGGAAGATACTTATTATCCCTTATGAGGCAGTTTTACTTTGCTAAGCTATTAGTTAATTTTTACTGAACTTATGTGTGTAGTTATATTTAGTTTCTTAGGATCAGACATTTCTTATTAAGGAATTTTGAAGAATGCAAGATTGAATTTCAGTGTAGTGCACAATGAAACTATAATGCTTGTAAGCTGCACTATAATAAATGGAAGATTTTGTTTGTTATCAGCAGTTAATTTCTTACTGAAGTAAAGTGTGTCTACAGTTAATAAAGAAAATAATTAGGAAATTATTTACTGCATAGAATGAGAGTATCAAATTAAGTATTCAGTTGCGGACATACAACCCTGGCTAAACTCTAGCAGGGATGCCAGGTGGGAAGAGCTGATTTTAACCTGCTTGAGGATAGGTCACACACGAGTCACCTCTGGACACCTTATGTGTGGTGAACCAGCACCTGTCTATGCCACATGCTCTGTTCCACTCTCCATAGCATATGTGCTTATTGATTGTCTGCAATATGAACATGAGTGCCAGTCCCTTGGCCTGAGTTTAATACTGCCGTCAATTTTAGGCAACAACCCAGTAGCTGTAAAAACGGTGCTGAAGTTTGTTGCCGATATCAGCTTTGGCAAGCAGGTTTAACTTGTATTTTATTTCGGAGCTTTTTAGCCTTTTAGCATGGTTTATTTTTTTAATATTTTAACGACTTACCTTTTTGCCGATCATATTTTAAATTCATGTTTTCACTGTTTTAATTTTTAGCTATTTTAACTTTCACTTTTTATCTTCTTCAGGGCGAGGTGTAACAGAGTTTAGGTTTCGCTGTTTTTGTCTGTTGTCCTTAAACCATACACTCAACTTAAGTTTGGGCAGTATAGACATATAATAATATGTCAGCAATAACCTGTTGAATTGCATTTAAATGCTGTGTGCTATAGAAGTTGAAGTGTTCTGATTTTCTTTGCTGCATACTATTGAACACCATGTTAATAAACAAAAAACTCGGCACAAATTTTTTAGAAGTTCTAAGAGATGTGAAGTACATATGAGTAAGTGAACAATGTGTGAGTTTGCTTGTGTTCTTTCATATCAGTGATGTAATCTAATATGCATTTGCTGCTGGACCACGTATTCACAATAAAATTACCTTTTAGTTGAAATTCTGATCCTGTCTTTGCTTTCAGTTGTTAGGGTAGCTTGTATTTTTTATTCGGCAATTTTTTGTTAAGTAAATAAAACAGAGAAGTTAGGAATGGTTGAGTGTTACTCTAGTAACTGTAGGAGTGAATCAGATATTGATTACCTTGACTTAAGTTCGTATGTATTTGCCAGATCTCCCTAGCCACTTTTTGTTTTTGCAAATTGGACAAACATATGTCAGAACATATTGAAATAAGCTTTCTTCCTTAAACTGATGATATACTAAATGACGCCTTAAAATATTTTTAACATTTTTTTTTCCATCTTTACATGAAATGTAAATGAATAAAATAAAATGCGTTATATAGGCTGTTTCATAGCCAGCCTCCAACCTCTCCATTTCTCTAATTTTTCTATAAAACCTTAACCCCTAACATGCTGACCTGTCATGGCATGTAATACGTCTTCTGATTGGTAATCAGAGGATATGGTCGGTGAATTTATTTTGATAATTCTCCCGGTCAGGTCGGTGAGACCCGTAAACCAACGACAGGTGTGGTCCCCCAGACATTCTGGGGGTTGTGAGAGAGCGATGTGACCGCCAAAACATAAAAATATGGTGCTCTCTAAAAAACGGTTACTATTACTACTATTGCTCTCTTTTTTTGTGATTCCTGAGTATCCTCGAAAAACAGCAGTTGCAACCTTCAGGTTGATTACAGGACATGATTGTCTGGCAAAACATTTAAACAATTGGGATATATTCTGCACCACTCTGTCCTATATGTGATCTGCAAGAGGAAATGGATCGAGACCACCTTCAAATATGCCCGGCCACTTCTAGTGCCCCATCCATCAGTGAAAAATATTGGAGAGCAAGAGGATTAATGACTTCATTGTCAGAAATCCAGCATTAGCTAACAACAACAACAACATGTCCTCTTGACCTAATGGGGCATGCTGTGGCAGTTCATCATTTTCAGGAGCATCAGACACTTTGATTCTGTCATGTTCTTCATTTAGGCAGCTATAGATCATTAAAACATGCAGCGCAATTTTGTTGTTCTTGCAAGGAGGCTGAAATCTCAGGGTCTGCAATAATGATATATGGTTGTAGTTTTGATAATTGAAAGAGTTAAAGGTTTAAAGTATCACACTTGTAAATAATATTTACACATTTTGAGTTGAAAACACTACGTTATCAAGAATTCTGCAAGTCACTTTCACATTTGCATTTATCACCACTTTGATTACTTGAAATATGTCTGATTCTTATGTAGAGTAATTCACCTTTAACTATAGTTTATTTTTCTCTTTAATCAATTTTTGTGTGACGTACTATCATTTTTGAGTTGCAATGTTCAGTAAAAATCATTCCAGTTCATGTGGTCGTTAAAGGAACTTTCACATATCACTTTGGCAAATGGTACCTCCTAAGTACTTCCAACGGACTGGCCAAACGTTGTGGGGCAACTTGCCTCATCTTATGCCCACCAGCCTGACTCTCATGTCTTCTCATTCGTCCTTTTCTAAAATGCTATGGTCTTATTGGCTATTGATTTGTATTTTGAATATGAACACTATTCGTTGGGTTGGCCTACCCATGCGATGAATGTCATTTCCAACAGTCCAAATTTATAATCCTTAGAAACCTTTTTGAGTTCTCTGCGTAACTATGCCATTATTTATTGATAAATAATTATACAATTACTCTTTTAGATAAATATGTTAGTGACAAACTATTCCAAAATTACAGATAATCCCAAACATGGTAATTGAAAATAACGTTACAAACATCAGAGAAATATGTTCTGTTTATGCTCTTGTAAAAAGAGGTGAAAATAGAAGATAACATTTTTGTCATTTTATTAAAATTATCAATATGTTTAAGATTATTTTTCACCATTTTTGACCATAAAATAGCTTGGAAATAGGTGTAGTTGAATTATTTTATTCAGGCATAATCATTATTGTCTGGATCTTCCATGTATGTCAGCATTCTTTTTCAAGATTTGGAAAGTTCCCAAGCCCTTGAAATACATGCCAAACGATTCTAGATGTACGACCATTAAGAAGTCCCTTTATACCAGCAGCAGCCCAAAGAAGATCACAGTTTGAAGAATTTGAAAGCCAGCATGCCTGTCTACCTCATCAATTCATTACATTCTTCTCTCAATGGTTCCCTTTCACAGCTATGCCATGAAAATTTATATTCAGCTGACATTAAATTTTGGAAAAGTGTAATTTCTTTCACAAAATATCTGATGTGTTGCACTTACATGACTTTCTCTACTTTTGTACTAACCATTCTCACAAACTCTTATTCCTATATCTTCTTCGTGTTAGTTAAAATAAACATTTGTACAAATAATCTTATTGCTTATTTCCTTGTACGTGCAAGGGGAATGTGGGAATAGCTTTGAGGGATAGTCAAATCTTCTAAAGCTTTCAGATTCCGTTGTCTTTGCACGGGTAACATTTAAAAAACTGAACAACTATGTTCCATTTCACGAAAGCTTTAAGTTTTCTAAACTCACACACATAACAAGGAATATTTCCGAAATGGTTCAGCCTACAAGAAAATTTATTGAGACATAAATTGTGTATTTTAGCAAGATCTACATTTTTTGTATAGTATGATTTGGTCTCTCTAACAGTTTACCAGTTATGCAAAAGTCCTCCAGAGTAAATATGACTACAGAAAATTCAAGATATACATTTCATTTGTTATAAAAATATCTCAAACATATGGCATTTTAATCAAAATCGTTAGAGCCATTTTCAAGAAAATCAAAATTTTCGAAAAATCTTCCATGTAAAGGGTAGTTTAGGGTGGGGCTATTTTCTTCAAAATGTTTGTGTCGCATCCTTGAAAGACATTAAACTTAAATACCAACTGTGGTTTTTAACCGACTTTTTGTTTTTGAGTTATGCTGTCCACAGACTTGACACACAGACACACACATGGACCTTTTTCTAAAAATGCTTTTTTTGGATTCAGGGAGTCTCAAAACATAATTTCCGGTGAAATCTCGACATTGAATTTTTGGGTGGAATACAATAATTCCCCTACTTGCCAGTAGAGAAAGTAAAAAATGATAAAGTTATACAAGTGCAGAAATTGTGCAAGAAAATATGGCAAGTATATTATCTTCTCTTTCCAGAGCAGGCTGAACCAAATTATTTCACAGAGTCTGATTTAAATACACAAGCTTCAGTAAAACTATATGACTGCATAACAGGAGAAACATGTGAATTCGGGAAATTGCATAAGGTAAGACAGTAGTTTTGGTGAATTTTGAGTATTTAAATCCTGACTCGATGTAATATTACTCATCACCTTATTTATTAAGTATCTGCATATGCACAAGATAAGCTGAACCAAGTTTCAGTTATACTTCGTGTAACTCTGATACCATAAATATAAAATGTAATCCCTTACAGATTCAATTGCTATTTCATTTATCAGAAACTTTTTTGTGTGATGTAAAACTGACCACTGGTGATATTGATACATAGTGTTAGACAAATCAAGTTTCAGTATAAACATTTTACTTTTACTATGTAATTGTAGTAAGTAGAGGAGTATTTTATTCTGCCTAAACAATTAATACCAAAAATACACATTTTAAGACTGCCTGAATTAAAAAAGAGACATTTTTAGAAAAGCGTGTGTGAGTGTGTGTGCGGATGGGTGGGCATGTGCATGCATGCTTTTTTTTGGTAGTGCTTAATGCCCACTTTACTACATGAACCACAGGTGGTGACACTGTTAATACATGGAATGAAGATGGAGCCCAGTAGAATAAAATGGCAGGGGAAGCCAGAGAACCTGGAGGAAACGTGCCCCTGTGCTGCTTTGTCCATAAAAAATCCCACATATGGTCACCTGGGATTGAACCTGGGTCGCTTAGGTGAGAGGCAAATAGTCTGGCCATGGCACGGCCATTGTGTGCGTGCTTTCATTAGCATGCGTGCAAACCAAACTTTATATTTTATGCCAGCCAACTTGGAAGTTGCCATGGTAGTTCAGTGGTTAGAACAGCCATGTGTGAAGTGGAAGATCTGTTGCGAAGGTTTGGATCCCAGCTGTGGCATTGAATTTTTCACTACCTCTCAAACATTGTCCACACATGGCTTGTGCATTTAAAAACCCCAACAGTAAGTTTGTTGGCATAAATAAATAATTACTGTCTGAAGGTTATTTAATCCAGGGACATGAAGTGCTTACAATAGTAAGTCACCATTGGGGTAATTGTCTCTGATGCAAGACTGCCTTTGTGATTTACCGGGAAAAATACAAATAGTTTTGAGAATTCTGGTGGGTTGTCACAGCTTGATGGTTAGAGCACCCATCTAGTAAGTGGAGGGTCTATGGTTCGGATCCCAGTTGTGGCATTGAATTTTTCTGTTCCTATTCTACTTCTCAGATTTTTAGACATCACATTATGACCAGTTCTTAAAAGATTTGACTATTGCTTAAGCCTATGGCATTCTTATATTCTCAGTTTACCTGCAACAAAGCAGGTCTACAAATGTCTATTTTGATTAATATGAAGTAGTTAGAACAAAAATTTTAAAAATTGTATAAGAGTGATTAGAGAAAGTCATGTTCAGTTCTTTTTTCTCTTGGCAATGTAATGAGAATGGAATTTCAAAGTCATTATGTACATAACGACGTACTATTAAAAGATTTGACTTTCACTTAAAGTCTGAGTGTTCTCCTAATCCCATTGTACCTGCAAGGAAATATTTAATGAAACAATTTCTACAAATGTTTATCTCTAACATGAAACAAATAAAAAGTATTTGTACAAGAGTGAGTTGAGAAAGTCATGCAAGTGCAACACAGATATTTTTACTTTGGGTTTACTTTAGTTCACACATACATACTATATGTTTTATGTCACCATTATTTGATAACATTTTTCCCCCCTGTAAACCTGGATCATTAGGATTTAACTTCACAGATCCTACGGCTACGCTTTGATGTTCTGTGCCACTTTGCTCTTATAAAACAACATCCCTTGGCTGTTTTCCGGCTTAGGGCGCTTAATCCGTCGGCTACGCTTTGTGGCTTAGGGCGCTTAATCCGTCGGCTACGCTTTGTGGCTTAGGGCGCTTAATCCGTCGGCTACGATTTGTGGCTTAGGGCGCTTAATCCGTCGGCTACGATTTGTGGCTTAGGGCGCTTAATCCGTCGGCTACGCTTTGCGGCTTAGGGCGCTTAATCCGTCGGCTACGATTTGTGGCTTAGGGAGCTTAATCCGTCGGCTACGATTTGTGGCTTAGGGAGCTTAATCCGTCGGCTACGATTTGTGGCTTAGGGCGCTTAATCCGTCGGCTACGCTTTGCGGCTTAGAGCCCACGCCCATGGGCTACGCTTTGCAAAACATGGATTTCGATCGATCGCAGACAGTACAATTTCTCGGTGTTTTTCGTTCAGATGTTGGCGGCTCTTATAAACAACACAGCGTCAAATTGTCCTCTACGGCCAAAGCGTTTGCGGAAACAGCGTTTGTAGGTAATTTTGACACAGTGACGTTAAGATGCATCCACTGGTGTAATCAGTGAGTAATTATAACTTGCCTGTATTAAATTAAGGGGGTTTATGTAAACTGGACCTTTAAGACCAACTTTGTTATACTTTTAAGCAGATGTATAGTTAGCTAGTCAAATTCACAATTTGTACTTTTAATTGTACAATGTTGAAATTTATCTGTTGGTCTGGATCACTTAGCTGATATGTTGCTGGTCTAATGATCCCAAGGTGGCGGGGTCAAACTCGTCCCAGACTGATGGTTTTTAAGTGTTCTGAAAACGACAGTCCCATGTCAGTAGGTTTACTGGCCTATAATTAATTGCAATTAACTGCGTCGTTAATAAACAAAATAATTTTTTAATTTTGAAATTTCTGGGAATAGCCTGCATAGTCGTTTTCATTCTGAATGTTGTACAACTAGTAGATCGTAATCTTATTGCATAAAACTGTAAATATCTTTAAAGCTCACAATTTACCCACAATCATTCTTTCCGAGATTTTCTTTGTTATTGGTTTGAATTCTCAAATGGAAAGTCGTTATTCACTTTCTTTTTTGAGTTTGCTTTTTGTGCAATACCTCGTGGCTATGCAACGAGAAGGGAATTTCAAGGCCACCACACTGCGATCCGGGCTTAAAGAAATTCCGGGCTACAAAATCTTAAAAACACGAACAAGATATTAGCATATAGGACGAAAATAGAAATCGTGCTTAAATTCTAGCAACCTTGTGGATTTTTTGTTTTGAAACTGGTGACCAATGAAACACCAAAGTTGGTGACATTGGATGGGACACCCATTGATGATTCTCATAAGTAATGCCATGGGTGACTTCATTTATCTAGAGAATTTGCTATCACGAGTTGCTTTATTAAGACTTTAGCGAATTAAAGGATGATATAGCCCATGGAATGTTATTTAAATGCGTTGTAATTACTAACCTCTTAAAAGAAACCTATGGCATGAATGCATCAGCGTGCATTGGCACGGCCTACAAGATTGCTCCGAGTTTTTAAAATGTTGGCAATGTCGGAAACTGGAGTATCTGCTGTTAATTTATAATTTCGTTCAATACAACATTTTTGAAACTGTTTTCCAACGTATTTCCTGTTACATTCTGTGTTTTTGAGATTTCCCTCTTGGAAATGTCTCCTACTTCAGCATTAGGCGCTTCACCGAAGCGAGAGTCAGCCATTTTTGACATTTGAGTAGGGGTTCTGTTGCGTCAAATTGTATAAGCTGTTGCCCATCTGTAGGACAGTGCAGCTAGATTCTCTACCTAGCAAATCAGAGGAGGTGGTAACTAAAATTCATTAGAGGTGAGAATGAAATGTGATAAACTGATACATTTTTCACGAATGATGGCTGTCTAGTGGAAATTTGGAAATGTTATGTACATGATTGGTTGATTTCAACCAAGTCACGTATGAGCGGAATAGCCTTCATAGCAGATGTTCAACAATAAATAGAAGTGTTTCAAGCCACCAGCTTTAGCTGTCTAGTCACAAGCTGAAAAACGAAAACCGGAAGAAATTCTGGCAAATGTGTGTCCTTGCCTCCTCAGTTTCATTGAACATTGGTTTCTCTAGTGAAAGTGTCACTTGTATATTCTTTATACCTATTCAACATACCTCTTACTGCTATTGCCTTAATCTGCAAAGAACAGTAGTAGAAATTAACACAGAACAATAAGGATAAAAAAATAACTTCTACGCACGCTATTAATGGAGTAACACTTTGTAAGCGAGTTTTATTAGAACTATCGGAAACAGTAATGGCTTACGCTTAGAAAATGAGATGAGATAATGTGTTTTGATGTGTAAACCGCATTGGAAGCAGGTGACAAATATCATTGATCAGTTTCAAACAAATTATGTCTTATTGCGCAAAATCGACTTTCCACTTTGCTATCGATACGGTCATCGATATACATTTCCGTTCTATTGTGAACCAGAACGCTACATACTGTTTAACTTCCGTTTTAGTTTCTGCTCTGGCTTCTGTTCTCGGTTGTTGTAAACCAGCCTTAAAAGCAGTTGAATGAACGAATGATTGACCTGTTTCCATTTCATAATTTCAATGAACAGTTAAAGCTTTTACTGCTAATACGTATCAGTAGTCTGGTTACAATACATAACGTATAAAATACGTCCTACCTAAACTTACTGAGCTCGTATATATAGAACTGCGGTAGTCTAGCTTGTCTCTAGGATAATAAAAGTGGTAGGTCACACCCACCACGTAAGTTAGAGGGCAGAAACATCTGAAGTCTATTCATACTTACCTCTTCAGTCCGGCACTGATTGGACAAAAGGAGCGAACCTTCTCCATAACAACAGAGACAGAGGAGTGACTATCTGCGTCTCTTTTCAACACATCTTTTTCTCCTTCTTTAGGCATGAGACAAGATAAACCAAATACCCTATAGGAGTCTATTACTCACAGTCCTTTGTATAATCACCGTCCCACATTTCACATTCCTCTATTTAGACGCTTTTTTACTTTCTCTACTACGTTTAGTATAGTAAAGGAAGTATTGTATTCCATCAAAAAATTCGATGTCGAGATTTCACCGGAAATATATGTTTTGAGGCCCCTTGAATAATAAAAAAAAAGCATTTTTAGGAAAGGTCCTTGTGTATGTCTGTCAGTCTGTGGGCACCATAACTCAAAAACGAAAAGTCGGTTAAAAACAAAGTTGGTATATAAGTTTAATATCTTTCAAGGATGCGACAAGAAGATTTTTAAGAAAATAGTCACACTCTAAACTACTCTTTACATGGAAAATTTTTCAAAAATTTTTATTTTCTTAAAAATGGCTCTAACGATTTTGATTAAAATGCCATATGTTTAAGATGTTTGTATGATAAATGAAATATAAATTTTGAGTTTTCTTGCTATTGCCTATGTAATCCTGTTTACTCTGGATTACTTTTGAATAACTCGTAAACCGTAAGAGATAGACGAACTCTTACTATACAAAAAAATGTAGATCTCGCTAAAAAACATAGTTTATGTCTGAATAATTTTTTTTTTTTTTTTTTTTTTGCAGAGCGAACCATTTCGGAGATATTCCTTGTTATTTGGCTAAGTTTTGAAGAACTTAAACTTCTGTCAAATGGAACATCACTATTCATTTTTACTTTCTCTACTGGTAAGTAGAGGAAGTATTGTATTCCACCCAAAAATTCGATGTCGAGATTTCACCGGAAACATTGAGGCCCTCTGAATCCAAAAAAGCACACCCACCCACCCACCCCCCCCCACACACACACACAAACACGGACCTTTTCTAAAAATGCTTTTTTTTATTCAGGGGGCCTCAAAACATATTTCCGCTGAAATCTCGACATCGAATTTTTGGGTGGAATACAATACTTCCTCTACTTTATTAAATGTAGTAGAGAAAGTAGTAAGCGTTAGTAAGAATAGTTCGTACAAGAATGAGTAGAGAAAGTCCTGTAAGTGCGCACATCAGACGTTTTAAAGCTCAGCATCTTTTAATAAGCTTGTGGTAAATTTCGCTTGGCGAATGAAAAGCACAGGCAGGTGCTTTATGGTACTATGTGTCGAGGATAGTTGCGGCGTTATTGAGCATTCTGGCTACGAGAGAGGCAGAGTAAAAAAGGAGGATGGTGGGTGTGTTTCACCCCGGCTATTAATCTTCCGAGGCCCTGACGTACACGCAGACACACGCGAGTTTAAGCAGGGCCGCCACGGCGGCTGCTGTTGAGCTGGGGAACGGGATGATTTACAACTCCAGCCTGGCCACCACCATGGAGTCCAAGCGTCATCAGTGTCCTTCTTTCATCAAACCCCCACCTCTTTGAAACCTACACTATTATACTGTCCACAGATTGGCGAATTATTCAGATCATCATTATATCGTGCCATCATAGCCATTCTTATACAGGAAGAGACCTTGCCTGAGCTATATGGGGCAGACTCATTTCAAAGAGATGCTGCACAAATTCTCAACAGGCTAGTTTGGTTTAAAAGGCAACCTTTCATATTTGTGGGTGTACAGACGGCTCCAAATGTTTTCCGGGCCATGTGCTCCTAGCCGAGGGCTAAGGCAGGATAAGCTATGCTAGGTGGCCTCAAAGGTCGACTTGCCAGCTCATGCCTATCTACAAGGTTGAGGGATGTATTGAATTTGTAGTTTTAAAGAAAGTATCATTCCAACATTTCTCTTAGACTTGGTCATAAGAAAGTAATAAATAACATTGAAGTAATAAATCCAAAACGAACTCGCAGTTTTAGATTTTGGGCTTAACATTGATCTGTGTTAAATGTGTTACAACATTTACATCCAAAATTTATATTCGCAGAGTAGTCCATAGCATATTTATGATTTAAATTATTATTAACGAAAAATATACCATATGCATTATCTTTGTTTAACGAACTGTTTAAACATGTTTCTTGAGCATCATTAACGCTACCACAAGAAGCAATATTACTTGTTTAAACAGCTGCAGGAAAGAATATGCTGATTTCTTTTCGTTTCGATAGAATTAAATAGTAGTATATTATAAACTATTTAGCTTCTTGTCTGCTCCCCGCTCACCGCACGTCAGACGAATACACGCAAAAGTAAATAACTGTTAAAGCCGTCAATGAGCCAGGCACAACTAATTCATTAGAAAATTCTTAGCTCTTTTCCCCTACACCCTCTCGTCCTCGGAAGACATTTGTAGCCGGCTGTGCAAATGGTACTTGCAACATACACAGTAGCAAAACAAGTTGGTTGAATAAAGTAGTATAGCACGTATGCTAGGATTAATCAGCGGCCCTCAAATTGGAGGAGGCGTTACAGTCTGTCAGCCCAGTGGGTTCTGTGAACTGCAGGGTGCCCTAATAGCCTTTGTGCCCGAGCAACTTTTACGCAGCAGCTCCAGCGTACCGAATTTTATCCGACGCAAGCATTTCGAAACAGAAGTCTTTATGCCAGCGGTATTAATGACTTGGAACTAAAAGTTGACTAGTGAAAGAATCGAGTAGTGGATGAAGCTACTTTTAATAGGAATGTGAAAGTACATTTCCAAAAAGTAAAAACACATTTCTGTGGGCCAGTACAGATATCATGAACATGCCTGTTTAGGGGGTATGTCAACTAAAGCACTCGTAGTGACAGACACAATAGCCAGTTTCTTACTTCAAATTAGTTTTTCCTTCTCTGTCTAAATACACACATAATAGTAAATACAGCAGTTCATTCATGGTGATAGGCACTGTGGCCAGTTTCTCACTGAAAAGTTTTTCTCGACTTAATTTTCCCATCTCTGACTATAACTCCGAGGTATAGAGATTTTACATCATGCTCTTTCTTAGTATCCGCATAACTAAATTGGCCTGTTGTAATATAAGTATGTCCTTATAGCTAGTAACTTCTGGGCTAGGGAGACGTGGACTATTGCAAGTTTCTTGTTCAGATATTTCGTCCACAACTACAGGAGACACCTTTAATGGCGCGGTCGAAGTCTCTTCGGTGATGTTTCAGCCACGAATGTCCTTGGCAATCCAGCAATCCAGATTCACCTCGACGGAATGCAACATCACAAAATATCTAGCAGTCCAATGCGGCTTTATTTTTGCGATGCAGAAATTTTGGCAGGCTGAAGGCAGCCTGGAGGTGTGTTTAAAGTGTGCCTGCAGTGGTAGAGAAGCTCCTGAAAATGCAACTGTTGAGGAGAGTAGAACAATGCTACCATCTTACCTTCCAGTTCAATGGTTAAGCCCTATCAAAGGCAGGAACACCAGATAGTTCGCGAAATAGACGCAACAGACCATTCGCGGCTGAATCTTTATCGAGGAGACTCCTGTAGTGTAACTGAAGATCTCTATTGCTATTTTGGACGAAATGTTTGAACAGGGAATTTCCAATACACCACGGTTCCTTAGTCCAGAATACCTTGCAGTTGTAGTACTTACTCCGGCTGCCAAAGTACTCTCACTCGATTATGCATCAGCTGTGATTGTAATTTCACGTCCCATTATTTCCAACTGTGTGGAACCTACCCGACATGATCTATTTTTAATACACCAGAGAAACTTTACTTGCGTGTTAATGCAAATTAAAAGGTGACCAATAGTTTAAAGGAAATGGTAAGAGATTCACCAATGTTATATTGTACATAACATGATACAGCATAAATACTGGACGAATTGATTTGACCTTCTCAAATCTATGAGATTCTCCAATGGGTTTTATTGTGTTTGTCAACTATGCTACACTATGTTGCTGATAAATACAACTGCAAAGAACGATTTGTACATGTCAATGACGTAAGTTCTGACATGTGCACTTTATGTGCGAGTAACACTCGCTTCGAAGCCAATATTGACTAATTAAATACCATAGAGGGCAGCTAAAGAAATACAGAAGCAAAAAGAAGGCAAAATTTCAATATACAAACAGCAGAAACGAGAACAAAGCCCGCTACATCCCAAGTGTTTAATAATCATATTATTATTATATCCATACGACTTTTGCTTCTCCACCAATTATTCATACAAAACCATGTTCATCTACTTCATGTTAACCAAGATTTGCAGAAGTGGTTTCTTATATATAACAAAAATACATGCGACTAAAGCGATAGTCCAATTTTGAAAAGCCGGATCCTATTTGGAGGTTTTGAAGCTTCATTCTTTGCATGACCACGAGAAACAATTAAATTGCTATTTGGCACTTAAATTTATGAAGTGCAAAGTTAAAATTCAAACCAACAACACCAAACATTATGTCACAGTGCCGTGAAGTGCTCTCGTTTGTCTATGAGTAGGATGTTGGAGAATGGAGCCAGTAGCATACTCGCAAGTAAACCTGTAACATTTTAGTAACAACCTCTCAACCTCTAACTTGTAATTTAACATAATAGTGCAGTTGCAGGTAGCTTCCCTAGGATGGAGCAACATCCTAAACAATAATTTGACATATCGTGATACATTGACCTTGTACTGGCTTTGAATGTACTCACTTGCTACTCGATAACCGATCGCGATGGCTCCGGGGTAGCGCGTGAGGTAACTCCCCGACGCTTATCACTTATCAAGCCTGAGGAAAACGCAGAACAAGCCTCAGCAGGCGTCCTGCCGGGGTTTAGCTGCAGACTTACCATTCACAAGTCCGTGTCTTGTGTCTTGACAACTTCGGCTACCCCAAAGCTACCCACAGGCGAGAATGTGATTCTCAACTCATTCTAAATGAGATGGGAATTACATTTTGCTTAGTTACGTATAATGTTCAGTTTTGCAAAGTTATGCTATCGCTCCTATGTTTCGTAATTCTAAGGAAATGTTTCTAAAATTATTGCATTTTAAGGATACCCATCTGTGTAAAAAGGCTAAAAATTTAAAAAAAATTTCAAAAATGGATTTTTGTTTTATCAAATAGTTTAAATCTTCTGCTTTACTTTGATATGCGTTTTTATAGCCTTATGGCCTTTTCAACTATGTCACGTGGCCGCCTAACTGATTTGCTTGTAAGTGGTCATGTCCATTTAAATCCATACAGTTCAATTATCCTTGCCATGACTTCAAACTGAGTTTTTCCATGTTTTTATTTTTAACACTATTTGCTCTTTAAAATGCTCCACACGATGCAATTTTCAGTACTTATGCATGAAATTTGGTGTATCTGCTTAGAAATAACATTATAAATAAATAATGAGATAATTTTTTCATAACGTGAATAACTGCTGAGTAATTAAATATTAAAGTTTACATTTCGAAATTTAAATGAAAAAAATTATGAATTTAAACTTTAAAATTTATTTTTATCCAAACTAATTACAATATTAAAAAATTATCTCATCAATTTGCTAACATTCTATTGCAGGATATAACTGAAAATTATTAAGTTTTTCAAATCAAAATTGCATCATGGGGAACCATTTATACAAATATTTAAAAAAATATAATAAAATATTAATATGTTAGCAACTAATCTGACTAAATGTATGAAATTTATCACAGTTACTCCTCACTATACAGTGATTGTTGTGTTAAAATTTCAAATCAATCCAATGAAAACTGTAGATTTTCAAAATTTCACAGATGGGTATCCTTAAAACAATCTATTTACTTTTGGATCAATTTTAATCAACGCAGTACGAGGCGGCGAGCTAATATCTAGCTAAAATATAATATATTATGCCAAATAAAGTAGATTCATGAAGTTATTTTTCACCTCAAGAGCAAATACAGAAATCCAATCTAGTAAAATTGATTAAAGAAGTATGTTTTAGTACTTACATTTTAAGTTGAAGATTCTTAGCCTGAACATTACTATATCACTCTCGTAAAAATGCATGTCTTTTATCTTCAGTTACTTTCCCTTTTGTGTTTTACCTTACATATAATCACGGGACTCGAACTCGCAGTCCCCTTCGCCTCGAATCACCAAAGCGCCTAGGGAAGCCCTGGCACTGGTACCGGCTAAACCAGTCGTGCTCTGTATCTCAATGTGAGGCCGATTTCAAAGCAAGGTTAACAGAGAAAGTTTTCTTTTCATTGCTAATTTTAAAAGATTCGCTTCTTTCTTGGTTCCTCTATTCCAACGCTAGTTGCCGTGTTCAGTGTGCTCGGAAGGCGTGGAGAAGTAAAGCGCAGAGGTTGGCATTCCTGCAGCGTCAGCGGGAGCCAAAGATAAGCGGGATGTGATGACATGACAGAGACGGGAAAGAAAGCCACAGCCTTTAACGACCTCCTTGACTCAGCAGCAAGTCTTGACAACAGACGGACCGTTACCTGATTTTGATAGCGCTTCAAACATCTTAACCGGGAGTTAGCCAGCAGATTGCTCTGTGTTATCCTGTCTCTGATTGGGATCTCTTCCCATTTTGCTCTATACATTTCAGAACTAATTTTATGGTACACAGAGCATTTTGTCGAGTACCACTACGGATTAACCATGCAGTTAAAATGTTGGTTCTTTTAGAAAAGAAAATCATTAAATGAAGCCACAGAACAAATAAATGTAATGACTGTAACATTTCCTTTAAGCATTGATAAAAACACCCGCCTCTGTACCGTAATGGTTAGCGTACCTGCTTCATGTTCAAGGGGTCACGAGTTCGTGTCTCGCTTAGAGTGAGTTATCCGGATAAGGTTTCACCACGTCCTACCCTCCAGTACTGCAGCCCACCAATGACGCCTGCAGTGGGCAGAGGTAGGGGACGCAGCGGCTGGGCGGCAAGCCTTGGCCCTTCATGGGCTGTTGCGCTGGGGTTTTTATTGACAACATTTGAATTATCATAGGATTCTGACTTGCACACGGTAGAAGAATGCCCGACTTTCAACTTTCATGTGGTCCTCAAAGCGAATTAAATATTTAATAATCTTTACAGTTTGTTCACCAGCTCGAGGAATGCAGTCAGCCACTACATCAGTAAACAATTCCCGATAAACAATGATATCGCGATACTACTTTTAATCGCGTTTACGATAATGTTGCCAAACTTGGAATGCGCATTCAGATTAAAGCAAAGAAATCTTTCAAAATAGCACAATTTAAACGTTATTTTAAGTTCATACAGTATATTTAGCTTTTAAAGCGTAAACAATGTTTTCAGCTACTCCCGTCTTTTTTTCCCACTGATAATTTTATGCCTTTTGTATATTTTTAAAAATCGCTGCCAATCTGTTTCGGTCTTACGTGATATATCGTTGAGCGTTATATCGTGCAATTCCTGTAAGAAAAAGTCAGCTGTTGCGTTTCTTTAAGTATTTATTTTAACTTGGCCCAAACTAGCCCTATGGGATTGAGATCACACATGTATGGGGACAAGTAAACGACAGTGTGGCCCAATAAAACCAAAATAACCAATAATATCGTTATAACAATTGAGGAAGAATCCAGACTAACAACTTCTTATTCCGACCAAAGAATGAAGTATTAAAATTTCGATCAGTTAACAGAATAGTAATTGCTCCTGCAAGTACAGGTAATGAAAGTAATAGGAGAAGGGCAGTATCGGCAATGAGTAGATAATATATTTTTTTCATTTGTTAAAAATTCTGTGTGTGATAGAAGAAAACTGATAACATACTTAAAATCAGCATCCCAGAATTAGAGACAATCAGCATTCTAAACTAAAAAAGTTTTTTTTTTTTTTTTTTTTCAAAATGCAGAGCAATGTAATGTAATAATACTATTTAAAACTTATTTCATAATGTACTATTAGAATACGAACATATATTAACGCAAAACAGATGAGCGGCATATATCTGTTTACTACGAGCTGCTTTCTGTGCTCCCAACAAATCAAGTCAGTGCATTATCTCTTGCAGCGAAATGTCCATCCCAAATGTCACTCGTTGTGAGTGATGTCACTAATACCAACGACATACTAATTCTGGGATATAAACCCCGAGCTACTGTTGCGTATGTCTACCATAGGAATACGCCAGTTTGAAATGTGTGGTTTTGATCTTAGACATTACTTCGCACGATTACCAACTAAAAGAGACGCTGAAACTGCAGTGGGCTATGCTAATAAAAATTCATGTTTCATCAGGATGGTATTTACTTGTTTAAACCTAGTCTTAATAGTATCAGCGATATGGATTATAAAACCACAAATAAACTTGATTCCCTTTTACTCGTGATTCTAGGACACTAATGTTCATTTGTTAAAATATATCATAAGGAATACCCGAATTATTAGGAGTAATGAATATCAGGAGAGATTTTCATGTTATTTAGCTACACCGAAGAATTTATCTTATGAGGCTTAAAACCTAGAGTGATATTTATGTTTATTTCGCGAATAAAATCGACATAAGCATAAGCTACTATCTATTCATTCTAAGGTTGATCCGCGCGAAACTGAACCCAGGTGGCCAGGGCACAGTTATAATGTATCCTTCCGCCATTCGCGCCAGAAATACTGTCACAACCATATGGTGAGTGCATGCGATACGTAACAGAAAGGATACGATCCCTTATTCCGTCAGTTTAAAGAGTGACTAACATGTAACTAGAGACGATAAGATTGATAGTCACAACAAAATAAACGATGCACATGTCATAATTATTACTTTTATTTGCGAGCACTGTTTATACTGGTACTCGAAAAACCGGTGAACTCAGAAGTTAATTTCGCTACTTCTTTGACGGGAACAGTTGGATATTTCTCATACAACTTATAATACACGTTAAACACTATTGTTTTTTCACCACCAGTTAATGGTTTTCCAGCCTTATGCTTTGCATAAGTCGACGAAGACGCAAGAGCAAATTCACCACGGCCGTCCACCATGATTCTAAATAGAAACTGCTGGCTGTAAACAATACTCGGATATCAGATACTCACACGAGTTGCATGTTGGGACTTGTAGCTCTGTTTATCAGTATACATCAGCGTTAATTAACCTCTTACGTATATGTGTAGAATATTACATCATTTAACGATAAATTCATTCTAAAACTCAGATTACCAGGATGGGACTACTTCCCTGCACGCATTGCTACCCTGTTGTACCACGGTGCAGTGGTCACATGGGTTTGTTTTAACGCAGACAAACCTAAGACTAAACTCAGTATAGGTAAGTTTTCAAGTTATTTATTGTAAAAGTATTGGCCTGGTGCCGGTACATTGGGCCCGGCTTACAGGCTATATTTACATTGATTTACAGTTGACTTTGTTCATATTTACAGTTTTCGCTATATACAAAAACCCATACGGTGACCATCTGTAGGTCACGAAGAATAGTTTTCTTTTGTCTTTTGTCTGTTTCGTCTTTGGGTTATACATACATATGTACATATTTACAAATTATATACAGACACATACACGCACGCATTCACCCACACACACTCGTACACACATACACACACATCTTCACTGGGCACACCAGAAATATGCGTCCCAGCGCACTACACTATTTACAGTTTTGACACTATATACACTGTCCCGCGGTGGCAGCTCCTGAATATTTTCCGAGGCGAGGGCCTCTGCCGGAACATGTATGTGGCTTAGGGACGAGGTTGCGTGGACGCGCATTAATCGGCGAGCCGAGCCGCTTCTAGAACATTTTTATCCTAGTATGCTTGCGGTGCTTCGGCTCGCCTTTGCCGATGTTAGCGATCACGTCATTTTCGTGGTTCCTAATGCGCGTCCATGCCGCCATTGCTCTTTTGTCTATTGCCTCCGGGATGAACGGGATATGAGTTTCGAGGTGAAGAGTTTGAGTGGTGGTGAGGAGTGGAGCAGAGAGGATTTTTCTGAGGGAGAGGTTTTGGAGGGTTTGGAGTTGTTTGAGGGCAGTTTTGGAGGCATTAGCCCAGGCCACACATGCATACAGGATCACCGAGAGAATAAATGACCTATATAGTATAAGTTTTGACTTTAGTCGCAACTGTTTACTACGGAAGATGGGGGCGCACAACTTTAGCCGCTGTCTGCCTTTATTGGCGCTATTTTTTATGTGGGTGGACCAACACATTGTGCGGTCCAAGGTGACACCTAAGTATTTAACTTGCTGACGGCAGTGCAATATTTGATCACCGACCGTTAGGTCCGTTGCCAAAGTGTGACGCCGCTTAGAAAAATGAATCAGCTGGCATTTGTCGGGATTAATTTTGATTTTCCAGTCATGTTGCCATGAGAGGAAGTTGTTCACATAACGTTGCATTTCTGCAAGGCCGAAACGTGGATTTCTATGGTGGTTGTATATTGCAGTGTCGTCAGCATACATGGCGACCTTGCATCTGGCGTCCACTGGGAAATCATTGGTGAATAATATATACAGAAAAGGGGACATTATTGCCCCTTGTGGGACGCCAGCCCGCATCACTCGCTCCCGTGAGGAGGAGCGGCCCACTTGGAAGTAAAACTGCCGATTTTCTAGAAAATTGTGTAGCAAGTATAGATAATTTTGAAGAGCCGGGAAATTGTGGTGCAGTTTATAAATAAGGCCATTGTGCCAGCACCGGTCAAATGCAGCTTCTACGTCCAGAAATAGCGCCAACGTTGAAGCCCCATTGTTAAATTGCTCTGTTACGTCATCAGTTAGTCTGAGGAGCTGTAGTTCAGTGGAATGTCCTTTTCTAAAGCCAAACTGTGAATTTGAGAGTTCATGTGTTGCCGAGACTTGTTTTTGAAGTCGAGAAAGGATACATTTTTCCAGCAGTTTACCAATAGTAGACAAAAGACTAATGGGACGGTAGTTTTGCGGTTGTCTGGTCAATGAAAATACGGTTTATATAACTACTGTGCTTTTCAAACGGGAAGGAGTTTGTCCTTGAGCGTCTCCAGGCCGGTAACCAATCGGAGTCTTGCTGTGTTTGTCATATTACTTTCCCCTTAAGTGGGGCTTGACGCGTGCCAACAAATATGAAGAGTGGGGGTAATGAGCTTGCAACACTGTGCATATAAACGTATCACATTGGCTGCAGATCAGAACCCTTCCCATTTGAAAGGCACTATACGGTTTTACTTACCTTCTGTTTGAAAACAAATGACATCCACTGCGTGTTCTACCGCTGATAGCAACTGCTAACTTATGAAACAGTAATTAATCTTAGACCGCACCTCAAAAGCAAGATAAAATGTTACACCAATAATATACAGGATATTGAGAACATGGAAAAGAGAGGGCATATCTTGTTCGATATTATCCATATTGCAAACTTAAAAGGAGTTCAATATTCAAGGAACAGCTGACAATCACATGAGAACAAACATTTTCTTTACTGAAATATAACAATGACTTTTTGATATTTTGGCCACAAAAATGGTTCTATTCCACTGTGCAACAGAGTAGAAGTGCAAACCCTCTGGAGGAACTATGTTAAAACGCACCTTAACAACAAAAAACTAATTAATAATGACTTGGTCAAAATGGAAGATGCTTCGAATTTACAACAATCAGAAAGAATAGATGATAGAGGCACAGTTATCGAATGACGACCATCACTTTCTTTGGATTTCATGCTTTTACGTATTACCGATTATCAAATTCAGTTTGGTTGATTTTCAGACATTTTTAAATCCTACCTGTGCATATCGTGTTTACATCATATAAGTGGAATAGGCAACAGTAGTACAATTGCGGATAATTTCTGATAATTTACCAAGCTTTAAGAGTATTTTTTCTACACGATTATGCATATGTATTTGTGTAATGACTGGCAAGGAAAAGATGAACATTTTGTTGTTTAATAAGATTACGAAAAGTGGGTGCGCTATGAAAGAATTACTTGCCTAAAGTGTTACATCTTGAGAGAATGAGTAGTATACGAAAACAACTTTTAAAATAAGTTAAACTTCAGCAATATTTTAGGCTACACTTGGTCGTGGCAATGCGCTCTTTGACGTCAAAAGAAGCGCTTTAATATATTAAAACAGTTACCGTAGCTAAAATGAATATGAGAAAACAGAAAATCATCGGCGACCAATAAAATAAGCGCAAGTAAACGTCTAATTATTTATAGTTTAGAGGCAGAGTCGTCTAGTAAGAAGTCCCGCTAAACTATCTGTGGCTGAGGTGATTGTTGTTCGAGTGAGAAGTGCGTCTTGAAATTTTCTCTTCCAGCAACATGCGGAAGATTATGCTACTCTAGAGTCTTGAGAGCAAGTCCACGCATCCAGAAAAAGTTGAAGAGGGAAGCAATGTGCAGGGCTAGTAGATATGCCCCTGTTTATTCATGTTCCTTTTACTTTGCTCTTCAGTAAACTTCCGCGTCTTTTTACCCCTACACTCAGTTTCCAAAACGTTCATTGGACCAGCATTCTCTACCATCTAGATGCGCGGGATACGCTTTCGTTACTTCAGTTATCACTGGTTCAGGCGGTAAGTTCTGAAATTCGGTTCAACTCCCAATAGACCGACCTCGGGCTATTTCTGTCGTCATCCTCATCACGTTACTATTGGAGGTAATGGACTCCGCCCCCTAGCTGCCTCCACCTCAGTCATCGCTGAAGGAACGAGATTATCTCCGGAGGTCGACCAAACCATATGGGGAGCACTGATAAAACAAACAATTTCGATACTGATAATAATAATCAAAATAATCACAATAAAACATAACTATGACCATAACCCAAATAATAATAATAATAATAATAATAATAATAATAATAATAATAATAATAATAATAATAATAATAATAATAATAATAATAATAATAATAATAGTAATAATGATGATGATACTGATAATAATAATGATAATGATAATGATATTGATAATGATAACGATAATAATAATAATAATAATAATAATAATAATAATAATAATAATAATAATAATAATAATAATAATAATAATAATAATAATAATAATAATAATAATAATAATAATAATAATAATAATAATAATAATAATAATAATAATAATAATAATAATAATAATAATAATAATAATAATAATAATAATAATAATAATAATAATAATAATAATAATAATAATAATAATAATAATAATAATAATAATAATAATAATAATAATAATAATAATAATAATAATAATAATGATAATCAGTCATTGTAGCGAACCTGTAGTGGTGTTCGGTTAAAATGGTGTTAAAATTCTTGATTTCTAGAGCAACTGCTCTCTGCGCTGAGAGCCGGTTCAGACCTATGCTTGCAAAGAGGCGCCTTGTTAGTATACCTAGCTTACGTTAGAGATGACGTGGCCAGTGATCTCTCGCAAGTCGGTTGTGCTAAGTCTCATTTCATTTCTATTGTCATGTTCCAGGTCCGGCTGTCAGCGCGGTGGCTTTGCGCTTGGTGCACTCTTCTCCCCTGGTCCCGCTTGTGGTAGCTGCGTGTCGCTGCCCGGGTAGCGTTGGGGAGTTTAGGTGACGTGTCCGGTGGTTCTCTGTCGACTTGAGGGACTTCTGCACCTCTCTGTGGCGCTGCCTTCGTTGACCTGTGACGGGCTTGTGGCTTCCCTTTACCTCATCTGTTCCTACTAGGGGGCGGTAGCCTGCAAGAAATTCGTGCCGGGTGGCAGTAGGCGAGGAGCCTCCCTCTGCTACAATACCTCATACCTCACGCCTCAAGAGAGTTTGACATCAGAGGGATAGAAAGTTTCTATGCATGCTACTTCAGCTAACTTTTCGTGAGATTCCGTAAGGTATGTAGCAATGTAACTGTTGCTCATCTATTCTATTTTAACATAGTTTCAGCTATTATTCTGGATTTCCTTTTAAAGCTACAAATAAACGCACATAGCTAACCTACTGTTTCTGGATTAGCATCCAAACGTTTGTAGGAAGAGCTCATTGTGCAACATTGACATTTTGGGTATTTAACTGCTGTTTGAAATGAAAGGGGAGGGTTATCCGTAATCAGTGTATGGGCGATAATTAGCTATTTTAATGGACGTATACAGTGAGGTGAATACGAAGCGCTATTACTGTGTTCTACTGGATCTGGAATATAGGATTTACACGGCTGCTGAAGGATTGAAACAACAATTTGTATTTGGTCGTGGGTAAACACATCCCGAGTGAAATATTTGACCCTGTATGTGAAGAAAGAGGGAAAACGTTCTGATGCTTAGATTCTAAGAATGGAGTTTGAGAAGAAAGGGTGAAAGAATGTCTCTATGGACAGTAAAACTTTAAGAACCACTGGAGGAATGGAGCAATCAGGAGATACAGAACTTTTTCACGAAAATTCTCCTTTATCCAATTAATATTTTTTCAGGATGTATAAATATATGATACGTGAACTATCTCATAGCGTTGAGTTTGATCACTCGGATGTTAGGTGATGATATCCTCAAACTACATCCCTTGGTGTATCAAAAGTTCCACATCAATATGAGGGGTTAGTTGAAAGGAATTGTGAGCATTTTCAGAACACAAATGACTATTGTTTCAAAAATTTGAGAGGACAAAAATTTGATGAATGTGGCAGAACAGTTGTTGTCAAATGTAGTCGGTGTACAGAAAAGTTATTTCACACACTGTTTAATGACTTTCATTTTTGGAATACATTTGTTCAAAACTAACAATGTACCCTACCGTAAATTAAGGTCAGAAATTACTATTCTTATTATCATTATCAGTATTATTAACATTAAGGAAAAAAATGCTTTACGTCTCCATTTTATAAATTCATTTCTCTCACAAACCGATTGTGTTTGATTGTCAAAATTTGAGAAGCACTTATTTTTAAATGGTGATCACCAAATAGAGAGATTACGATCTTTTTCTGTCCTTTCAGAACGTTTGCTGGTTAGTTGCCAAAATTTTGAAGTCCAGGTCTTTTCTGTTTCATTTACTGCAAAGGTTCAGTTAAGATGTTGCAACTCTGTGGAAAGGACTGCAAGAGCAAGGTCTCCTGTTGTAAAACGATTATGAGGTTTCCTTAAAGGAGGCGGCCGAACTGCACACGCGTTGACTAAACATACTCTACGCCAAGGTGAAGCTATACAACAGGCCCACCTCTGATTTCATAGAGGAGCATGCAGTCCTGGCTGACGTCAACAATGGACCTTATCGCACTGTAAGCTTACTGCACGTGCCGATTGCGTGGCCACGAAGGCTATTGGCTACTTCAAAATTAAATTAGTTATCATGACAACAGACCGCTCTGCCACCCCTCCACGATGCGCGTAACGTATGCCGAAGGATCTGTCAGAATTCGCAAGTAACGTTAATTCAGGTATAGCAAGCCGAACTAAGTTGCCTGTTCCTAAAGTTTGGTAGAAACGATACGATCCTGTAGACAGTACACAACTTCCTCTGTTAAATGCTCCATACAGAGAATTTAAGACCTGCAGTAAATAAAACTTATAGATTTACCATTCATTTTCGGTTTATTCCTTCGGTTATTCGAAGTAAATTATTCCTTTAAACCGGGATGATCTAAACAAGAGCATTAAGCTCTGGTGGGGAAGGGGCACGTGAAATACTACCCTGGTCCGCCTCCATTACGACCTCTATACATCATGCGGCCCCATATATGCGAAAGTTTCGACTCCGATAGGAAGATTTATTGAAAAACGATCGCTTATTTGCACACCCTGCATTATACAAGTGCGGCGAGGAAGGAAAATTAATTCTTCTCCTTCCGCTGCGAAGGAAGCCGTTTCTTCCTTTGGATGTGTGGCCTGGCACTGAATATGGAACACCTATCCCGAGACTCGCTTCTTTTCCAGCAGCCTAGACGGCAGATATCGCAAATTCCACCACTTGTGAAACTTCCTAAATTATGAAGCTAAATATACTGAAGAGTTCTTTCGTAAAATAACTGAGATACCTAGGAAGACAGGAGCTTAATCTTATAATCATCGTTCCATTGCAACGTATGTAAGAGTCAGACACTCTTTTACATGCATTAATGGTAACCTTCTAGACTTTTCTTGTATTAATATTAGACGGTTGGTTTCTGAGCCATCATAACCAGATGTCAAGCAAAGGAATTTCGAAACCAATCGTCTTATGGTTTGGTGAAATAAGTAGCAACGCTTCATAAAAGTGAAGAAGGACTGTAATGTATCTGAAATTGTAATTTATCCAGTGCATCTGTATTTCAAGAGCGTTATGAAGCCTAAGAAATCTGAATAAAGAAGATATAAAGGTTAGTGGTACACGAGGATTAAGTATTATCCTTTATATAACGCAATAGTAGCTTTTCGGTCGCCAGCACCTGCAGACAAGAATTTCATACAAATATCGACTGAGTTAGAACCGGCAACAGAAAGCAGTAAAAAGGCAAGGAATTGAGATCTTGCCTTACAAATAAAGGTAAAAACAAAAGCATCTTACCGCATACATGTATTTATTTCAAATAGTTATTGAAAATATGAAAAATAGGAACATCCATTGCGGAAGGAAACAAAACCTATCCAACTTAATTCTTAATTTAGTTTCTGTAATGGATAGGAAATAAAAAATGAGCATAAGTACTATAGTTGGCTATTTGTTAAAATATGTTATCGGCCAAATTATAACTTTTTCTGGAGAGACAAACAACTATATTTATTCTTATCCACCTGTGGTATAAGTTTGAAATTGGAATTAAAAAATGTTTATAGGATTAGGAAACAGATTTGCCATGCATCACACATGACATGTGCACAATTTCATTCATATGGTTCTGAAGATGTTTTGTTAGACTGAATACATCTTGCAATTATTTTTGTAAGAGATATCCGCTAAAGTCAACATCATTGTTGTTTATCACTGTTCATAACACCACTGTGTTTGAACAGTAGTACACTATAATTGTTATTCACCATTATACTACTTATAGCATCTGTATGGGAATAAAGTAAAACGTTTGATTGTGTTTTCTCTCATTGATAAGTGCAGGAATCAAAAGAAATATCTTAGTAACCACCAGCTTCATCTAAAGAGCCAGAACCACTGGGAGCAGAAAATACGATGAGATTTATTGGTCAATAAAGTAATAATTTAAACAGTTAAGATAAAATGTAAACCTTGTTTTTCTGTGAGGGCTATTTTTGTTTGAAGGTCCGATCGATCGAGTAACTAAAACCATAGTGAAAATCAGTTCAGGCTTTGTGCAGATGTGTTTCGCAGGGCCTCTAGTATGCCCCTTAATCATGTCACGTCGCACTTGTCAGTTCTGAGCGCGCAGTGAACACATACACATGCCCAAAGCAGTAGTCTCTCCCACCAAATATGTGTAGTCGGATTTCTTTATGCAGAGTAGTGCAATGTAGCCGAAATTCATCGGCGAATGAGTAACGTGTACAGTAAAGCTTTCACGAGTGACAACAAAGTGCGGAAATAGTTGAAGCAGGATGTACAGATGTTCATGATGTAATTGGTAAGGGAAGAAAGCGAATGTCAACCAATGATCTTGTTCACCGAGTGGGTCAGGCGATTTGAGGAAGTTCTCGGTTTACAATTTCTGTGTTGAATGATTCGTTGCCCAAAATTTCAAGATCAGCTCCCTATACCATCGTTACTGAGATCCTTCAGTACCCCAAACTGTGTGAGATGGGTTCCCAAATGGACTCCGACCATCAGAAAACACGGTCGCAGCCTTAACGTTTCTCTAGCACTACCACGATGAAAAGATTTTTTTGAACAAAATTTTGACAGGACGGGACACGACTCCATTTCGACTGCAGCCTCGTGCAGCGTGACTCTTGAATATCTACGAAGGCAATTCAGAACAAGCGAAAAGGGATGTTGACATCAGGTCGTCTTTTTTCATGACAGTGCGAGGCGCACAGTGCAGCTGCAACACAGTCTCCTCCAGCATTTTCATGGGATGAGTTGGATTACCCACCATACAGACCAGACTTAGTTCTATCTGATTTCTAGCTTTCCTCAAATGAAAGTTAAGGGCACAGATAACGATTTGCACACTAGCATAGAGAAGTGGCTGAAAACACAGGTGGCTGCCTTCAATGGCGAGGGATTGGGAAGTTGGTACCACATTATGAAAAATCTGATGTGTTGCACTCACATGACTTTCTCTACTCTTGTACTAACCATTCTTACAAACTCTTATTCCTATATCTTCTTCGTGTTAAGATAAACATTTGTATAACTTATCTTACTGCTTATTTCCTTGTAGGTACAAGGGGAATATTAGAATACAGTAGGCTTTGTGCGGTAGTCAAATGTTTTAAAGCTTTGGGATTCTGTTGCCTTTGCCCACTTAACATATAAAAAAAAATGAACAACGATGATCCTTTTCACGAAAGTTCTAAGTTTTCCGAAACTCACACACGTAACAAGGAATATCTGCGAAATGGTTCACCCTACAAGAAAATTTATTTGGACATAAATTGTGTATTTTAGCAAGATCTACATTTTTTTGTATAGTATGATTTGGTCTATCTCTAACGGTTTACCAGTTATGCAAAAGTCGTGCAGAGTAAATACGACTACAGGGGCTATAGCCAGAAAATTCAAGATATACATTTCAGTTGTCATCAAAATATCTCAAACATATGAAATTTTAATCAAAATCGTTAGTCATTTTCAAGAAATCAAAATTTTCGAAAAATTTTCCATGTAAAGGGTAGTTTAGGGTAGGGCTATTTTCTTGAAAATCTTCATGTCACATCCTTGAAAGACATTAAACTTAAATACCAACTTTGGTTTTTAACCGACTTTTTGTTTTTGAGTTATGCTGTCCACAGACTGACAGACTGATAGACTGACAGACACACAGACTGACACACAGACACACACACGGACCTTTTTCTAAAAATGTTTTTTTTTGGATTCAGGGGTCTCAAAACATATATTTCCGGTGAAATCTCGACATCGAATTTTTGGGTGGAATACAATACTTCCCCTACTTACCAGTAGAGAAAGTAAAAATGTCAACGTCAGCGCGGCGACTATACAGAGAAGTAGCATGTAGGTGTATCTAAATGTTGAAAACAACATATTTTTGATTTTCACTGTGATTTTGGATTCGCAACCTATCGGAACTTGAAAAAATAGTCCTCGTATGGGTATTATAGGGTCACTTACAATGCTTTACAAGGATATGTTTCTAGGTTTTCATTAGGTATTCATTACGATAAAACGAGTAAGAGGGTAAGATCTGCCGATAAGCCATCGATGTGAATGAATGAATAAATAAAGCTTAAAGCAGGCATAGGGAAGAGGGGTAACCGGAATGCACTCGAGTATTTATCCTTTTCACTTACCCCACACCAAATGCAGGCCACCTGTCTTTTCCGGTTCTGTTTGTTTACAAACAAGTTAAGTATCACAGTGTTCAGTGGCGGAACCGAAGAGAAACATGATGTATTGGTTTTATGATTACGTGTTGTGATTACATTACCTATATTTTTTTGGCATTGGAAACACAAAGCTTTATTTTTACTAGGATTACGAAAGTACTTATGTCCTCATTCGGCTTTGAAATATTTGTTTACCTTGTTATGCGATACGATTTCACCACTGAAACAAATTGAGGGACTGGTTGGTTCTCTGAGATAGACGGATAACAGCGGGGGACGTGACCTAGTATCTATCTGATTGTAGGAGAGTGAATGAGATTAAAAGTACGATGTAAAGGAAATGACACAAGGCACGAATTTTCCCCATTTATGTTCTAAAATGTCCCGCAGAGGGTAAAGACCTCATGCAAGAAGGGAGCTCTTTTATGAGATATTCCACGTGATTAGAGAGTTAGCATTGTGAATATTAGTTCTTGCACACATTGGACTTCGTTTAGAATTTTATTAGTAATCCTCAACTTCAACTTAATGCAGTTTTTGTTCATACACCTGTTATTTCTTAATAGTTGTCTTTCATAGTCTTTCCAAACAGCTCTACACCTTGTAGAACTGAATCACTCTGGCCGCATTAGTTGTCTGAAATTGCTTGAAATGGGTCATGCAAATAGCGCTCCACAATGTCTTAGAGGTATTATGTTTAGGCAGAACGACACAGAGAAAGGGTCTAAAACAAAACCCTCCAAAAAGAGAGAATTAGAAAGAATGTGGAATGAACAGGGAAGAAGCAACCGAAGGTAGAATATGTCTATGGAAGAGAAACAAGAATGAGCTTACCAATAAAATCCGGGGGGAAATCTTTCGGGCATTGTAGGCTCTACTCCGACCCAGATTCCCTCAGGCAAAGCATTACTGAAACATCAGTGAAGTTCAAAACGGTTACAATTCATCAAGCCGCGAAATCCCATTTATCATCTGCTGGGACACGCGCACACACACCGTAACCCACACATCGGAAAAGCGGTATACGAGCTCGGGATATAAGCTATTGCGGCTTATGTATGCATGCCGAGTATGGATACATTGTGCCAATTTTACCAACCCCAATGCCACGATTCTCTCTCATACATAGGCATAGCAGTATAGATAGGTGCAAAAATTTATTATATCGCCCGGAAGGCGGGTTGAGGGAAAGCTGAAGTTTACGCTATTGCATATCAAAACAGAAAAGGATAGGTGGGAAAAATGGTTTATATAATATGCTCTCACACTGATGTCTCGACAGGAAGATTCGCCAATATGTCTGTCAGTCATCCAGAATTATCAGCGTGACAAACAGCGTCACGTTCAATCCCCCTACTGTGTAATACATCTGAACTGACAGGAAACCAGCTAAACTGAATCCATTATATAAAATAAAATACGTACATGCACAACACACTGTGGTAGTGAGTGTTATACCATTGAACGCTACTGTATTTTGCTTCTTGTTATACCAAACTTAAGTAGACTCACGGTAGATTCTGCTTTGGGGACTTTCATTCCAGATAATGATTCTGAATGAATGTGCAAAGATTAATCTGACAAGCACATATTTGAAACGTTTTATATATGTTTGTCCATAGAGATGTTTTTTTATGCTGATCCAAAATCCCAAAAACATGACCTAAAACTTTTAACAAAAAACGAAAAATGCATTTTCTCTTAGTAGTTACAGATAAAATATTTCATACCTTCATTTTCAGTAGTATTGCATTGGAGAAGACATGCAGTTTCAGATGACCAAAGTTGAAGAATCTTCGTTGTCAGCAAGTAGTGTCTTATGCCTAATTGGAGAAGCTTCTTTCTATATCACATGACGTAATGGGGCAAACTTGAATTAAGGGAAAGCAGCAGAAAAATCTGGTTCATTTTCATCGACTTGTGCTTATTTGCCACACATGTCACCAATTTTACACAGTGTTGTACATGCAGGATTTCTTTAAGGTACACGACGTAATTTTTCCCTAACTTCGGCAGCTACTTTGCCCTTTTCCTGGATAACTCATATCAATTTCCTTCACAATGCTTAATACACCACACAGTTTAAAGGCTAGTGATGGACTTTAATATTACAGAGAAATTTTATTTTATGTAACAATTCTTGACATAGCAAGTGAAAACAATCGTTGTACATATTTTTATTAAAGCTGAATCATTTTCATCAAAGTTATTAAAAACCTCTGAGTCTCACTGTAGTTTATAAAATACTAGCTTGCAGCTTCAAGCCAGGTTCCCCACATGTTACAACGGGCTGAGGGGGAAAGGTAGAAGGTTATGAAACGATGTTTACAAAAACATCTGAAGTATTAAATACTACATAAAATTAAATTTGACCAAAATATGGCCTAACACTAAAATACGATCAAATATGCACTTATCTGACAAATTCAAGCTGGTTCATTATGTTGACAAAGGTTGGAAACATGCTCAAATTAACTTAGGCATGGAAAAATAAGCTAGGATAAAAATATGACGTCATAAAAATCTGAACTCTTGTAATATCTCCCAGGAATGAGTGGAACCCAAAGAAAGGGTCTCCCTTGAAAATAAAGGGCCAAACGTGACTCACAGATGACTTCTGGATGGAAGGCAGGAGGGGAACTGTTAGTCACTTTCCTGGATAGTTATGTCACTGTTTTCTAGGCTAAGATATATGTAATCCTAGCCTGTGTATATCCTAAGTGAATATCTCTTAGACAACCAATCAGCCCATAAAGCTCTTAATCTGGATTAATATGGAAACGCCAAATGCATTTGTTATCTGAGATGACAGGTATGTTCGCAAGGAAGTGCTCGGTTGTTATTTACGTAAACCCGAAATCTTTTGTTCCAGGTCTCTTAGAAGTATAAAGTATGGAATAACTATCCTAATTAATAGGACGAATCTTGAATAGTGAAGCAAGTAAACTAATACCTGGCAAGCCCAAGAGTTAATTTCAGGGCAAGGTGGTGATTATTTTGGATTTAACTAGATCTAAACTCAGACATATCATTGGCTATCTTATAAATATTGTTTAATTTGCGTGTTTAAGTACAGCCTGCTCGCATTTCAAGGAAATAAACAGAGACATTACCCCCAACATCAATTTGCATGTCACTCGTGCACATTCAAGCAAGATCGTTTGCCACGCATAAAAGATACATGTGTACTGGTAAGCCAAAATTTGAGTTACATAATTCTGGTTATACTGCAGCTTCCAAGATTTTAGGCTTACTGCTAGTGTTGTGTTTGTGCCAGTGAAAATATCGAACGAGAAGAAAAGACAAGTTAAAATGACAATGGATGTGTTAAAGGGACCGAACAATGGGGAACATTTTAATAGGTAATTAACTTTAGAATGTTATACCTTTGTTTCCTGTATTGTGCTAGAATATTTATTTATATAATTTGCAGTATTATGTTATGAGTTGTGAATAACAGACTCTTATTCCGTAAAGGTTGACATTTCGGTAACTCAACAGCCCCTCAGTCCACATTAGGTCGACTTATTAGGATTCCACTGCATTTAAGATAGTGTGAAGATTTATCGGGATATTTTAATCAGATGTTAAGATTTAGTGGAAATTTGGATACTTCCGCATGGTGGAATTAAGTCGTAAGAGCATCAGCAGGATAGTCGAAAATCCGTAGTTGAGTCTCGCCTGTGGCTTTGAATTTTTAAGGCTGATTCGGCTTTCCAATTTGTGCCCCCACAATCTAATGTGAAAGACCGATCATCAAAACAGGAAACATGTACATGGATACAATAGGATCTGGACGTAGGAGGTCGCTTAAACACACTAAATAAAATAGAAGCTGGTGCTGTATAACGCTGTGCCTTGTTATCTTCCCCAAATGTCTTATTGGACAAGGATAATGTTCATCGGTAACACTTTCTAATTCACGTATTTAAGTTTAGATTGTGAGCTCAACTAGCTCAGATGGTATTGATATAGAACTTCTCAAACGTAATTCATCCTGCTTCCTAGAAAAATTTTAGACCTCATTAACATATGCTGCAAAAAAGGACAAATACCAGATGAATGAAAGAGGGCTGTAGTGATACCCACGTATAAAAGAAGCATATTAGACCTAAAATCTCCATCAACAACAATGCTGTTGAACAACTTAATGCTTTTAGCTATCTGGGCTGCAATCTCTCTTACCTCAATCCGGGTGACACAGAGATCAAGCTGGTCAAATTCCAAGAACTCCTACATACAATCAAGAAAACACTAATCAACAGTCAGACCGGAGACTATTTTGAAATTTTACATGGTGATGGCAATCCAAACTTAGCTTTATGGCTCAGAAAAGTGGGCTTTAACCACAAACCAACTTAGACGAATAGAATCTGCTGAAATGAAATTATTAAGACCTTATTCTTTGTATGATCACAGAAGAAATGAAGAAATAAAAGCAGAGCTACATATTACATCCATAACAGAAACCATCAACACCTACAGAAATAACTGGTATCAACACATATTGCAAATGCCGGAAGACAGACTACCCCAAAAAATTAACAGATACAGACCAAGAGGAAAAAGAGATCTTGGGCGACCAAAGAAACGTTGGAGAGACCAACTTTCAATCTGAAGTGGGACAGGTCTAATCCTCGAAAGTTATTGATAATGATTAAGTTCAGATTGTAATTCCCAATAATCGAGCATCCCATATTTCTAAATTACTGCTTTGTATCCGGCACTGCACACACAGGTTTTTAGAACGACATTACCACGTTGGACAGCGGGTGTTTTGCTCAGGTCATTCATCTTAGTACATAGTTGCATACCTTCCGTATTAAGATACCAAAACGAATGTTAACAAATTGCCCCAACAGTTTGTTCTCAAACTTCGATGCACTACAGCGTCCAAACCGTACATTTCCGGACAGGGATTCCTGTTTGAAAACCGATCAGTTTGCCGTCCCGCATAACATACTAAGCGGTATCGGTGTTTTTTTTTTTGGACGCTCTGTATATTGGAGAAGTCGCTACAAGATTAAAGTGTTTTTTTCCCTACAGCAACTCTCAAAGGGCTATTAGGGGCATTTCCAGGATCAGATAGCAATCTATTGTATTTTATACAATTTCTAGTCTTTTTGTTCATATACTAGATATAATTTAGACTTCCCTTAATGGGCTTGACAAGAATAAATACAACAGAGCGTTAGAACGCGTACGAAAGAGGGAAAGTATTTCTGGAGAGAAAGAGATAGCGACGCTCCTGAAAATTTGTTCTCAGTTTGTCAAGCTATATACCGCAAGGGAGGAGGTATGGGTCTATAAATTACGGAAAGCCGGAAGGGATGACCAGCAGGTGGAGATAGAGGGAGTCGTCACTCTACCACTGTGGGCATTTGTGAAGCTTAACCTAAAACGGTGAACAAGCAAGCTGAATCTGGGTTTACGCTTCAGGAAACTCATACGCTAACCCCATAACATTCTGAGTCATTCTCATGTCTCTTAATGTTGACGCTTAAAACTTCATCCGACTCATATATTTCTAACAGCAATACAATCCACTACTGGCATAGGCGTAAAAACTCTTTAGCAATTAAGTGGGAAACAATATGAGCCAATAGCGTCATTTTAACTGAGCATCAATAATGTCACATTGTTCAGCTATTGTAAATGTATTTTGTTAAACGTAATGACCAATGTTTGGATTCTTTTTAGGGAAACAAGATACTGTGACAAAACCAGTCTAGTTACTCTTCTGTCCCTTTATTTTTCTTCCACACTTTTGCACAAAAACAGTTCTCTTCTACTGACGTTCACAGACATCTTTTGTGACATTACAAGTACCAACTGTTTTCTTCTCGTAGCATTGACTCAGTCCTTTCACTCGCTATCTTCACCTTCTGTGTCTCTCATACAATCACTCGACTCTTAAAACTTCTTCACTTTGATGTGACTTAACTTTCACGAGGACAGTAGCTCGCACACAGTTAACACTCACTGACACACTGACCGACAGATGTCTGTAACTGTAACTCTCTTCTGTTGCTTCCTCGCCTACTTATAGGTTCTCTCTGGAACTTTTACAAACAAGCCAGTCGCCGGGCGCTTCTCGAATCACCTGCAGAACACCCCTTTCGGTTCTGCCACTCTTATTGTTGTCAGGAGTTTGCTCGCGTAAGTGGTGTGGAGCAGCATGACCGTGAGCGCCTTTGATACAGTCGTGCTCGTTGTTAGTCAGGTAAACACAGTTGCACGAGGCCCTGACCTTGAACGCCTTTGTCCGCTCGCCGGCCTGCTATGTACGAAGTACTTAGACCAGACCGTCCTTTGTTATGCGCCGTGCCTGGCGTAGCAACACTATGTGGAAGTACAAACACATATTGTTTTTTGTAGTTACTATGAATGTTACCGAACGAGATGGCCTAATGATAATGTGTAAGACTCACATTCGAGAGGTCACGTTTCGGATTCCTGTGTGACCGCACACTCCGAGGTTGAGTTTTCGTGATTTTTCCTGTTCGTAGACGAATGGTGGACTATTTTCTCATCTACCACGATTTTATTTCCATCATTTCCCTTTTATTCCGTTTCCTTGTCATATTTCAGGTGTGGTTCTAGGTTACATGGCGCAAATGCTTGCTGAAAGGAAACTCCCCGTGGACACTAGAGGGCTGCTTGGTTGCACGGGTATTTCATCGACCTCTCTGGCCATCTGCAGTAATGGAACGGGTGTTCGAGTTAGGAACTGTTATGGACTTCTGCACGTCTCTGTCACCTGTCCAGTGTGGTATTTAGCCTCCTGTAACTCCTTCACTTCATGTCTTACTCTTTGGGTAAGGTCGCAATTCCCCGACAGCTATGAAGCGAGTCGAGGTCTTCCTATGCAATTAGCTTTGACAACACAGGAGCTAAAGATACAAATATGACACAGATAAAATAAGCACTATTGCTACTCTCTCTGAAAACACAACCAGATGCGCAACACTTTCGTTGCAGGCTGCATGTTTTTTAATTTCCAGATTGAACGCATCTGCCATCAATAAGCCCTGCTCACAAGCTCTGAGCAAGGAAAGTGCTCTTGAAGGTGGTCCGTCAGCAGTCCAATCGATGCTAGGGAGGGAGAAACGTTTCCAAAGCACAGCTTCACTGTCCAGCATCATTATACCGAGTGTCATCATCTGGTCTTGCAACTCTGGGGAAAGGAAATTCCTGATAGTGGAGGTACCACACCAGCATTCGCCTATTCGTGTTCAGAGTGGCCGACCCGGTCTTCCAACCGACACCTCTCGTATTCAAGCCCCACGCGTTACTCCTCGGGTTGGAGGAGATAGAAAATCTAGATGACACCTGGATCATTTTGTAATCATGTGACAGATGACAATGCGATAAGTACCACTTCTGACACAAGTGTGACAAATTACACTTTCACTGTTTCTGCCAGTTTATTTCTCTTGTAAAACTGAATCACAAAAACACAGCTTCTTTTTATCATAAACACAGTTTACAATCCGTCGTAACCGCTGCACTGCTCGAGTTTCACTCTGTCTCGCAAACGGCTGGCTTCGACAACACACTCAGCAAATACTTTCTCAACACTCGACTCGGAAAATGTTTCAACACTTAAAAGTTTGCGTCAAAAAATAGCTTCTCTCACCGTCCCGATTCACCTATACAATCCAGGTGAAGTATCGGCGAATTCTCTGGAAAATACATATTTTCATTAAACTTCTCTTAAAAGAACCTGACCCGGGAACAACTTATAGAATTTTTTGGAATCATTTGCGCTGCTGCACTCATAGTCGTCTTTGTTATGACCGCTCCATTGTCATCGGGCCACGTATTTACAAGCAGTGATGTGGGATAGTTAACACCGAGCTTCTTTTCAAGCGGCGGTTGCCAACCGGCGTCTCAATAATTTAAGGGGAGTCGAATGGTGAATTTTGTGACTCTTTTCCAAAATTCAGGTTTTACTTCCACATGAATATTTCATATCTTCCGCTCATTTTGCTATGTTTCATGGAGTGTACATTAATCGCAAACAGATTGAAATTATTATTATTATTATTATTATTATTATTATTATTATTATTATTATTATTATTATTATTATTATTATTATTATTATTATTATTATTATTATTATTATTATTATTGAAAATAAAATTGCACATGCGAGTGTTTTAGGCTTTCTCATCTTGTTTAACAATTTCTGAAGACTAGTAATTTTCTATACATATGCCCCAATATCTTTGAAGGTTATTAGTATAATGTGCAACTAAATAAGCTTTATTTTAATGAAAAAGATTTTACGTATCACGCATACCAGTAAGGTTTTTTTTTTCTGAAATGTTTTTGTTTCATCAGTCAACTGTGAAATGTCACTGAACATGCCTTAAAAATTCAACTAACGTTGGAGAATTAGGGCTTTTCGACTCCCCTTAATGTAATTCATGATAGAAATATGAATATTCCAGAAATAAACTTCAAAGAAGCTTTGTGTATCATGTCATACTTAGATTAACATTTTAAGAGGAAATGAGAACTGTGAATTTAAAGATATTTTATGGAAGTATAGCCTGCAAAAAATTATATGCAATGATATGATAGTGACTTAGCTCATGCCTTGTAGGTATTCTGAATATTGTTCTGGTATCTTATGAGACTGATAATTATGTTCTCATAGTAGAACTTACAGACAGTTAGTGAATGAAAGCCACCACTGTGTTGAAACATCGCAGATGGGGCACACAAAGGTTTCTGCTTTGCTGGGAAATTAAAGAGAGGAAAGGGTAAACCCAGATGAGTCGATTACTCAAAAGCTGAATTTAAAGTCTGCATTTAGAAAGCTTGGTAACCGTTGAGGGAAATGGATTACAAAAGCAAAAGCCTGAGTGCTTGCAAGGCTGCAATTATACGATGAAAGGAAGATCTTTCAAATTTTCGTACTCAAGTTCCTTGTTTTATTACTGTTTCCTCTGGTTGGGTGCATTAGAATTCTCGGGTCTGTAATGTAGCTATCGCTTTCACAGTTACAGCGATTTCAGTTCACGAAGTTTCTCTTAGATTAATTTCACCTGTAAATGCAAAGTGCTTGCCATCCCGTTAGTTACTAAATTATGATTCATCCGCAAAACTAGCGAAGAGAAAGTAGGAGTAAAATTGTTGTATGTCACAAGACTTTCTACACATTATGTTCATAGTTCCTCTACAGGTTATTCATAAACAAGCTCATTTTTATATCGATATTGTTATAATTGATGGCTAGAAACTAACTCAATCAGGTAATCCTAAGGCCGTTGTGATCGACATCATCACCATCATCATCGTCACTGCCACTATCACCACCATCATGGTCATCATCATCATCGTCATAATCGCCACATCAACGGAGAGAGAGAGAGAGAGAGAGAGAGAGAGAGAGAGAGAGAGAGAGAGAGAGAGAGGGCTCCACGGTCATGTGTGAGTCTCCATTCGGAAGTTTGCGGGTTCAATTCCCGTTGACAGCCAACTGTGCCTTGGCTTTTTAGTGGTTTTCCTTGTTCACTAGACCAATGTGGGGGTTTTTGATGTGATGTAGGTAAGTAATTTTTCTACTATTCCTAATTACAGTAATGATAGTACTATTGCCAATTTTAGTAATTCAGTGATCTACAAATAAGTAGTTAATAGTTATAGCATTTTTGAGTTTTATTGAGTTTCAGACATGTTGAAAATATCTACATCGAAATGATGAAGCTTGTTATATAAATACATAATTCTGTGTAGTGGTGAATTTTTATGGATTTCTGTATTTGCTCTGGAGGTGAAGAAAAGCCTCCTGAATCTGCTTATTTTATTGGGTACATAAAATAATACATTTGTTGTAATATTAATATCATCAATAACCGAATGCAATACCTTATACAGAAATATTAACCCTGCAATGTCTCTCTTAAATTTTAGAGTTTTGATTTTAAATATTACCAAAAGGGTTTCATAATTTGTATAATTTTTTTTAAATAGTATGTATTTTAGAAATTTTGATTGTACTTTTTCTATTGTGGTGACATGCATTATCATCTTAGGATTCCAAATAATAGATGCATGTTCGAGATTTTGCCTCACAAGTGAATTATAAAGTTGAATTAAAGTTTTTTCATTAAATTAATAGGAATTTCGAATAAGAGAGCCAAGGAATTTTAGCGATTTTGATACGATTAAGTCAATATGTCTATTGTTTCTAAGATTTATTGTAAAATGTACTCCTAGATCTTTATTTTCAACCACTTCAACGAGTGGTGTCATATTAATATTATAATCATAATTAACGGGATTTTTGCTTCTCTTGAAGAACATTTTTACACATTTATTAATATTAAATGGGAGTTTGTTTGTTCCACTCCATGCATATAAAGAATCAAGGTCCTGTTGAAGTTCCATGCAGTTTTTAATATTATTGATACTTTAATATACTTTAACATCATCAGCAAACATTAACATTTTTTAATGTTTTACAATGCTAGGTAAATCATTTATATAACATCAAAATAACAGGGGTCCTAAATTAGAACCTTGAGGAATCCCTGATATAACGTTAAATTGGTATGACATGCAATGCTTATAATAGACCACCTACGATCTATCTTTTAAATATGATCGAAATATTTTCATTAATGGAAAAGCAAAACTCAATTTAGCTAACTTAGCATGTAAGCAGTCATTTATCAAAAGCCTTTTGAAAATCAGTATATACTACATCTACATGTTTAAAATGGTCTAGTTCTAATGATACATATTCAGTAAAGTTAAAGAGATTTGTAACAATTGATCTATTTGGCATGAAACCGTGTTGTAGCGGTGAAATTACTAACTTTATGTGGTTAAATATATGTGTATAAATAATGCTTTCTATAATTTTTGCTGGTGTAGACCAAACAGCAATAGGCCTATGGTTGCTTACCAGCTTAGAATTTCCAGATTTAGGAATCGAAATTACACTCAACGCCTCAGACGCAACTGTACCTTCACCAAGAAGACTTCGACCACGCCACCGATGATGTCCACCGCAGTAGTGGACGAAACGTCTGGACCAAGTTACTCCAGCAGACCACGGCAAATCATCCCGGAAGACTCTTTTAGAATTTCGAACACCGGCCATGAAAGCCTACGCCTACTCATGAAATTACTTTAGGAAAAATTCCTTGTAGGATTTGCGAAACTTTTGTCCCTCGTGGCTTGGCATCAGTTGATGAGCTTGAGAGTTCTTAAATTCTTAATGACAGAGGTAGTGCGGATGCAATGCAATTCTAATTACTAATGAATTAAGGCCACTTCCGAGAATGTCTAAAACACTTTATTTACACTCAGAAATTGCCAGAAATATGATTCCTTTTACAGAATTTCTCGATAAATAACAGCAGATTTCGTCCTAGATAAGGATGGCTAAGCAAAGCTAATGATCGTATAACAACTGCTTCACTTGCTTTAATTCACAGCAAATAGCTGAATTAAATTATCACTTGCAAGAGTTTCATTCATGATCATCACATATAAATTACAGTTTCTTTCACAGACATTTAACATATTCTGTAATTAAACTTACGATCAGTGTCCGTTCTTTCTCTTGGTCGTGCAATCTTAAAACAAAAGAAGTCAGCCTACGCTGTCTCTATTCTCACAGAATCATTTCAAGGGGCTTTTTGCTGCCTCTATTTTGTACAAATGGAATAATTTCGGAGGGCTCACACAAAATTACTGCCCTAAACTGCTGTTCTCGGCCAGGTGGCGTTAGGCGGCCACTGTCCTCCGTACTTGGGGACACTTGCGCGATACCGAACGCTGCTGGTGGCTGCAGGGCGAGGCCTAGCACCGGGATGAAGATATCTCAGCACTTGTTAGGGACTTCCGCGCGTCTCTGTGGCCCTTCTGTCTGCGACCCTATGGCACCCTGCGGTTCCCTCACTTCATCTGCCTCCTGGGGGGTGTTAGCAACATAGATCTGATTAGATCGCCTCCGTGCACACCCTTTACTTTTACCCCTTCATTTTCATCAAATTGGAGACTGGTTTACAGTGAGATAAGGAATTTAATATTGTTAGATTACAAAACTTATCATTTTTATAAAATGTGAAATGCTTGTCTTTTCCAGACTCTGAATCTCTCTAGTTGTTGCACGACATTTCTTCAGAAGTAGAAACAGAGGAGAATTTAGGGCGGAAAGAATTTTATCTTAGATCCTGCAGCTTGTTGTCTCAGGGTTAGAAAGCGAAAATGAAATTTCTGTTTCCATCCTAGCACCTCTTTAATATCTTTAAAGCGGTGTGCAGCTGAAAGCCAGCCAACATCGGGTGTGGAAACCAACCAACCAACCCACCCACCCACACGGACTTGGTTTAGTATCGGAGCTCTACATCCGGTTTTGCAGAAACCAGCGAACCTGCGTAAAGAATTTATTTTGAATGGACCGGTCTCGGAGGGTGGCGTTAATTCACTAGCTGCCGGAAAGGGTCGGCTAAGCAAACGGCTCTGTGGGCAATATTTCTTACCTTCTCCGCTCCATGCCACACTGCCATCGCCATATCATCGCTGAACTCCTATAACAGTCTCGATTTTGAACTACCTTGTAAGTCACTGTTTTACTATAAATAAAACATCTTGCCTTTCTACTAGTGACAGTAGCTATTTATATAACTAGTGTATAATGTGACATTAATTTTTACGAGTGTCACAATGAAAAGATTATAAAAGTGTTAAATACAAAGTTTTATGCAATTTTAGCAAAATAAATAATACATGTTTCTAAATGTAAAATTATAATGTATCAGAGATGTATGAGGTTATATGGTTGCTAAGGAGATTTTTCATTTGTTCTAACACTTATAGAGGAAAATGGAAGATAATGACAAAATTATTGAAAATATGGATTGTATTCAAACTGACATTTTGAACGAAGTCAAGAGTGCTGAGAGTTTTTTAATTCCAGAAAACTCAAACGATGTTTGTGAAAAAGAGTAGGAAAAGTTTTCTGGATGGAGGAACGAATAATACGTTAGTCTGACTAATGAAACGACATTACCATTAAATTACCATATTAATTATTGTTAATTGAGATAAACATTTACAGAAATTATCTTTCTGCTTATTTCCCTGTAGGTACAAGAGGAATATGGGAATACAGTAGGATTTGAGCAATAGTGAAATCTTTTAAAGCTTTTAAATTCCATTCTCTTTGCACGGTTAACTTATAAAAAGTGAATAACGATGTTCCATTCGACGGAAGTGAAAGTTTTCCAAATACACACAAATAACAAGGAATATCTCCGAAATGGTTCACTCTACAAAAAATGTATTTAGTCATAAATTGTGTGTGTTTGCAAGATCTACGTTTTTTGTATGGTAAGATTTGGTCTATCTCTTACGGTTTACCAGTTATGCAAAAGTCATCCAAAGTAAATAGGACTACATAGGCTATAGTCAGAAAATTCAAGATATACATTCCATTTTTACTTTCCCTACTGGCAAGTAGAGGAAGTATTGTATCCCACCAAAAAATTCGATGTCGAGATTTCATTGGAAATGTGTTTTGAGACCCCTTGCATAGCAAAAAATCATTTTTTGAAAAAGGTCCGTGTGTGTGTGTGTGTGTGTGTGTGTGTGTGTGTGTGTGTGTGTGTGTGTAAAGGGTAGTTTAGGGTGGAGGAATTTTCTTCAAAATCTTAGTGTCACATCCTTGAAAGACATTAAATTCAAATAAACTTTTGTTTTTAACCGGCTTTTCGTTTTCGAGTTATGCTCTCCACAATGTGACACACAACACAAACACACACACACACACACACACACACACACACACACACACACACACACACGCACGCACACACGGACCTTGTTCTAAAATTGATTTTTTTATATTCAGGGGACCTCAAAGCATATATTTCTTCTGAAATCTCGACATCGAATTTTTGAGTGGAATACTATGCTTCCTCTACTTTACTATACGTAGTAGAGAAACTAAAATGGAAATTATTTAAAAGCTGTCCTAGAATAAATTACACCCACTTAGCTTGTTGCTTAAAACGTATCATTGTCAGCTTTTGCTTCAGCGAATTTTGTTTTGGATAACAAGGATTAGAATTTGTGTAAAGAGGGAGATGGAGAGAGACAGAAGAGAGTGAGTTTGTGCTCATGATGACAGCATGTAATGACGGTAATAGAACGGTGGATGAGCATGCACTAGTCTGACACATGTGAGCAGCGCCATCTCTTTGTGTGCATTATGGAAGGCCGCGAGTATGACGGAAAAGCGTTGTGATGCGGTTTATTTGATGTCCCTGCAGTAGGGATTAATCCTCTTGGTGCTGGGTCAGATGCTGTCGGGCGTGATATCCGCCGCACTCTCCTGTTATTTGCGTTATGGAGATTAACGAATTATCACAACGCGTGCAGCTCACGTGATCACCTACATTCTTTTACCCATATTATCGCCATCGAAAGAAAACTCATTTGGCGAGATAACATTTTTGAGTTCTCCTTTCACAACATTTTTAATGGATAATTGCAACATCAAGAAAGAAGGGAAGCATGTACCTCGAAAGAAAGGTAGATTGTTATGCCTATACTTCACATAAATACAGATAAACATTTGCAAAAATAGTTTTATTACAAATTTCTTTGTGGATGCAATAGGGGAATACAATAGGTTTAAGCGATAGTCAAATCTTTTAAGAGCTGGTTGCATGTGATAGCTTTGAAATTCCTTTATCTTTGTATGACCATGCGAATGACTTCTCATTTAAGGAAAGTATCAGAAAGGAGCTAACTTTATAAGAAAAAAAAAAAAAAAAAAAAAAAAAAGAATGTGAAAGTTACTGCTTTGACCATAATTATTAATCCGAATGGATTTAGTCACAATTTAATGTTAAAATTTCATGCAAAACTAAGAGAGATTTGGCAACGTCACGTTAACATTAAATTGTAACTAAATTCATTCGAAGTGAAATAAAAAGAGCATTAGAAAGGCTAGAGTGAGGCTGAAAAATTGAATGCCATGACCGGGATTTGAACCACGGATCTACCGGTTACCGTCTGGCTGCTCTAGCCGCTAAGCTATCATGGCCAACTTGCCGATATGACATTAAATTCTCCAACTCACTCGCATTGTTCCCGGTAAACCACACAAGCAGATCTCAACTTACTCTGAGATAACACACCTTATTGGCGGCTTACAACGTGTAAGTACTTAAGTCCCGGGCTTCTAGTTTAACCAACAATGAGGTCAATTTTTCAGTTTCACTCTACCCTTTCTAATCATGTCCTACACACGGCTCTTGTGTGGGAAAAATTAAAAAAAAAACATGAATTACATTAGATTACAGCATTGTTTACAGAATGTTTTCGCGACAGTTAGTGAGATAATAAACCATTTATATCAATTCAAGAAGCTAGATGGCTCCAAAAATTTCAAATATTTGATACGATTTCGGCGAAATGTTCTTTATTGTCAATAATTGTATTGGACTTATTTGCTACACTCATCATGTAGAATCCTTGGTTAACGTATGACCGTGGAAGATACTGCCCAACTTATCCAGCTTATAAGCGGGCGCCAGTGGCGTGAGCGAACATCGTTCTGCTTATAAGACAAGACGAGGAGTGAGAGGCGGTTCCCAGGCTTGCACTATCGTGTGTAGTCCCTGATGATAGACAAGAGTAGTATAAACGACCGAAAAAGGCCTTAGAATGTTTTCCATTTTACTTACAGGGACTATTTTTCAGGGAATAAGCTCACTCTTGTGTATGTTGCTGTTATCATTACGGATTACCGATTCTAAATTGCCGTAACAATTGTGTAAATAATTCTATGCTTTAACGTGGTCTACAGTTTTTATCTCTCTCTTATGGCTTATTAGTTATGCAAAAGTCATTCAGAAGGAAGAGCTATTCCCAGAAAATTGAAGATACCATTTTATTTGTATGAGAATAGCTGAAATATCCCTAATTTAGCCAAAACGGTTAGTGTAGATAAGCTTTGAAAAAATAAGTATTTTTGAAAAATATTCCATGTAAAGAGTAGTTTGTTACGGGGGTTTTTATCTTCTGAAAATGTTCGTGTGATCCTTGGAATGCGCTGAGCTTAAATACCAAATGTGCTATTTAAAGAGCGCTTCGTTTTTGAGTAACGCCGTTCACAAACAGACAGGATGCCACACGGACATTTTCTAAACATTCTTCTTTTTCTGAATTCAGGGTGTCTCAAAACACGTATCTCGATATCAAATTTTTGGGTAGAATATATTACTTCCTCCACTAGTGTAAGTACGTAATAGTTAAAGTAAAGAAGATATTTCCATTCTTCTTAGCACATAAAACCAATGCTCTAATAATAACCAGAAGCAGGCAAAATACGAGGAAAAATTGTCAGGTATAAACACATTTAGAACAGATCGCAAACGATTTTGAAGTATGTACTTTAGGATTTTGGATCACGTTCGCTCCATTAGTTAACAAAAATGGGCTTTATGGAGTTTTGGCGTTCTGTGGAGTTTATCAATCCATCTATTTTCCTGCAAAATGACAATATAAAACCTTCTAATTCAGTAGTCCATTCAATCCCCACGAAACACGCCTAGGTAAATTTGTCCGTGTATTCAATACAACAAATTACAATGAATATTGTTGGATGATTTGTGGTAATCTAAAGGTAATAAATTTATTGCTTGATTACAGGTGGAGACTATAAAGCTCTGTTGTTTTTATGTTTGGTGCAAAGCCGAGCAACAACACAACATTGTGTGGTAAAATACTGCTAGGCTAGAGTACATTATATTTCCCACAGTTCAAGAAAAGAGCGGCCAAACCTTTCAGTGTTGAAATACCAAAAAGAAACTTTCAATGAATAAGGGAAACATACTCATGAGGAAGGAAACCTTTCACACTGTTTACTCTAGAAGTTTTAGGAACAAAACAGAAAATCACCACGAACTTATAGAAGAGTCACTAAGAAATGGTTAAAAATTTAGTGCTGTACGAAGTTCATACCTTATATTTTCATATTTCTTATATTTAAACTTAGTTTTCCTTAGTTTGTCTTGATGAAAGACAATTTCTCCCTTTGGAAAAGTCAGTCTTTTGTTGTGTATTTCGTCTTCGATTGATCCAGAAGGTTAGCATAATGAACCATGCACCATGTTTCCTAATTCGCTACAAATCGACGCATAACATCGGTGTGATCTTTCTAAAAACGAACCAAATTTCACTGATGGATATGAATTTTGATTCACTTTTGATCCAACAGTCATTTTCAGATAATTTCAACATGTCCAACTTTTCACCCAAAATTTGAAGCGTACATTTCTCTGAAATGACGACTGCTTTAGACATTTCAGAGAACTTCATTTCGGCATCCTGCAGAATGATTTGTGTGTTTTATTTGGCCTTCGTTACAGGGGCCATCTTCCAAGTTTTCATGACAGATCTGGATCCAGTTGAAAGGTGTGGCAAATGATGGTGTGAAGGCTGCTAGAATATTAGTGATAACGGTATGAGTACTGCAATCAAACCCTTGTTTACGAAGTACATAAAAATCGCGTTATGTTCGATATTTACCACATATCTCAAGTACACAGGTATGTATACAATTTCTGTTATTGTATAAATGTTTTAATTAAAAACAAAACTTCTCTAGAAACGCTGTTGCAAGTTGTGGGCTCCAGGAAATCAGGTGGTTTTTGAAAACGTAGGCTTCCGATTCTCTTAAGGGGAAGAATACACTTTTAATACGTGGGATTAAAACTCGCGAGCTGCCAATTGAGAATTGTGGATGTTGCAACCTAAGATATCTCTTCAATTTATCATCCTATACAGCTAACCAATTTCTCTTGAGAGCTCTAACAATATTTTTCCCTAACGAAGTCTTAATTTCCTCCTATTTAATCTGATTTCATCCATCCTCTGTAATACCGTGAACATCCTTGTTAATCTGGTACTTCTGCAGTTTGAGGACCGTGGCAATCATTAAGCGCACCTCATGTCTTATACTACTTCGCCTGCTTGCATAAGGGCATACGCAAGTGCTTCTATTGCAGTACAACAAAGGTGACAGTGCCTGCTGTTCTTGGATCGTCCCGGTATTGCTCGAACTGTCCAACTGGATGCTAGCTGCCCTTTACATGGACACGGTATACAAAGCGAGGCGTTCTCGAAGGGGAAACTAATAGAACCTCTCGAAAATAATATTTTGGAGGAAAAGTTACTTAAACTTCAGGGAGACGGTACGTAATGTTGAGTGGTCCAGTGTTCTGAAGTGCCCGAAAGTCCCACTCAGGCCCAGGTAAATTAGTTGTCATGGGTCCACATTATACCACTCGCAAAAGTTAAAGGCATGTGAACGCTGGCCAATTTTCAAGCAGAGCGCTGTTGCCAAGCATAGTGCGTGTACCGGCAGAGGTTCTGTACATAAGAGCATGTGAGACGCGTGTACCACATTCGGCAGCGCTGGTAGGAGGGGCAAACTTAGGATTCGCTGGAGTCTGCAGTACGGCCCGCCTCCATATGCCTTTAACTTTTGCGAAGATTATAGCGACCCGAAAGTAACTATGTAATGCAATTTCCTTACATTTTCAATTTATAGGTTGCAAAGGATTTCTAATTTATAAAAGCTCTCTTTTGATACAGTTATTCGATTGTAATACTTCTTAAACGGTTAAAGTGGTAGACCTTGGAAAAAGTAAGAAAATTATCACTCCTGGAGACTGAATCAGTAACGAACACATAAGACAGCAATTAAATACCTGGGGTTTGGAAGAACAAATAATAGAATATCGAAATGAATAATGGGATCATGTGCGAACAATCCATGATGACACATTTTCAAGCAAATAATGAAACTTCAACGAATAGGAAGAACGAACATGATCAGACCAAAATTTTTAGACATAGAAATTTTAAGACATCACAACAGATTGAAATATTTAAAGCTGAGGGAGTTAGAAGAATAAAAACATTCAAATGATCCTCGAATTTGTTGATACCGAGAAGGCAAAAGACGTCTTAATATTTGGAAGCAACTGTAAACGACATCTGGGAATGCTCATCAGTGACCTTAGCTAATAATTTCTCCTCAGGAAACGGATTTCGAACTGTCTGTTCCGGTCATAACCAAGGAAACGGGATGCACAACAGAAGGATTCATTAATGCCCCGTGTTGTCACATGGCAGATGTGACATGGGGGTGTGCTCAATTGGACAATGCAGGCCAGAGCTGACGTTGTATTTGGGTGCCATTTGTCAAGGGGTAGTTACCCCTCTCATCCTTTTGAAGACCACATACCATCAATCAACTCATCCGACGCTCCCGCAATGAAGGGAGGAATTCAGGGTAAAAAAAGATGGCTCTTATCGTAAAACATAAAGAACGTATGTACAACCAATACAGCATTTCACAATAATACTTCATAATAATTATATGAACATATGACAACGTAATAATGATGAAATCAATTATTTCGCCTGCACTTGTTTTATTTTGACGGTAGACTCAGCATGTGGCATTTGTAATACTTTGTACCGAATTACCTTTTACAATACTTGTACTGTTCCACATTTACTATTGATTTATCATCTTTGCTTTATCTGTAGATAGAAGTCTTTCTGCAAGAGAGTTGATAATGAAATGTACTAACTAGCCTTTACCCAGAAAATGTTTTCTTACTTTTTATTTTATAAAATATGAGCAACAATTCTGAATAAAATACCATAATTTCCCAACCGACTACCGGATGCACATCTAGTATCTCGGCAATCATCCAAGCGATAGGGGAGGTAATGGGGCTGAGTGGGCACTGCTCCTCTACCTCGGATTTCAAATCACAGGCAGGGCGCATTCCATGGCCGAGAACCAGAATCCGCTCCAGCCCACTGCGAGTCAGCGCGGAATTTAAAATCTTATATGTTAAAAGATTCGAGTGGCAAATACTTATATCCTTAATTTTCTGCGAATTGTGAAGTCCTCTTCATTCGACTTTTTATAATTGATAACCATAAAACAGGAAAAAGGAGCCCTATCCCATAGAGACTATCGTAAACCATTCAAATTCCCATTAATTTCTCATTTTCCTTTTGTATTTCATTTCTTTCTTCTTCATAATGATGCCTCTATAGCTCGTATCTCCATACATTAGTTTGGGACAATTAGTTTCATCAGCAACATTCTATCCCATAACTAAAGAAAATATACCTGCTGACTTCATGCTACAAGTAAAAGAAATTCAAGTTATTTAATATGTAGATAACTGATAGAGAATGCAGTTCTTCGACTTACAAGAAAAAAATCATCGTTTTAACTACGAGGTCATACCGTGACGGATCAGCTAGGAGATCCACTTGGATCGATGTGGCGGACCTTCTAAGCCTCATTATTATACCATACTATCTTGCTTCGACACGTGTCCACAGGAAACTAAATGCTAGGCAATTTTATCTTCGCTTCTACATGTGCCGAGCAGATGCCATTGGTTACCATCCAGTCTTCCTGCTTTCATTGTGTGGATAGATGCAGCACCTTGCTATTACCATTTTTAATATTAAATATTCAATCAAGTATTTACCTTGGCGACTGAGAGAAACCACGAAAGGTTGTTCAGATTGGTCAATTCACAGGATTTGAATCCGAAACCTCCCGTGGTCAGACGTTATCGCCTGAGCCACCCTACTCAGTTTTCCCATTTGATATCTGGAAAAGAAACATGTTTGATGTTTGAAATTTCACGAATAACTGGGTACTTTTATTGTCAAACAAAAATATTAAGTAGAACAGCTATAGAAAACATATTTAGTTATAAGTTGTTTATGACAATCGTTTCTATGTTATTCTACATACATTTTGTGAAGTAAGGAATTTAAATTCATTTAAACTATATCATAAGTACACACAATACAACAGTGACTTCTTTAATACTCTGCTAAGAAAACATATTTGTATCAAAAACAGACTTCTCATTAAATGAAGAGACTAGTGCAACTTCCATTACGTACAAAAGTCATCCTTTATTCCAAATTTCCTCAGTAAGAAACTCACCAGCTTTTTTCTCGGTCGTTGACTTTATAAGGACGCCATTTGGTTAACGTTTTGATATATTCCGTTACATTCGACAGCATAAGCAAATGGTAGAAAACAAAAAAGCCACTTTTTTTAGTTGGAGCAAACAAATAATTTTCGCAGTGGTAGGATGATACAAGTTGGAACAATTGGCATCATACCAAGAGTCTTTAGTTATGTTGTAACCAATGACTTCACACCTTAAGTTGATCACTGTAATAAACTCTGAAGATAGGGTGAAAATAGAATAACAATTAAAAATCTTATGTGTTCCATTCATATGATTTTCTCTACTCTTGTACTACTACAAACACGTAATCCTGTATCTTCTTAACGTTAGTCGAGATTAACATTTGCAGAAATTATCTTATTGTTAATTTGCTTGTTCCTAAACCCCGGCGCAACAGCCCATGAAGGGCCAAGGCCTACCGCCCAGCCGCTGCGTCCCACACCTCTGTCAACTACAGCCGTTATTGTAGGGGTGCAGTACTGGAGGGTGGGACGTGGTCAGCGCTCGAGCCCTCCCGGCCAGTTATGCGGTCTTCTCGACCTAGGGTCGCTACTTCTCCATCAAAGACCTCCTCAATTGGTCTCCCCGGGAACTAACGAGGCTGAGTGCACCCCGTGAATTTGCTTGTAAGTTCAAGGGAAATATGGAAGTACAGTAGGCTTTGAGCGACAGTCAAGACTTTTAAAGCAGGTCGCTACATGAAGGCTTTGAAATTGCGTTATCTTTGCCCAGCCAAGAGATAAAAATGTGAATAACGATCTTTCATTTGAGAAAATTATATTGCTTAATTATATTGCACAGATAGCAAGGAATATCTCCGAAATGGTTCGTTCCACATAAAAATGCATTCGGACGTAACTTGTGCCGTTTAACGAGATCTACATTTTTTCTATACTACTCGTAGATTTTCTCAATCTCTTACGGTCTACTAGTTATGCAAAAGTCATCAGGTGTAAACATCACTGCATGGCCAGAAAAATTCAAAATATACATTTCATTTGCCATAAAGTATCTTAAACATATGCTATTTTAATCAAAATCGTTAGAGCCATTTTTGTGAAAATCAAAATTTTCGAAACATTTTCCATATAAAGGGTAGTTTAGGGTGGAGGAATTTTCTTCAAAATCTTCGTGTCGCATTCTTGAAGGATATTAAACTTAAATATCTGCTTTGTTTTCTAATCGACTTTTCATTTTTGAGTTATACTGTTCATAGACACACACACGGAACTATTTCTAAAAATGCTTTTTCTTCTTTTTTTCTTTTTTTTTTTTTTCAAACTCAGGAGTCTTAAAACATCGAATTTTTGGATCGCATATAATAATTCCTTTATTTACTATACGTAGTAGAGAAAGTGAAAAATTAAAAAGCCCAGTAGGGTTCTCCCTTGAGAGAAAAGTTGAATTTGGAAGTTCTGAGAATAGTTTTCAGAAATTTAACCCAAAGCAGCGTGAATGACTTTAAGATTGTAAATTACAATAGGGTAGGTCAGTTTGCCGTAGATTAACTGTCATTCATGCTCATCTGCCTACGCGTATTAATCTTATTCAGATTGTTTATTAATACGGCGTAAAGTGATCTTTGAGTTAGAGATTTTAATCTAACTCGCTGGACTCTATCAGATAAACCACCAAAGGGCTATTTACGACCCCCAGTTGCGCAACTTGGCGATGAGCCATAAAATAGTACCTTCGCTAAGAAACATTTTAGTTTTGAAGAAGTTTGGACACCACTAAGTTCTCGCTTTGAATATGTCGCGTTTCTTCGTTGCAGGCAATATCTCAGAAGACGGAAGGGCACCCATTCATTATAGAAGTCGTGCGGACGGCGGCAACATCTCTTCCGGCAGGGCATTCGTCTTGTAGCGGTGCCATGAAATCTAGAACGTTTTTCTTGTCATTATCGGTGGTGCTACAGCAGCCCGCCTTATTCACCGCCATTTTGTGAGAAACTTAGGCTAAAATGGACTGTCACTTTTTCTACTCTTACATCTTCTGGTTTTATAAATGGAAAATACGCAGCACATGATAGAAAGAAGTCGCAGAAAGGTCTTGTTGACCCTTTTGAACGAAAATGGAGGCTTTCAAGTGAAGTTTGATAATATCTGGACACTTTCCACGCCAACTTCAATATCCATCTTGGACGACTCTTCTGCTGCTGGCTGCTAGAATAGGGAAAAGGGTAAAGGTAAAGATTACAGACATAGAGGGGACACCTCGCTCACTTCGACCTATACAGATCTATTGTGGTTACCACCCCCAGGAGGCAAGGATGAAATGAGGGAACCGAAGGTGCCACACAGGCTCCCAACTAGACAGACCACAGAGACGCGCGGAAGTCCCTAACAAGTGCTGAGATCTCTTCATCCCTGCGCCAGACCCCGCCAAGCAGCCATCACATCGCGGTTCCGGTGTCGCACTGAGCGTTCCCCCGACGGAGGACAAGGCCGGTCAAACGCCACCTAGCGCCGAGAACAACAGTTACCATGCGCAGTCATCCGCGCCACCTGTCCGGTACTGCCAACACTACACGCCTGAAAGCACACCTGAAAGATGATAAGAAAATTAAATAAAGGGAAATGATGGAAAGGAAACCGTGGTATGAAATAATGTACCCCAGTATTCGCCTAAGTGACATATGGAAACCAGGGAAAAACCCATGTTAGAGTGCGTGACCTCGCGGATCGAACCCGCGACCTTCGAATGAGGATCCCAGGCGCTATCGCCTGAGCCATCCCACTCGGTGCTAGAATAGGGACCTATGTGGTCTTTATCTCAGTAATGCGTGCATGGTGTGAGAACAGAGGCAGCGACTGAACCTTCCTTACTCACCCCACATTCTCTTGCTGAGTGACGAAGATTGTTTTGATGCAACAAGCGCAGTGTTCGATTGTAATAATTTCTATGCTGTTAACTATTTTGTTTATATTAAAATATTTTGATACAATAATTATTGCAGCCACCTACTGTGATTAGGAAAATTACATAATCCTCAAATTTGTAACCTTCCTTTATCGTATGCTATAATATTCTTACACTGCCTTGTGATTAACATACCAAATTGTTTCTCTTTCACAATAAATAAGGCAGTTAAGTTCCATTGCTATTAGCCTTAAAATATTTTAAAACTATTTAATCAACGTAATAAAGTGTTTGGTTTTAAACTCAATGTTGTGTTCAAACTTTGAAGCACGAAGTACAATATCTTATATTAAATAAACTAAGAAGAAACAACCCCTAAAAGGTGGAATCATGTCGTCCATTTTACGTGTTTACAAATACGAGTATTCAGAAAGTACCATTTCAAATTTTAAATAAGTACTGGTGAGATCATCAACGTTTGCTTTATGCTTCTAATAGTGACGTTTGATATTGTAACGCTTTATATTTGCAAATTGAAATCCGCATATTAAACAGCAAACTTTCCTGTTTTTGTAACTTACAAAAAAAAAAAAAAAAAAAAAAAAAAAAATCTCTCTTCCACTCTTCATGAAACAAACGTCCCGACGAAGCCATACTCGCCACTGAATGAGGCGTGTGCGAAGCAAAGGTAAAGCTGAACAGCAGTGAAGGGGAGAGATGACCGGTGGAGTGAGACAGGAACACATTTCAGCAGAGTGGCCCTTTTGAGCCGATTTTGCCTATGCTTGATTTAATGGTTACTAATTAATAAGCTATTTGCAGTGAGTTGCCGACTGTTTGAGGATGTAGAATTAAACTGTTTCTGTATTTAGTATGAGAACTGTAGCTATTGAAGTATTGTACCTTATAGCTTCTGACATATCAATAACTTAACGATTTTAAGTAATTGTTTCCGTAAAAACAATCAGTAGTATGAGCTATGGTGAGTTGCTGAAATGTTTACTTACAGCGACCACCAAATATGTATAGTCCTAGCGCGGTCTTTAGACGTTATAGACGGCCGATAATCGATCACATTGTAAAACAAGAAACACCTGAATTTTAGAAATAACAGCTCTTTCATCAACATAGGTCTCACTTATTTAATTACTACTCAATCAAAGTTCTTACATCATAGATTACCAAATCTTAATTCCTTATTCGTATCTGCTCTGCAGTTCTTACTCTGTAAGTTGCTAAACTCTAAGAATTTATTTCTGTTTCTAATATTCAAAATTGGCCTATCTGTGTTTCTGCAACTCTAAATATAGTGAGTTCTAAAAATCGGAGCCCTAATAGATTTCTTGCTGGCTGATTTCACAGGAAGCGTAATTGCCTTAGCTACACTGACTTACCACTAATTGCTTATTCTTGACATGGAACTTTCCTTGCTAAGGACTTCTTATTTCCTTATGAAAGTGGAACCATGCTCCTTTCTCTCTGCACTAGTTTTAACATTATTTATTGCAATTATATTTTATCATTAAACTTTGCAGTCAATAATTTGGTATTAAGTTGTAGGTATGGCAATCTCTCGGAAGATCTGCTGGCTAAATGACTTAACTTTAATCATTAGTGTTTGCCATTTTGCTGGATCACCTTTCTGATTGTTTACTAGGGATTTGTCTTACTTTTCGGGACCTGAAATTTTCTCTTTGGGGTCAGGCGGTGTACACGCTACACTTAAGTTACAAAGAGGAATGAAAGCGTATGTTTTAAAAAAAACACTCTACGAGATTGCTGAGTAGAATTAGATCTACTAAGAGAAACAAAACAAGAAAGACGGTGCGTTTTATTGTTCATTTATTCTGCTACGCTTCCTATGCAACGCTCATATTCTGATTACATTATCGTAACGAAGGAAACATTGGAATGCTTTCAACTTTAAGAGCAATGGAGGGAATTTTATGATAAAGGTAACGATGTCAAATATTACAATGTTGTCATGGTGGAGTGATATTGTTAAGTTTATGAAATATGCTCTGTGACAAGATCTAAATTTTGCAAAAGTGTTTCCCATCAATTTGTTACACTTTCCACCTTTAAGGCCCAGTTGCATAAAACTTAAGCTAAGTTCAATCACTTGAAAATGATCTTCAGTCAAGCTGAACTTATACTTTGTGTTGTATAAACCTTGATTAAAGTTCATGGCACATTGATCCAAGATTAAATCTGACGTGAATTTCCTCCAGTTAAAATAATGAAATGAAAATAATGAATTTTTGTATTTATTTGGACAATAGGAGCATTATTTCAAATTGTATCAACTACTGAAAACAAAAATACACAGAGGAAGCAAAAACTGATTATTCCTAACCTAAAACATGGTTCACAAATGGTAAAATGTGAAGTAATTGTGTTTGAACCTTACTTCCAGGAACATGAAAAACTTAAATTTGTAATTGTGTTCTTCAAATTTAAGAAAAATGTGTTGGACTTAAACATGCTTTATTCTATCAATTGGTAAAATATACAAAAATAGAAAAGAGAAACGTTTAATGAAGTAAATAAATAATTAACCAAGAATTAAAATCCCCAGTGACTTCCATGCAGTTTCTTTCTGAGTTTGATTCTACTATATGTAGACTCCATAAATATGTTTTTTTTTCTTTGTGAGTGGAATTTGACAATCTCTCTCGTTTCTTTTTCTTGTTTCTGCGCCTGTCGAGTGCATCTGAAGCTGTGAAACAAACTATTTCTCTGCCCGCAAGTAGCGATTTTCAGCTGTTTTACACGTTGTCAAACGTTAAATTACGAATTAAGATTGAAGTTCCACTGAGATTCGATGATCATAGATTAGCTTTATACAAAGCGATTCTATACTGATCTTAGTTCATGTTCTGACAGATTAAATCTGATGTCTAGACAGTGATATTTATGCAACTAGGCCTAAAAGTTATATCGCTATCGATGTGATGGTAACTTTCATTCTCTTGCATTCTGGGCACTCAAGGGACCTTTCCGAAGGGATCAACTCAACATTTCTCGTCATAGAACTTTTAAAGAACTATCATTCTGCGGTATCTGGTGAAACTGGTTTAATTACTCCTTGACATGGGTTACAGTATTCAGTACTCTAGGGTCATATGAATTTTGAGAACTCCATTGAAACGTTTTTTGTTCTCCATTTTTTCCCAGCCAGAGTTTCATTTGGCTCTCCTGCTTCCCTACGGGTGTCTACCCTGCTCCCTTTCGTTGGAATAAACGAATGAAATTATGTTTCTCCCCTGCTTTCCATCAACGTTTTCTCCCTTACATCTCCATTTACACCCAGTCACAATGAAATGGTCTTGCTCTGGCACTGCTATTCTTAGTTGATTTCATAACTCGATTCGCCGTTGTAGATGTATACTCTGAAAGCACAATAAAGAAAAGCTAATGTAAATAACGTAGAGGAGAATATGTGTAGTGATCCTACATCTCGTTTACCTGTAATAACCTTTGAGCCTTTGATTTCCACTAATATTTCGACACCCGAGTTTCAGAATTCATATCATCATCATCATCATCATCATCATCATCATCATCATCGTCGTCGTCGTCATCATCATCATCATCATCATCATCATCACCATCATCATCATTATTATGTCATTATACATTTGGCGGATAAACTATCTTCTCTAAACATCTATATTATACTATAACATGGTTTGGAAGGCACTCAGGGATCGTTTAGTCACTACAGCTTTGTCTTCCCGGAGTTATCTCTTTATATTTCAATTATGTACAGAATATCCTGAATAGCACTGTTTTATAATTACTTTAAAGCAAGGAATCACTGAAAAACTGAAAGAAATGATGAAATATGTGCTTTTGTGAATACTATATTCTAAAATAACATTACACATTAGCTTTATAAGATGTGATTAAAGATATGCTTTATAAGGGGCCGTTGTAGCCTTGATGTTGCAAATGAGCTACAATTTTTTATAGTGAAAATACACCAGAAAAAAAAATTACCTGTGTTTCGACTTTCTCTCTCATAGGGTCTCTATTTGTCGGGATAAAACTATGAAGGTTCAAGCCTAACGTCTGGTTTAGGTCTATCTTCTGCTCAATTATCAGTTGGCTGGGACGGGATCTTGAATGTGATTTAAAGAACATTATTGCTTTACCAACCTTAAATCAATTGGGTTTAATAATAAGAATTTTGTCAATGGGTTTTTCTATTTCAGCTTTTTTTCGCTGGGATTTATTTCCTTTTTTATATTTTGTTCGCTTCTTTACCATCTCTATTAAGAATTTTACACCAGGATAATATACTTTGCCCCGCAGAGAGGCTACAAGTATATGTGCACAAGACCGTGCTAAAAACAACTCACAAACTTGCAACCAACGCACGTAGCGAAGAGAAAGTCGGCCGTAATTGAGCTTCATTTTTTCACTTTGAAAGGTAGAATCAGACCTGCAAAATTCAATGCCTTAGAGCATTATTAAGAGCAGTCGGGCTTAGAGTAAAAGATCCGTGGTTCACATTCCCGTTATGTCATTAATTTTTCCAATTCTGATTCTACCTTTCAAAAAATTATAAATAGAAAACTTTGGCCTATGGGAGAGAAACCCAAGACGAGGGCAGTTTTATTTTCGAACTACTTTCACTACGAAAATTCCAGGTTGATTTGAACATCAATGTAAGGATAGTTTCTTGTTAATAGTCCTACGATATGCAATCCACTTATATTAGACACTGTTTATTTTCTGTTTTCCTTCATTGCAAGGTTCAGTGTTTTTCCACCCATTCAAATTCTATAATGACCAAAGCTTTAGAGCAACTGAATTCAAAATTTCTTTGGAACTTTTGGAAAGCGTAACTAAAAAAAATACAAGTAGGGTTTTACCTACTTTTTGGATACCTGTCAAAATACATTTCAAGACATTTGAAGTACATTTAAAACTTCGAAAAAAGAACATGGAATGAATATTTTACGAAAAGCTCACCCCCTCCCCAGGAATAAGGAAACAGAATTGAAAGCTTATGCATTTTTAATTGCTTAATGAGGGAATTATTTCAAAATTAGTACTTACGTTTGCTTAGAATATTTAACACAGGAAATATATAACAGATTGGATCAACTATGTAACTGGGAATTAGGAATTTTAGGTGCTAAAAGCTTGGGAAATATTTTTTTGTGCTGAAAATATAAAAAATATGTGCCAAATCAATTAAATAATTTAAGATCTCTATGGCTGAGCTAATATAAATGTACGTTGTATTTACCAGAATTTATTCATGGAAGAGATCACCAAGTACTGAATTACAGTGTACAAACATATGTTTCCTTAAATATTCCATCCCAAAAGACTAATAACGATTGTCATGAAAAATTTATATTGAATGTCGAATTTTTGTTACCTCTTAAATTATTTGTACTTTGTGAACGTTGGTCTACCGTTACAGCTTCAAGTGAAGGCTGACAACACAGCCAACACAACTGAAAATAGCCTTAAATTCTGCAGCATATAGTTGAACATGTAACTTACAGTACTTTTCACTCTCGACATGTTTACTCCACTGCGAACTCAAAACTGCTGATATGTTACTTTCCCACCCCACAACACAAATGGAAGAATGTATAAACGTTATAGATTTACAAATGACTTCACAGTTTAATGGCCGCCTTCAAATATCAGTGTATAGATGGGCGACCAGTGAGAAGCGTTAACACATGCTTAATCAAGCGCATGGCAGTGGAGGAATTCACGTTATCTTGTAGGCTCATGTTGCTTGAATAACCAGGATGTTTATATTTTCTTCCAACTGAAGGGATTAGATAGCTGACATTAAGTTCTTCCAGTACATTGCGACCCTGAGTAATTGAGCATTAAAGAAGTTGAGTGGTGACTTGTTAAACATAATTCTGCTGCTGCTTTTATGTGACTTTGTGTAAATATATGAAAACAAATTAAAAAGAAGTTTCCTCCTATGCAATTTATGTGAATATTCGAAAATATTTTTTTACATAAAGATCGCAAAATATGTATTTTTATGTGCATTAAAACTTAAAATATTTGCTCTGGTGTGAATATCGAGAATATTAAACTCAGTTTCAAGTTAATATTAGGATGCAAACAAAATATGTATTTACCTGTTATAAAGTTTTAAAAATTTGGATTACTTTTCTGAAAGATTGGAATAAAACTTAAAAGAGGATAAAAATCTAATGTTGTGTATGCAGTAATATAAGGAGAAAAGTGAATCTATAATTTATTGCAATGGTTGGATGTGAGATTTACTAAGATATGGTTATAAATTGGAAAGTGAGCCCTTGCTCACTTATTTATTAGTTTATTAATTATTATTATTATTATTATTATTATTATTATTATTATTATTATTATTATTATTATTATTATTATTATTATTATTATTATTATTATTATTATTATTATTATTTTATTATATTTTTACATCATATCTCATACAGCACCAATATGTAAAGAGTTTCCATGTCTCGATGGTTTACAGGTTTTTATAAAATATGTTAACTCCTGTTTTTGTAAATATTAGGCTAACACTTAAGCCAAAATAAAGCAAGATAGATTAGTTTTTGTTTATTACATACAGATAGTCGAAAGCCAGGAGCTTTAAATATTACTGCAGAGTGGACTGGAGTATAAAAAGAATTGAGCCGGTATTTTAGGGATCTACATATTGTGCTAGATTAGGTTTTACAGCTCCCGTTTTGTTGCCGTTGCGAGAATGCTTCCAATTCCAGACAAATAGGACTATTTGAGCTACAGAGGAATCGAGATGAAAACAGAAATGCTGAGATATTGGAATTCCAAGATCTAATAGAGATAGGAAATGTCCCATCTTTTCGTCTAGGGCTGCTTTCATATGAAAGGAAAGAAGTCACTCCTCAAATGAAAGTCTTTTAAGTTTCCGAACCACTTACATGGCAGGTAGAGAAAATATTGCACTCTACCCAAAAATCCCATACCGAGATTCACTCTAATGTATGTTTTGAACCTAAAAAAAGGCTTTCTTGAAGAAAGATTTACACCTGAATGTTTATCTATATGTGTATAGTTGACTATCTTAAAAACATCGGTTAAATAACTAACTTGGTATTTAAGTTTTCCATCTTCTAAGGATAAGATGGGAACATCTTAAAAAATATATCCCTCCACTCCAAAATTATATTTACAAACACTTTTTTTTTCGGAAATTTTGATTTTCTCATAAATAATTCAAACATTTTTTATTAAAATACCACTTATTTAAGATATCCTATAGGACATCCTTGTTCTGCATGACTTTTGCATAACTGGTAAACCTCAAGGCTATGTATGGAAGGGGATACCTTGAGCTAAGACCTACACAGAGTTATTGTGTCTGACATCCCCCAAAAGGCAGGAATGAAGTGCGGGAACCACGGGCCGCAGCCAGACGGGCTTCAGGGACGCGCGGAAGACCCTAACGAGTGCTGAGATCTCTTTATTCCGGTACCAGGCCCTAATGTTGTACAAGCGTCCTCACCCTCGGAGTACAGCGACCGCCCAACGCCACCTAACGTCGAGAACAGAAGTTACAGTGCGCAGGCATCCGCGCCATCTGCCCGGCACCGTCAACACCCTTTGCCTAAAAGCACACCTGAAAAATGATAAGGAATGAATGACGGGAAATTATGCAAAGGAAACCATGGTATGAAATTAAGCACCGCAGGATTCACCTATGAAGAGACAGAAAAAATCTTGCTGCACAAAACATGTTAATCTTATTAAACCACATATTTTATGTCAAATACATTCTTCTTGTGGAGTTATTGGTTTGAAGTTTACGCTTTTCTCAAATGGGAAGTAGTTACTAGTTTTCTTTTTCCCTCTAGGTTATGCTAAGATATTGGAGTTCCAAAGCTACCACATAGCGACCAGCTCTATAATGATTTGGCTATCGCTTGTCTACTGTATTTCTCGATACTCATTGTACCCACAGGGAAACATAATTAACTTTACTACAAATGTTCCTGACGATTAACATGGGCAAGATAGAAGAAAAATCTTTTGAGTAAAGTTTATGAAGAATGGGTAGAGAAAGTCATTTAAAGTATCACACAATATGTTCTTTTCTATTTCTGTCCCGAGTGGTATGTTTACCTCATACTTTCAAAAATTGTGCGGGTGGTAAGCAATGTCAGCGTAGTGTTGTGACTTGGCGCTCAACAAAGGACGGACGGGGCCAAGCTACTTCTCTCCTCGTGCCGTGCTAGCGAGCGGGCAAAGACGTTCAAGACTAGGCTGCCTCGCGGGATTGCTGTATGTACGCGATTGTTAACAATCGAGGCCGCAGAAACAAAAGGGGTATCGAGAACGTTGGCGAGACTTCTTGCTGAATCATTTCCGGTGTGTGTGTGCTCGCGCGCGCGTGCGTGTAGAAATTGAGAAAGGTCCGTGTGACGTCATCCCCAGTATATAAAGAGGCCTGAGAAGGGAGTTTTAGAGTAGAGTTACGGACATGAATCGGTGAGTGTGTCAGTGAATGCAAGACAGCTGTGTGTGACAGCTCTGACGACGTGCAGTCTGCAAGTCCAAGGTAATAGCCGAGACATTCAGAGGAAGAAAGAGGCTGAGAGCCAGGAAGAATTTTAAAGTCATGCCACAGCAAACTAACCGCCGTTGTCCTAAAAACTGAAGTACACGAGAGGGAAAAGATGAAAGGTGGTGGAAGGACGTTCTAGTAGAAAGAGAACCACCCCAACATTTGCCTACCGACCCGAGGCAATGCCGGAATAACCCATGGTCAAGGGTACCACACAGTAACCGTAGCCAAAATGGTAACGGGAAACAAGGCAGCACAAACATTTTGGTTCACAATAGCCCGAAAACGAGAATGGAAGGCACATTCTCTATCAGCTTATTGACAGAAAGTAGAGGTCGATTTTGCGCATTGGGAATTATATTCTTTCTAGCTTGCGACTAGAGAGAGCTCTAGTGGCTGTTTCATGGCACGGCCGCCTTGAATGATTTCTGCAGCGCTAAGCCTAATACCCACAATAAGTCTAACATGCCGTGTCCGGCAACGGGAACGAGAAGGTTGAAACTTTGCCAAATCTTCTTTCCCTTTCCTGAGGACCAGGAAAGCTTTCCGTCGGTTGTGAACACTCCCACTTGAATACGCTATTTCAACTTTCTCGTTCTGGTTATCGTTATCGTTAGCGGTGGTTGTAAACCAACCTTGAAAATGACCGTATCAATGGGAATCAATCTCGAGACCTCCCGAAATCTAGGCTGGGTTTTGTAGTGTTGTGTATGATTTTTTTTTTTTAAGTTTCAACTTTTATTTACGCAGTTTTGGTGCAATTTTATGGTAAGAAATACCCAAATAGAGCACTCGGTAATATGCAAAGGATCGACAGTACCTACCAAAAGTGTAAGGACACCTGCGTATTTCATCGAAATACACTCTCTTCTTAAATTATTTTGTCCAGCAGCCTATGTCTCGCCGACCCCCTCCTCCAAAAATATATATATATATATATATATATATATATATATATATATATATATATATATTATTAGGATACATTTTAAAAACTAAATCTGATGTGTTGCACTCACATGACTTTCTCTACTCTTGTACTAACCATTCTTACAAACTCTTATTCCTATATCTTCTTCGTGTTAGTTGAGATAAACATTTATATAACTTATCTTATTGCTTATTTCCTTGTAGGTACAAGGGGAATATTAGAAGACAGTAGGCTTTGTGCGATAGTTAAATGTTTTAAAGCTTTGGGATTCTGTTGCCTTTGCCCACTTAACATATAAAAAAATAAACAACGATGATCCTTTTCAAGAAAGTTCTAAGTTTTCCGAAACTCACACACATAACAAGGAATATCTCCGAAATGGTTCACCCTACAAGAAAATGTATTGAGACATAAATTGTGTATTTTAGCAAGATCTACATTTTTTGTATAGTATGATTTGGTCCATCTCTAACGGTTTACCAGTTATGCAAAAGTCGTCCAGAGTAAATACGACTACAGGGGCTATAGCCAGAAAATTTAAGATATACATTTCATTTGTCGTAAAAATATCTCAAACATATGACATTTTAATCAAAATCGTTATTGCCATTTTCAAGAAAATCAAAATTTTCGAAAAATCTTCCATGTAAAGGGTAGTTTAGGGTGGGGCTATTTTCTTGAAAATCTTCGTGTCGCATCCTTGAAATACATTAAACTTAAATACCGACTTTGGTTTTTAACCGACTTTTCGTTTTTGAGTTATGCTGTCCACAGACTGACACACAGACACACACACGGACCTTTTTCTAAAAATGCTTTTTTTTGGATTCAGGAGGCCTCAAAACATATATTCCCGGTGAAATCTCGACATCGAATTTTTGGGTGGAATACAATACTTCCCCTACTTACCAGTAGAGAAAGTAAAAATAATGATGTAAATGTCATTGTTTTTAAAGGAGTTGTGATATTTTTCTGTTTAAGAAAAACCGAAACAATTCTCATTTTTAATTCTTTGTGGAGATGTGATCATGCAAATATATGAGATATCAATTTTATTTTTCTCTGAAGGGAAAGGCACACATGTAAGGAATATTGATGAATATGACATTGTTATAATATACTCTTTATCAACAATTGAGATAATGATTACTTAGACTTAAACGGCCTTAGTTTGCGACGAGATGTCGGCATAATTTTTAATTCTTTATTTTCTTAAAAAAGCCAACAAGACATAATGTGTATAATGTTATAACTTTAAAACGAATTGTAGATAAAGAGTTTAAATGAGCACTATTTGGCACATGAGTTCAACCCCATTATAAATGAGACAGCGAAGCCGAAGGGGTATCTTGTATTCTGCATACTGCAGATATTTGACGTTCCAACTCCGGTGGCAGGTTTTTTAGTGGGTATGGCCCTCTTCAATGGCGACTCCTGCACTACCAGATGGTCTGAGTAACAAGATTTTTTCCCCTCGATCTATCTATACATGGATGCTGCTATGTTGATCTTGTTATGATGCCATGGCACTCAGTTGGGCTATAGCTTCCATTTTGGTCCATTGTGAGAAGAGGTTGTTAAGCAAAAATGGATGAAAAATCTGAATAAGAATGTTAAATAGCAAGTAAGAGGTGCGCAAAGGTGCAGTAAGCTATACAGACATACAATTCAACTGGGAATAAGTAAAACACGTGTGACACACGCAATAAAAAATCTGATGGTTGCACTCACATGACTTTCTCTACTTTTGTACTAACCATTCTTACAAACTCTTATTCCTGTATCTTCTTCGTGTTAGTCAAAATAAACATTTGTACAAATTATCTTATTGCTTATTTCCTTGTACTTGCAAGGGGAATGTTAGAATACAGTAGGCTTTGTGCGATAGTCAAATCTTTTAAAGCTTTGAGATTCCGTTCTCTTTGCACACGTAACATATAAAAAAATGAATAACGATGACCCATTTCACGAAAGTTCTAAGTTTTCCGAAACTCACACACATAACAAGGAATATCTCCGAAATGGTTCACCCTACAAGAAAATTTATTGAGACATAAATTGTGTATTTTAGCAATATCTACATTTTCTGTATAGTATGATTTGGTCTATCTCTAACGGTTTACCAGTTATGCAAAAGTCGCCCAGAGTAAAGACGACTACAGGAACTATAGCCAGAAAATTCAAGATATACATTTTATTTGTCATCAAAATATCTCAAACATGAAATTTTAATAAAAATCGTTAGAGCCATTTTCAAGAAAATCAAAATTTTCGAATAATTTTCCATGTAAAGGGTAGTTTAGGGTGGGGCTATTTTCTTCAAAATCTTCGTGTCGCATCCTTGAAATACATTAAACTTAAATACCAACTTTGGTTTTTAACCGACTTTTCGGTTTTGAGTTATGCTGTCCACAGACTGACAGACTGACAGACCGACACACGGACACAGACTGACACAGACACACACACACGGACCTTTTTCTAAAAATACTTTTTTTTGGATTCAGGGGGCCTCAAAACATCTATTTCCGGTGAAATCTCGACATCGAATTTTTGGGTGGAATACAATACTTCCCCTACTTACCAGTAGAGAAAGTAAAAATATAGGAAAAGCGGCAAATTTTCAGACCTGGAGCGAAGCGGTATGCCAAGGGTTGCAACGCTCTGGGAGGATAGAACTATAGCAGTTATATGCATAAGAAATTGGAACAATATTACCGTGTAAGAATCTTGTAAAGAGTATCCCAAAAGAGTAAAACTGTGTTTGAAAGTCAAAGTAGGCCCAATAAAGTATAAAATTATATCAATGTATGTTTGAAGCAATATGTTATACATTTATAATGATGCATAATGTTATATACTTCTAAGAGAAGATTTAAAAATATCAATAAGTGTCCTTATACTCTGGTCTTTTGGCATAACATGTAGGGGTAAGTTGAAAAGTAATTATATTTTACTCATCGAGTTTGGTGCTGTGAAAGAGGACATCCCCGCGACCCAAATGAACGTGTCGTATCTGTCCTAACGCGTCACAGGTTTATGACATAAGGAGGGTAACTAATAAATAATAGAGCTGGTGACACAATGCAAGCCCAAGTGAATTGTCAAGAGACGTTAGTGACATGACAGATGATTTAGGTGTCAAAATAGTATCAAATGTAAAACAGGACATCCGTGTGCGACTACCGCAGATATGTGGTTACATAGCTGCAAAAACATTAATTACATTGCACTTACGCTGCACTGAATATGTTCACAATAGATACTACATGGCCGAGGTTGGTATTTCCTAAGAGCGAACATAAAACTAGCCATTATTCATCGTGATGCCGTACAGGTAAATTTCTGTCTCTCACACACTGCTAACCGGGTTCACATCCCGGAATGTCTATCTATCTTGGTGAAACATTCAATCGACTTTTTCTCTGAATCCTTAGAACGAATATCAGATAGCTTTAGTTATTTCGTTCTCCGAGGTCAAATAGGCCAAATAAGACCATTTGATTCAATATTATTTCATACTTACCTGGCCAAATCTTTTAAAATTTGGCAAATTTATGTAGTGATCCTTGGGGAAATGGATTTTGTAAAGTTTATTGGATAACTCAAGATATACTACATTAAAAATCTCGGTTTTCTAAAAGGAAACAAATTGTTCTTAAGACCAGGTGTTGCATATCTTTTGCTGACATATAGAACATATGTGATCATGTCAATAATTGAGTAAGATTTTGAGCAGAAATGTGTTTTATTAAAGAAAAGTAATACAATATTAAAACCGCACAATAGCAAATTTACTTATAGAAATCAATTAAAACGAAAAATCTGATGTGTTGCACTCGCATGACTTTCTCTACTCTTGTACTAACCATTCTTAAAACTCTTATTCTTCTATCTTTTTGTCTTAGTTGAGATAAAAATTTGCAGAATTATCTTATTGCTCGTTTTCTTGCACGTGCAATGGGAATATGGGAATACAGTAGGCTTTGAGCGAAGTAATTTTTTTCCGGATATTTAGAGACTTTTATCTGACAGGGAAGTTTTAACAAGTATAAGTCATTTTAGTCATTTTAAGAGCAAAGTCAGATTTTTGTCATTTTTCATAGGTTTGCAGATTGTTATAATTTTAGAAGAAGCAAGTTCAGAATCTCAAAATATAAACTCTTTGGGAGTGTATTGGAATATGGCTCAATTTTTTAAACAACTGGACTTGTTCAACTAAACAGTTCCCGTCTATTATAAGACAGACTTGTCCTGTAAGGGAAGGGATGGTGAATTTACTTGCTATTTTTGAGGGTTGCCCCATACATACTGTTACAATGTAGTGTTTACAAAACAGAAGCTAGTGCCCTAAGTGATATTTTTATTTCATCATGTCAAAGGTAAAAACAAGCATTTCCGTGAAGTTGAAGATAAAATAGATTTCCTAAAATGAGTAGCAAGTAACCAAAATCGTGTGAAAGGTAAAGTGAGCAAACTTATCTTTGATAAAATGGAAAATGTATTGATAAGAACAGTGGATGTGATACAATTGTAAGATTGTAGATGTATTGTCAGGTAAGAAGCATTCCTTCGATGAATAAGAGCTTTTGGCATACCCCAGCATGTTCTGTTGATGTTGAAATTAATTTCTCTATGTGCAGGTACATAATAGTTGAAATAGTTCTTTAAATTTGAAAACTTACAAAAAGTGTTACTTATTGTAATTGAGTATTCAGTGATAAAATGTAAGTAAAATATGTAAAGAGATCAACAAATGAAGGTAACTTACAAGTCATACTTTATTCTTTTAGACCCTTTTAGTTTCATCACGAATAGCAACTAGAGGAAGTATTGTATTCCATTAAAAATTCCGTGTAGAGATTTCACTGGAAATATATGTTTTGATGCCCCCTGAATAAAAAAAAAGTAGTTTTAGAAAAAGGTCCGCGCGCGCCCGCGCCCGCGCGCGTGTATGTGTGTGTGTGTGTGTATCTACCAGTCTGTGGACAGCATAACTCAAAAACGAAAAGACCATTAAAACCAAAATTGGTATTTACGGTTAAAATGTTTTAAGGATGCGACACGAAGATTTTTAAGAAAATTCTTCCACCCTAAACTACCCTTAACATGAAAAAGTTTTCGAAAATTTTGATTTTATCGAAAATAACTAACGATTTTGATAAAAACCCCACATGTTTGAAATATTGTTATGGCAAATGAAATGTATATTTTGAATTTTCTGGTTATAGCCCATGTAGTGCTCTTTCCTATGGATGACTTTGCATAACTGGTAAACCGTAAGGGATATACCAAATCTTAGTATACAAAAAGGTACTTCTTGCTAAAACACAATTTATGTCTAAATACATTTTTTTTAGACTGAATCACTTCGAAGATATTCCTCGCTATTTGTGTGAGTTTTGGAAAACAAACTTTCGTCAAATGGAATATCGTTATTCATTTTTTTATGTTAGCTGTGCAAAGAGAACGTAATTTGAAAGCTTTAGAAGATTTGATTATCGCTCAAAGCCTGCTGTATTCCCACATTCCCCTTGCACCTACAAGGAAATAGACAATAAGATAATTTCTTCAAATGTTTATCTCAACTAACACGAAGAAGATTGAGGAATAAGAGATTGTAAGAATGGTTAGTACAAGAATAGAGCAAGTCATATGAGTGCAACACATCAAATTTTTAATACACGTTAAGGTCATAAAGTTATAATTTAAGGCAACTTTTGATCCGTGAAGTTATAATAATCCGGACCCTAAACATCACACACAGTTATATGAGAGGAATGGATATGCTGCTTTATCCACAATGTGTAATAAATGTATAATCTCAGTAAGATAAGGAAACCAATCTTTGTTTGAAACATATGTGATTGAGTTTGATTTATAGTTATGAACAAATTAGTGTGTGCTCCCTATACCTGACAATATGTAAGAGGAAGAATGGGAGAGGTAATCCTTTTTAGAACGGATGACCATGTATCCCGTTTTGATCGGGAACGGGGTGGGTAAATTGGGTCCGGTCTCCATTTCATGTCGGATTAGAAGAAAAAGGAAACGCGTGGAGGTAAAATGTGTCCAGTTAGAAAAATACGGGTCGAATTTGCTTCTTTTCCTTCAGGCAACTATTGTCACCGATGAAATGCTACTATAAGCATGACTGAATTGTCCAACCTTTTATTTGTTATTTTTAATACTCGTAACTAATTGTAGACAAATATCCATACTTGGAAGATAGTTTACATTGATGGTTTGCATATTCATGTTTGTCAGCACCAGATGAAATGAAAATTATTTGTTATTTTACGTCGCTATTAAAAAACTATTAACAACTTTGACACCATTATGGTTAAAACTGCCGTAGGCTACAGTAGACGAAAGTGTAGTTTACGGTACTTTTCTTAGTATACTTGATCAGTTAAGAGCCTACCCCAATTACCTGCACTTATTGGGCGTTATCTCATATCGATCGTGTTATTTATGCTTTTTGATCATGTTTTTCTAGATTCCTCTAGAAACAGGGAAGCTTTGAACTTTGAACCCTCTCAAAACTGAGAGAGGGTATATGAAGGGTCGCTTAACCTATGGGACATTAGTGATTTCAAAAACATTTGGAAGTTTCTCTAAGTATACCACAATTCAGATCCAAGTCACGGATAGTGATCACTAAAGGCCGGAGGCGTGTGCGTTTTTCTAGGTATACTGCACATGGACTTTACTGTTATCGCTCGCGCATGTAAACAACTGCAAGTAGGTGCAGCCTGAGCATGAAAAACGCCTCACTGCAGACAACCTACAAGCATCATGAACATTCTGGAATTGCACTTAAACGCTTATACATAATGCTATTTATTAACTATAATATCGTCACAGAGTGCATTACACTGTAAATTTACACATCTACATTCGTAAATTATTAAATGTCAAATATCGACGCCTATCACTGAAGCAGCTTTTAAACAGTAAAAAAACTTCTTCCTACGTCACATGACGTCAGAGGTGCAAATATAAGGAATTCCACTCTGCCGTCCGGCGTGTTTTCCTTCTTATTGGATTTTGAGATTAGATTTGGTTAGTTTGAATTTAATTACATTTTGCGAACATTCATTCTGATCAGCCATTCGATTAAGGTAAATTGACTTTGTAGGCTTAGAAATAAACAAAACATTCATTCAATTTTATTTTGGCTACCAACACACGTGCAATTCATACAATCTTCAATGATTGAAATAGAAATACAACACATTACATTCACACAATCTCCTCTACACACTTCTCTTTTATGAAACACAATCATACTTCTTTTTTTACAACACTTCTACAAAGAATTCATACAATTTTCTATACGATTAACACAAAAATTCAACGTCTTTTATTCACACAGCTTTCTCTACTTGCTTTTCTTCCCGTGGTATTTAGGGCTGTTCAACAGTGCCTTTGCAGAGTGTTTTTAGTTATTTATTTTGACTTCTTTATAGTATCCAACGTAAATCTAAAGGTTGTAGGGATCGGCATTCGCTATCTTAAAAGATACTCAAGGCGTATTTTGCGTATATCTTTTGACAAAGGCGCATATTGAACGGGCAGCTTTCGGCCGCGGAAACAAAAGACAAAGACTTTCGCTGGTAGAGCCGGCGGTTTTTGGTGCAACAATGCCGTAGCAACAAACCAGAAGTAAAGATAAACATTTTCAGTAACTGGTGTTTACTATTGAACAGGGGATTTGTCTTTCATTTCCCAAATGCTTTTAATCAGCCATGGAAAACAGAAAAAGGAAATGTTTTACATTAGGTCAGAAAATAAAATTCATAAGAGAGTCAGAATTTAATTCACACAAAAACAAAACCGAAATTGCTCAGACTTAGAAATTGCATATACCACGCTATGTATAGTTCGAGCGAAAATCGGCTTTCCAGTTCCTTACAAAGCGACCGCTTTACGTATGTGTTACGCTGCCGCCGAAAGTCGGTTTTTCAGATCCTTACAAAGTGATCGCTTTATTTATGTGTCAAGCTACCAAGAACGGCCCAACTATACAGTCACCAGTAACAAAATGAGGTGTTGCAGCTAATGCAACAAAAATGAAAAAAGCCAAATTAACTGATTTCTTTAAAGCAGTACCAAGTTCAAAATAATGTTTTCTTTGTACATATCTTTGTTGTTTGTAAAATTTTGCACATGCAAGCCCACTGTATTACTTTTTTTGAAAAAAGGATGCATTATCAAAATCTCATTTGTAAGTAATTCTGAGTTACCCATCGGTCTGGGTTGGATTTGAACCCGCGAACCTGATCCCAAGGTCGCGAATTCAAATCCGGCACAGACCGATGGTTTTTATCTGTGGTTAAAACGACAGCTCCATGTCAGTAGATTTATTGGAATGTAAAGGAACTCCTGCGGGATGAAATTCTGGCACACCGGCGACGCTGATGTGATCCTGGTAATTGACAGCGTCGTTAAACAAAATAATTTAAATTTTTTCCCCTTGATATAAGCATAAATCAGATTCAGCTGTATTAATGATAATAATCATGATAATAGTATTATTATTATTATTATTATTATTATTATTATTATTATTATTATTATTATTATTATTATTATTATTATTATTATTATTATTATTATTATTATTATTATTATTATTATTATTATTAGTAGTAGTAGTAGTAGTAGTAGTAGTAGTAGTAGTAGTGGTAGTGGTAGTGGTAGTGGCAGTGGCAGTGGCAGTGGCAGTGGCAGTGGCAGTGGGAGTGGCAGTGGGAGTGGGAGTGGGAGTGGCAGTGGGAGTGGGAGTGGGAGTGGGAGTGGTAGTGGGAGTGGTAGTGGCAGTGGCAGTGGCAGTGGCAGTGGCAGTGGTAGTGGTAGTGGTAGTGGTAGTAGTAGTAGTAGTAGTAGTAGTAGTAGTAGTAGTAGTAGTAGTAGTAGTAGTTGTAGTAGTAGTAGTAGTAGTAGTGGTAGTAGTAGCAGTAGTAGTAGAGTAGTAGTAGTAGTAGCATTAGTAGTAGTAACAGTAGTAGTAGCAGTAGTAGTAATAATATCAGCTTAGGATAGTGACGTGATATACCTATGACTTAGAATGCTGGAAAGAATTGAGGGGCCAGCAATCGCATTACACGACTAATTTTCTTGGCTGCTTTGGTGTAACAGACACCATCGTTGTGGAATTAGCCGTGTGGGTTATTGCGGAGGTTCGTACGTGAACAGTAAAATCGAAGCTACTCTGTACAACTTGATATTTAAGTCACGTCTATTGCAAGGAACTAATACACTTATTTCCTCTTCCTTTTCTTCCTTCTGCTTTCTTCCCATATGAGTCGTTCAAATTTCCTGCTAAAGGGTAAATGACGCGCTTTTGCAATATATATGTTTAGTGCATTTTTAAAATTATGAATACTGATAAAATACTGTTATTTAAGCCGTGTTCGTGGGCAAGAATTGGCGTATTTTAGGATTTTCTAACAGAATATGAAAATACCATCAACTAAAAGTAAACTATACCTATATATATAGGTATAGTTTACTTTTATATATATATATATATATATATATATGGGGTTTAAATATTCATTAATTACATTAATCCAGGCAATAGTAGGAAAGCTGGGACCGCACTTTGAACCATTATATTTAACCTACTTTTCACTTCCCCTCCAACCTCCACCTCTACTTCTTCAGTTCACGTGGCTCACGTGACTTCATGCACACTACTCTGATAAATGTATCACTTTATTGATACACATTGTTGTGAATTTGTTCCTTTGAAATAAAACAAATGAATGTGCATATGATCCCTTCTCTGCTTCAGTAATTTAAAAGAAATTAATAAGTAATACATCTAAGGATCCTAAATGTAAGAACAATAAAATTATGACTTTATTCTAACTTGCACCAGAAATGTTAGTGGGTTCGTCATACGATATGAGAGTAAGTTAGTGAATTTCTTCTTTTAAATAAGCGTAAATTAACATGCTTTCATGTATCATGCAAACTAAACTTTCCCTGTCCCAATAATTTGCAATAAATGAATAAAAAATGTGTTTTGGGTTGAATTCGGTGGTATATATCGCAGTTGAAGGAACTAGTGGTGGGGGAACCCTGATGCTCGGAGGGGAAGTGAAAAAGTAGGTTAAATATAAGTGTTCAAGTGTAGTCCTAACTTTTCTACTATTGCCTTAATACACAGATACTATAGTTTAAGTCCTAAACTAAATTTTTAGCATTCTGGTACTTTAAAATGTTTTAAACTAGCATTCTAGTTCCTATCGGACAATCTTAAAGACCATTTTGGGTCTTTTTGTTTGCTTTTGTGAGGCTAAGGTTTTGAGATCTAATCAAACTGTTCAGAATAATATAAACATTTAATATTAATGCTTCATTGTTAATTTGAGTGGCTGAGAGTACAGCATATTTAGTTCACAAATACTCTATTGTACCGCTGGTTATGAGGGTCCACTTGAATCCCCAAGAATATGCCCTAGACGTTCCAATTAGCTTGAGCTGCATTGCATATTCACTACACATCACTTCACACGTTGTGAACACAGTCCCCTCAACACATAAGACAACAACACAGCAGGGCTCTCCAGCTGGTCATCAGAGCTGTCTCAGACTTCTCTCCACTCAATAGTCCAGGATCAACTGCGTACACTTCCAACCCACCTGGATGCGCTCCCACAGAGATGTCCGTCCGGGTATACCGCTAATCTCATCAGCTGTAGTTTCCACGTTTCACACCAGACCAACTGAAGCAGGATGACATTTCTCTCCTTGCAGGGTCTCTTAGGTAACAAGTGAGAACTAACAGCAACAATGTTACTAAGTTACACGATGATACCCTTGAATTTCGCTTCTGAAGAGGATTTATTCGAAAAGCGATTACTAGATACAGAAAATCCATGCAAACATTTTTATAACAACATATGACACAGTTCAAACTCAGTACCTATTCATTTCATTACATTCTTGTTACAAGTATGTGTATTTTTTCCATGCACATTTGTATGCTTTGGACTTTTTTTGGAAATAAACCATGGATAATGCATGTTTAAGGAATTTTTAACTTTATCATGCAGGTAATATACATTAAATTGGGTTTAAATAATGGTTGAGTCGATATCAAAGTTTATTGATTTTTCTCTATGTTAGTTTTACTTCAGGAGTTATAATTGGAAAAGTATTCAGTGCCAATTTGAGAAATTCTATATATCCCAGAACTCGGGGTGTTACGGTAAAGAAAAATCTGGACAGAGTGACCTCGGATGAGGGATTATTTCGTTCATAGAGGAGGTTATGTGTAGCAAAAACTTGAAGAATTTGACCTGGACACTGTCACAAATATACTCATTCAAGTTTGCGCCCATAGCTTCTTGTGATATAAAGAAACAATAATTTGTCTATGAAAACATATTGACTAACACGTACAGAATTTCATAAAAATCAACTTTGAAAAAGTAGTTAAAAGTAAAATTACAGTTTCACAAATGAAACAAACATTGATGCAATATTGTTCATTACAGTGTGCTCAATTACCAATCAAAATATGTACACCGTAAACCTGTGTGCATGAAGCTCCTGTTCTTGTTCTGGTTAGCTTCATCTGATTGTTTCTGCCATCAAACGAAGCTGCCTGGAAATAGGTCTCAACCAACTTTGACGGCACCAGAAGCCTACAAGCAGGCGTTCCAACAAACTTCTAGTCCTGCCAAAAGCCGCCAGAACTAACACACAATATACTGGGCCATTACTGCCTAACAGCAACTGATGCCAAATTGGCGCATGTTTGTTGTGCCTAAGTACACACGGAGACAAGTGCAATTGATCAGAAACGGTTTATCGGATGAAACTTAATTTATGAAGCTCTTGTGAATCAAAATTTAAAAAAACTGGCTTTGGCCATCCGACATTCTACTTTCTTTTTAGCTAAAATTTCATTAAACGTATTTATTAGAGTTACCAAATGGACTCATCAGTAGATATGTCGCCCAAATTTGCCTTCGTTGCTGCCAAAGAATTTAAAAACATTTGTCAACATGTTTCATGTTTGGTTGAGTTAGATATAAAATGAAGGGTAGTTTATTTTGGAATTATCCTAAAATATTATTTTTAGTATTAGTTACCGTTGGTGTAACTGGTAGGGGGTTGGAGCAATGGGCTTGCGAGAAATTCTACAGGAAACTGCAAACTGTGCTAGTCCTCAGGTCTTGGTCAGGAATGGCCAGTGGACGGTGACTTAACTATGTGCAATGATAGTTCTATTGCAAATGCCTATTACAGAAGACCGAAGGAAATCTTGAAATGGCAAACACTAGGAAGAAAAAGAAGAGGAACAGTGGGAGGTAGAAACTTAAGACTTTTGACTGGAATGAGACTTGTGGAGATCGAGACTGTCTAATAAAGAGAAACACCATAGAAGTTTTATTTTCGAAAATATTGTGACACCGACTGGCAGCCGCTAACAGACGGTCAAGGTTAAACTACTACACACCACTAACTGCAAATACGTGGTCCGATGACAATGGAGCGGTCAGAACAAAGACGACTATGAGCGCGGCAGAACAAAGCGTTTCCAGGCTGTTCTAGAAACTTTCCTATGCCGACTTATTTATGAGAAGTTCGAGAAAAGATGAATTTCGAGAAAAAATCGTGCGACGTCGTTCTCGCCTGTATAACCGAGTGCGGTGACGAGAGAGAGAGCAGTTCTTCGGAGTCGTTAACTGTGGAACGAGAGGTTAGTTTTAAGCGAGAGAGAGACAGAGAGAGAGAGAGGGGGGGAGGGAGTAGAGAGAGAGCTTGAGTATCACCACAGACAGTCCTGGGCATTTAATTATCATGTCGGGTTATTTGCTGTGTTGGAACAGTTTTTACTGAGTGAATCGTTGTTTGAGCGAACAGTCGAGCAGTATTAGCATTTTGTGTAAGGTTATGGTAAGACAGAACAGCTGTGAGTTGTAAGGCAATGACGAATTGTAGATTGTATTAACTATAAAACAGAACTGTCTTTTTATGCTTCAATTTTACAAGTCAAATACAGTGACAGAAAAAAGAACTGGAATTCGTCAATTTGTCATAATGCCAATAATGACAATTAATTGAATCAATATTTTTTTCGGCACAAAACGAAGGCATCTGAAGTGCACAGATTTATATTTTACAATTCATATACCTTGATTTAGGTAAACAATAGTTTTCATAGCGTGTACGTATGTGAATTCTAACTGAGCGTATGAGACTTGTGGGTTAGATACCCGTCGACCGCGCACTACAGCATTGAGCTCTTGTAGTTTCCCTTGGTCGGTAACTGAATGCTGTACTGGTTTCCCATCTAACACGATCTCTTTTTCACAATTTCCCTTTCATTCAGTTTCCATATCAACTTCCAGATGTGCTTCTAGATTTCATGGCGTATTGTGCTGCTGGATAAATGCTTAATCAAGGAACACTACAAGTGCCGTGGACACTAAAGGGTTACTTGGTCGACATGTACTTAATCGCTCTCTCTAGGTAGCTCCAGCAGTGTGAGTCTCCGAGCCTGGAATTGTTAGAATTTCCACGCACCTCCTTGGCGTGTCTGCTTGCTGTCTGTAGACTTCTGTGGCCTCTTCATTTCGGGCCTTCCTTCTTGAGGTAGTAGCATCAATTGATTTATGTAGATATCAGTGCATGAACTGTCCCCCTATACTCTGACGCAAACGCTCCTCTCCGTCGAAGACGTCTACTTTAAGACCTATAAGATCTTGTGTTTGGTGTCCGAACTAGCTCTAGCAAGAGGTCCTAATCTGCAGGGTGTGCGTGAGCTATGGTAGGAATGGAACCAAACGAAGAATTAACCAACACTTAACTTTATTTGTAAATTTCCAGATTTGTAGAGAACTGCCGACGATATTTAAATAGAATGTAACTTTGTAACTTCAACTACAACGTTATAACACTTTAACTTTGTCACCCTTTAGCAACCGCCGAATTATGTATAGGCGCTAGCTTACGTACAACTCAGAAATTGCACGTGTACTCTCGGCTCGATTCAAGACGAGTGTGTCTTGCGTTGCATTTGTTTTTGCGCGAGCAACACGAAGGAAGTGATTTCCATTGGCTAACTTTAGAGCACGTCATGGTAAGATAGGAATCAGCCCGCTAAATCACTAAGGCTGAGTACAACCAACAATTGTAACCTTATCACTCATTTAAATCTGCCTAGGCTTCCATTCTTGAGACTTTAACATATTCAGCTTTATTACGTTTTCCCCTTCACTATTGACTAGAATCTCCTTTTGTTTCTTTCCATTATCAAATATATATATTGACATAATTTCGGTTTCAACTCTATTAACTAGATATACATTTTATTGTGCATTAAAGCGATGACAAGCGAGCTCCAATGTGTAGTAGCTCTCCTAAGTCTTTTGGCAAAGTGTATTGGGTCGCAAGAGAGAGCAACAAGTGGGATAAACAGGTACAGGAAGGTCGTAGTGTTTGCAGAACGCAGCTGAAACAACTTTTCCAGTAAATGATTACAAAATTGGCCAGTAACGTATGTACGTGGGCTCAAAAGTCCTTTGACATAGGTTTTGCCCTGCTCTGTCAATTGCGATGCTTATTATTTATTATTTTACAGACTTATGGTAAAACATATAGACGGCGATTAATACGACACGACGTAAACATAAGGAATATTCCATAATCTCTGAAGGAAGGGAGAACTCAAGAAGAGATTTTGTGCTTTTAGAATACATAGAGAACTGGTATCCCTATAGCACAAAAACAATAAAGTTCATGACGATGTTCAAACCAAACTTCGGCAAGGTCAACGTAGAAAAACAGTATTAAAAAATCTGATGTGTTGCACTCACATGACTTTCTCTACTCTTGTACTAAACCTTCTTAGAACTCTTATTCCTATATCTTCTTCCTGTTAGTTGAGATAAACATTTGCAGAAATTATCTTATTATCTTCTTGTAGGTACGAGGAGAACATGGGAATACAGTAGACTGAGCGATAGTCAAATATTTTAAAGCTTTCAAATTCCGTTCTCTTTGCACGGTTAGCATGAAAAAAAATGACGAACGCTGTTTCATTTGATAGAAGTATGTTTTCCAAAACTCACACACATAACAAGGTATATCTTCGAAATGGTTCACTCCACAAACATTTATTTGGACATAAATTGTGTGTTTTAGCAAGATATACATTTTTTGTAGAGTAAGATTTTGTCTATCTCATACAGTTTACCAGTTACGCAAATTAATTCAAAGTAAATTGGACTACATGAGCTATAGTCAGAAAATTCAAGATATACATTTCATTTGTCATAAAAATATCTGAAACATATGGCATTTTAATCAAAATCGTTAGAGCCATTTTCAAGAAAATCAAAATTTTCGAAAAGTTTTGTATGTAATGTGTAGTTTAGGGTGGAGGAATTTTCTTTAAAATCTTTGTATTGCATACTTGAAAGACATTAAACTTAAATACCAACTTTGGTTTGTAACCGACTTTTCGTCACACACACACACACACACACACACACACACACACACACACACACACACACACACACACACACACACACACACTACACGGAACTTTTTCTATTTTTTTTTTATTCAGGGGGCTTCAAAACATACTTCCGGTGAAATCTTGACATCGAATTTTGGGTGGAGTACAATACTACCTTTAATGAGTCTCTGAGTGCTCCCGGCCTTGCGAAAAACCCTTCATTAATTCATCAATGGAATGAACAGAATTGCTTTTCCAACCGAACATCTTAGCTGGCATTCCGTTGGGTGATTAAAATAAGTTTACTATGGAATCCTCGGATGGTATTCGATATGTTCATTGTTATAATGGTAAATGGTTTCATCCACGATATTTACCGGGTACTTACTGTAAAACATTATGTCCACTAAGGGTGCAACTCCATTAGTATCCATAGAGGTATGATGAATATTTCTAGTTAGAGGGACATTTTGCACAAAAATACATTTCGCTAGAAAACACTACACAGTGGCTTTTCCAGCAAGATAACGATCCTAAACATTGTTCTAAATTTGTGTAAGAGTATCGTCAGCAGAAAAAAAAATATTGTGACAAATGACAAGTCCAATTTTCTGTCACTTTGCTTTCCTTAAAATTGAAGCACAAAAAAAGGGAGTCCTCTTTTTATCCTTAACACAATCTACAAATTTTTCTTGACCTCAACTATTTTTTTATTTTTTAAAGCAACATAAAAATATTTTTTTTACCTTCTCTACTTTTTAAATTCTTTTTTATATTTTTAAAATATTTTTTTATTTATTTGTTATATTTTTTTCTTCATTGAAGTGTCAATTAAACTAAATCAAATTATTAAAGTGGCAACTGAACTAAGTCACATCAATCAAGTGGGAACTGAACTAAATCAAATTTTTTAAGTAATAACTGAAGTAAATCACATTAGTGAAGTGAGAACTGAACTGAACCATATTTCTTTTTTTTTTTTTCAGTGGAGTATTTTGGAATGAGGGGACTTTTTTTTTTTTTTAAATTTCTTATAAATTAAATTCTAAATGCTCACTCAGGAGCCTCCATATCTTAGGGTGTCTTCTCATCCGGTATCTTTCTGTCCTTAGCCATGATTTAAAGTCTGGTAAAGTCGGTCGCTCGTAACTGTCTCACGGCTGTTCTGCCCAATCGGAATCTTGACACACTCTTCATTAATATTCTCTCTCTGTCTCACAAACTGTTTCCCACGACGCACTCACTCTCACTCAAACAGGCTTAACTGCTAACAACTGTCTCGTTTAACAGTTAACTGTTAAGGACTCGTTGCATTAGTTTATATAGCCGAAAGTGATGTAGCACGGATTTGTTTCCCGAAATTCATCTTTTCATAAACAGTGAGTAGTTTCCCGAACTATTTGGAACTGCTTTGTTCTGCCGCGCTCATTGTCGTCCTTGTTCTAACCGGTCCACTGTCTCCGGGCAATTTAAAAGCAATAATGTGAGGTAGCCTGACCTTAAGCGTCTCTTTGACGGACGGCCGGAATCATAGTATTTTACAGCAGTGGAGTCAGGTCCAGAGCTGAACCAATAGAACACACTTAGAGTCTACTTGACAAATATGTTAGGAGAAAGCTGTTCACAAACAAACGAGAGTTCGTGAACACTTCGTGTTCTGAATGGTAAAATATTTGTATGGATGTAATACTTAGGCTTATTCTAATACTTCAGCCGTAATAAAATCTAAGGGCTATTGAGCTAAATATTAGATGTAGGCAAAGGAAAGTCCATACATACGTTTTTGACATTTCATAAAACAGTGTTTTGCTCAACTGTAAAACACTTTTGAGGGTTTGATTTATATTATTAGTTAATATTCAACATCGTATCTATTTTGTTTGCAACGAAAGCTGCATTATGTACTACCATATTCTATAAGTCAAAATAATACTCAGAGTGAGACTATTTACAAAAAGGTCTTTGTAAAATACTTTTGAGCGCCACTGTATATCTTATTTTCTCTACACTATCACAAGCACAGAATCCCAACGGATTACACAGTATCAACTAACAAGGACGCAGTCTTCTAAAACATAAAATGATATATTTCATAAATGGTTTAAAAAGCTATTAATAGACTTCAGGAAACAACCACAAATAATACTGATTCCCTTGCGTCAAAAGCTTTGGTCTCTTGTAGTGGAGTTTAGATTTAATTCCCTGTAAATCACTCTTGATGCAAATATGTTTTTAGCACTATGTTAACCTCCCATGATATTTTCGCTGAGCGGTCAGATTACGGACAAAAACCAACTCTATTATTTATGTTGTTAAGCGTGTCATCGCAGCCATAGGATTTTTCTTGTTATTGTAGCGCTAAAACTGCTCAACACCTTTGTATAGCTGCTATTATATTTGGTGATTAATTAGCAGGATTGCGGTAATTCCATTGTTTGTCTAAAGGCAGGGTGTTCCTGGCATTTCATTGACGTTCGCTATTAATCCGACAATACCCGTACCAAGCGACCAAAATTAGGCAAACATCCGTTATCTTTTACCTCATCTTCATCTATTCCGCATGCGCCAAATACGGTAGCGGCCTGTGTCTCGCATGAACTCGGGCAATGAACCCATGTCTCCCTATGAAATATTAATTATTAATCTAGTGCTGTCACCATCACTACCAGTATTAGGAAATAACGTTCTCTAGGAGAAGTGTACTCAAAACGTGTGGAAAATATAGATGTTCCCTTCAATACTGCTGTTTTATTTTACATTTAAGTCTGACTGTGCAAATAAATTATTATGGATGTAACAAATTGCAATATGATGTTTGTACGACTTTACATTTGTAACTAGCAGGTCTTAACACAGAATGGTATTAAAGTTTCTGGGTAGTGTAACATTGTGGACAATTATTCAGGCAAAATTTCTTGATACACACAAAGAAAAAAGTCCATGCAGATCATGAAAATGGAATTGCACAAGTTTTATACACATTAAATATTAAAAAAATAATAAAATGTCAAATAGTAAACTTCACGGCAATGAAATGTAACAACAAAAAGGAATGTAATATATTTTAAGCATTAATCAAATTAAATGTTCTGCTTATCCCCATGAAGCTTTCAAAATGTGTCTTAAATACAGCAGTCTAATCTGACCAGAATTCCCACAATTCTAAAATTGATCTTATAAAATTATATAATGCTAAATAGGAGCGATTTGGGTTACAGTGCTTTTATTTTATATATTTGCAAAAGGATCACCGTATATTTTGCATAACTTAAGCCAAGTACCTAAGAAAATAAATCTGAAAAGTATGGAATCCGATTCAGTTTGATTTACTGAAACAATAACATTTTGGGTAATTCTGCAACTGTGAAACAACTTGTTCACTTGCAAATAGTGAACTTGCGTAATATAAAACTAGATGATCTACTGGAATGTCGGACTTATGCATGTATGATCAGGAAAAAGCGTTTGTTACTGTGTACAGGTTGGAAGTTCTAAGAAACAAGAAAGAATGACAGTTATGAGAATTTGGAAGATTTTGTGATATAGTATTTAAATATACCATTTAAACGATCATGAGTACCAATATTCTGCCGTGTATCAGTCAATGATAAGTTTAGTAATAGTACGTATATTGTGATATACGGATGCTAAGTGACTGACTGACTGAAGAGGAGTTTGAAAAGACTTAATAGCCTCGAGCATTTTTGATGCACATTACTTAAAATGTTATTGCGGTTACTATATTACTGAAATTCTTCTCAATGTATGAAAGACCTCCAAGCAAGGTTGGTGTAATTATTTGCTTCACTGCACGTATTGGGACATTTTTCTCCACATCACAGACTTTTATTATGTTTACAATTCTGTGGTAATATTGAGTATAATATACTGCAGCCTGTAGCCATGTTCCTCACCGAGTTACATTTTGTTGTGGAGGCAAGGGAATTCCAGGTGCCATCTGTTTAAGTATCTTGATTTTGGAGGGTGTTTTGCGAAATATCTATTTCGTGTTGTCTATAAAGGCATTTACATTCGGAAAATACGATATAATTTCTTCCACAACTTGGTGGAGAGTATGTGCTAGACAAATTTTAGTTTTGGAAATGCTTACTGTATTGCTGTGGCAGCTTTCTTCATATAGGAAGTCGTCCGTAACAAATAGTAAATAATTTTGTGTTATTGAACAGACACAATAGAGAGAATAAAAAAGAAAACAACCAAATATAACATACGACAGTCGCAAGAAACAGGCTGTTGTGTAGGGGTGGGCGTGTCGTTTCCTCAACCCTCACGCTAGCTGCCGGCTCTATACTCCGTGCTGTTAATATCATTCCTATACTTATGTACTAAAACCCCACTCCCTACTCATAAGAAATCTAGGGGGTTTAATTGGGTTATCTCGCTGGCCACTGTTTCCAACCCATTTCTAATAATAATTATTCTTAAAAATCTCAAAACACTAGAACGGATGTTCAGTTTTAATTTTAACGTGAAAAGTGTTTAAAGTCCCCCGCTGCAGTGGAATAAATGCACATTACATCGACTGGGATACACGGATCCTTGAACACGTCACGGGCACTGATACACGTGTGCACCGGTGTCCCTCAACTGAAAATGCATTTGGCTCTATCCTTTGTGTTGTGCTGCAAAATGAATGCTCACAATTTCAAAAATGCTGGTTCATCTATGCATTGTAACCACGGGATTGGCGAGGGAACAGATTGATAACAAAAAAATGGAAAGTCAAAAAGCAAAGGAAAATAAAAATTGCACATTCAGAGACTATGCATTTAAATTAAGCTTGAATCTCGCTGAGTGGATGATTGATGAGGTCACAAACGACACGTCTGATTGTGGGGTTTGTAAAAATGCTGAATCTTTGAAGAGACATAATGCAGGTCCTTTTAAATTCTGCTACCTGGCGATGAGTCGATGTCACGGAAATATACAGGGTGGAAAGGAAGTCATTGCATTCCTTCTAATGTGTGCTTCATAGAAACATTGCAAACAAAAAAACCCTAATGACATTTTGTTCTTTGATCAGCCGATTTGGAAGAAAATAAATGGTTTTAGATCCAAATTGGATGCCTAATTCCATAAGAATGTACGAAGATATGAGTTTGTTACTAGTAAAATGCGTAGAGTAACTTATTTCTGACATAGTTTCGGTGCTAATTATGGGACATCACGGAGGGTTACAAAAAATTAATCACTTAAAAGACGCGAAGGAATACTTTGAGCAGCTCTTTTAGATGTGAAGTAAGTTGACAACGTTGCGCTGAGGTTGGTCAGGAAATTGACCTGATTTGTGGATGTAAACAGGTCGGGTGCTTTCGTTTTCGTGTAATGTTTTGGGAGCTAATGCTTGTGATTGACCTACACTCGCACAGTAAACACGGAAGGATAAGATAGCATAAGTATATGATTGCTCTCAATACGCACCGTTACGCTGTTTGTGTATTACTAACCTAGGGAAAGTTATACCCACACAATCTGTAGTGTTGTCCGTTTATCTTCCATAAAACTAAAATAACTCCGTAGGAAATTGTCAGAGTCAAAAACGTAAGACACAAAATGTGTTCCAAATACCGAGATCTACCGCTGGTTTAAATTAATGTAATGACTTCTCTTCCAACTGGCATGTCTTACACTCATACAGAAGTGTTTCCGATGAGTATATCTGCAGCTCACGCCAACTCACATTATTATTACGAACGGTTATTTTTAACTATAAAGTTATTGATAGAGCAGAAGTTAGAAAATATAATACCCCAATAGTTACGGTTGCGGATACAAATATTAAGCAATATTTTACTTCTATATCCTGAAATAGTTGGCAAGTAGCTCAGTTATTAGCCTACATTAAATTTATTAGCCCGCTTAACTGGTATCATAAGTAGTTCACCATTGGAGCGGCTAACAGCAGATTCATCGAAACCGACATATTGGACATGGTATCAAAAGGTTTCCGCACGCAATGGAACTTCGTCATTAACTGCAGCAGAGACTATTCAATAAGGTGTAGCAGCGACAATATTGACCAGCAATTAAAGCCTCATTAGTGATGTACTCCGCTCAGACGCCTGAGTATTGAAGGGGTCTCTTCCGGCTGGTATCTCCCGTCACCAGTATGAAGGGAATCTTCTGCTCGTCGTCACTTTGAAGGGTCGGTATGATGAATTATTTTCTCGTATAAAAGATCCGGCTAACTATTTCGATGAACTGCGATGACTCTTTCTTTCCTATCTCGGTTGTGGTACGGGTATGAAGTATGTTCACAATTTACAGCTGATAATTTTCCTTGAGACGCGACCCCCGTGAAAATTATATATTACGTCGATGTATTAACTTTTAGTCTTTCTAATGAGATACTCTTCTTTGCTCTGGAGGCCACAATTGAAATAATATTAGTGTATTTATTATCACAATTTTATTCGTTAATATATATAACATTTACAATGAAGACAAAAGATAATCGCACTAGGCCAACTGCAAACGATATAATGCAAACAATCAAACAATGGGAAACAAAACACTCCAACACAACACCTACCATAATTAATAATACTGCATCAAATGCCCCTCATCACAGTATATGCAACTAATTCTATTTTGGGAAAATTGTTTTCAGCCATACAATGTTGCATGTACTGTGATGATCTCCCCACAACAATGTAATTGTACAACAATATAACAACTGTGTTGAAAAACATGTCATCGTTGAATACAAAAATATTTTCTCTTGACAATGTTTCGATTTTTTTTTTTTGCAACTTTCAGGGGTTCTATGCCCCTCCCCACTAAAATTTGTTTTATGATTTTTCTTATGTGCGGTGGATAATGGCGAATAAGTGCTTCAATAACCTCCTGTTCACTCAACTGAGGTTGGAGTAGTTTCGATTTGTTCGCCAGTTTCAAAAAATACTCCATCATTGAAATACCACGTTTACTGTCATAATGTCCGGTAGCCAATTCGACTTTAATCTGGTTTTGACGTCCCGGTCCCCAAAATCTATTTATAAAAAGGTTTCGAAACATACTATATGTTTCGTGAGACGCCAAAGTTAGTCTTAACCATTCCAATGCGTTTTTCTTAAGACAGCGTTTAACCACCATCATTCGTATCTCGTTCGGAATTCGTTTGATCCTAAAATAATCCTCCAGTTCTTTTATGAAAATTTTTGGATTGTCACCGGCTTCTTCGTCAAATGACGGAGGGGTTAGGTCATGGAACAAGTGACTAGCGTGACAATTATGGTTTTGGCTAGGGGAGTGCATTGGCATAGCTAAATCATTCTCCTGAAAGTCCGCCATATTACTGTTATTGTCAAGTGCATCAGTATTGGTCATATTTTTGCATTCACTCACAAATTGATCATGATTGTCATTAACTCTATCAGCCTGTAGAGCAATCACAATTAAGTAAAGAATTTGATGAAAAACTAGCAGAACAGAATGCAAAAATTGCAAAGGTAGGAGATGAATTGAGAACAGAGATAGTCGTGGTAGAACAGAGTTGTAAAATGTATCAAGATGGAATTAGGTCAAAACAAAATGACATTGATGTAAAAATTGATAGTTTAGTTTGTAAACAATGTAATTCATTTGTTATATTTTTTATTTTTTGCCAACCGATAGCAGCACTTGTACAATAAGAGCATCCAACATCTACGTTTTAAAGGCAAATGTCTCATTAAAATCTAAAAGCCTCAAATCTGACGGATTTGTCATACTCACCTATCATTGCAGGTGCCTAAATAAATTTGAAATACACCAACTTCCAGGTGGATTTGACACATGATGTTTAATGGGCATATTCTGGACATGTTGAAGAGTATTTCATGAAAAAAGCGCATGTTTGGCCATGTTGGTGCCTTAATAACATTGAATATAAATTACGTTTATTTGTAACATAATAGAAAATTTGGAGCGCCGATTTAACTACGGTCATACGCAGGAGATAGATCTATCTTCCTACCGTTTGCCACTGACAGATATTATTAGCAGAAGACAAGACGTTTGTGCTTGTGACGTCCATCTATAGTGAACAAAATGCAAACAAATGAAACACTGGTAACTTCGAAGCTTGCTAACTTTAAACTTTTATGAAAAGGAGCCATAACGGATAAAGCAGAAGAAAGACGAAGCATTTGTAAGCCCTTTCCGTCAAATTCCTTTCCTCTCTGCGTTCTTATACTAAAGCCGAGCCTCTCATTTCATTCCCTTATGGGCTTTTTTTATTTTACAGTTTTACAAAAGGACGTGAGCGGAGGCTAATTTTCCTACCGCGTCTGGGGAGGTTCTCATCTTTTTCAGCTACAGCATTATGCATAGCTGGTGGTAATGGTCGGGAAAGATCCTTTATAAACATCGTGAGAAAAAAGGAAAATATGAAATTTTATCTCGAAATGTACATGCACCACAATAAGAAATTTACGAGACGAAAGTTCTCTTTCTGCTTACAGAGAATGGGGATACAGTTCGACTATAAAGAGCTGAAATAAGTATGCAGATAATACTTAAAGCGAATAATGAACATGTGCTGAACTTCGATCCAGTTTTCCGGCATATTTTTACTTTCTCTATTACATACAATAAAATAGAGGAACTATTGTATTGCATTCAAAAATTCGATGTCGAGATTTCACTGGAAATATGTTTTGAAGCCCCCCAAATCTAAATCATTTTTAGAAAAAGATCCGCGCGTGCGCGCGTGTGTGTCAGCCTGCGTGTCTGTCAGTTTGTGGTCAGCATAACTGAAAAACGAAAAGTTGGTTAAAAACCAAAGACGGTATTTAATTTAATGTCTTTCAAGGATGCGACACGAAGACTTTGAGGAAAATTCCTTCACCCTAAACTACTCTTTACATGGAAAAATTGTTGAAAATTTTGATTTTCTTGAAAATGACGCTAACGATTTTCATTAAAATGTCATATGTTTAAGATATATTTTATGGCAAATGAAATGCATATTTTGAATTTTCTAGCTATAGCCCACGTAATCCTGTTTACTCTTGATGACTTGCACAACTCGTAAACAGTAAGAGATAGATCAAATCTTACTGTACAAAAATGCAGATCTCGTGAAAACACGCAAGTTATGTCCAAATACATTTATTGTGTGGAGTGGACCATTTCGGAGATATTCCTTGTTATTTGTCTTGAGTTTTGCAATACTTAAATTAATTCGCAAATGAAATGTCGTTAGGTCAAGAACTTACTGATTTACGCTGTGATTCAGATCTAAAAAGTGCGTATAGTGATAATGTCAGTGTTTAGAAAGCCTTTGATCCACGATCATACCCAGAATTTCGCAAATTATGTGTGTGTTTGACAGTACATAAATCTGCGAACAATATTTTTCTTTAATGACCATGAAGCGCCATTCAAGAGCAAAGTTGTCTGATGATAACCTTACATCTGCCCTAAGACTTGCTTCTTAATTATTTCTCAAATATTAGGATGTTGGTAGTAGAGTCCAAAATGCGCCTAATAAATGCGTAATTAGGTTCAAAGTGTGACCACAGGAAGAGGTTTTAATGCGGAACTGTTTTTATTTTATGTTACAGAAGCAGTTTGAATTGTAAGGTTAAAAGTTGTATAAATGTTACATGTTATATTTTGCTTAACGCCGCCGCTACTTCTATGTCTGTCTCAGAGCGCCTCATGCCCACAAGTACTACCAAAGTCACGAAATTGCGCTTGGGTTGACATTCCTGGGCTGTCACTTATAATTGCTTTGTATTTTGTTTGACTAGTCAAATAAATGTATAACTACTTTAAAAGAAGAATCATCAGGGTTAAATATTTTACATAACATTTAAGGTTATGAACTAGAAAAAAGTGGCACTTTCCCTCAAGAATAGGCCTAATGCTAAAATAAATATTCCTTTATTAACCAAAAGAGATGGAGTAATTGTTACGTATTGCAGTGTTCGCTTTTTAAAACTAGGTGTGGAAATTATATAACATTTTGGATGTGTAAAAAATGTGATGTTTAAAGAGCGTCTAAATGTAGTAAATTGCTAGTCTTGGAAGTAAACGGTGTATATTATTGTGTATCTTAAGATGGAAGCAACCGCAGAACGGACATTGTGGCTATCGATAGAGAACCAGGATGGGAAATGGTGCTAGATCCTAAGTTCGTATGGCAGACAACATTCAGTAGGCAACAGTGGCGAGCAACGAGGAGACTATTTAGCGGCCCTGTATACCTGCAAATGCATGGGAGGTGAAAGGTCTTCTCTTTGGGGCTCGTGGATGATGTTATAAATGTCCAGCGACTATCTAAAACCACTTGGTGTACCCATCAAAGAGCTATACCTACTGATGCCATAATGTTTGCAGATGACACTTTTGTATCAAGTGTAAATGACTTAAATGTATTAAATAATCCATATGAAGCCACAATGGCTAAAGCTTCGGAATGGTTTAAATCTAATAGTTTAGTTTTAAATACATCTAAGACTATTTCTATTTCATTCACTCTGAATAGGATATCTAATGACTTAGCATTGCAGTATCAGGCAAGTACTAAATTTTTAGGTGTATATTGACAACCAATCAACGTGGACCACTCATATTGAATATTTAAAGAAGAGACTGTCTAGTATTATATTTTTAATCCGTAATTTGAGAAACTGTATCCCAATTGAATATGTGAGAAGTATGTATTTTGCATTTTTTGAATCTGTTATAAGATATGGCCTGATTCTTTTGGGTAGTACTAATAAAGCTACCGAAATTTTTACTCTGCAAATGAAAATTATTAGGATACTTAAAAAAGTATCTATCTAACCCCATGTAGACTCCTATTTATTGAACTAGGCATTTTAACCATATATAACCTTTATATTTTATGGAATTTAATATTTATACATGCCTCTCGTGACAACCTTGTTATGAGGATGGATATTCATACACATAATACTAGATTTAGATCTAATGTAAATATTCCTTATTATAGATTGACAAATCTCAGAATAGATATATGTACTTCGGTATTAAGTTGTAAAACAACTTTTCTGATAATGTTAAATGTTTAAATATGAATTTGAAGTCAAGGGTATATACTTGGTTAGTTAAACATCCTTTTTATTCCATACAGGAATGTTTTAATGGCAAATTCTTGTGAAATTATTTAATAATTTGTGACAAAGTTAATGCACTGCTCTTACCAGACGTCAATGCCTGTATTGTGCTTTAAGACAAAATAAATGAAACTAAAACTTGAGAACATTTGTGTTAAAATGTTAAAGGATGTTAAATAATCTTTGTACTATACATTTTAAATGTCAAACATTGCCACTATTATATGTACTGTTTATTATTGTTGTACATTATTATTATTAGTTTTTGAATTAATTGTTAAAATTATTTGTTACTGCTTTAAATTACTTTTGTTGTACTTCTGTTTCTGTATTCTGGATCCATGTGGTCAACCTCATTGGAGGACAGATGATTTTAATAGATATCTATATATACAGCATGCTGCGAATGTTTACGGGTAATTGTGAGAAGAATTAAGGAATTTGGTGCTTATAGTATAAATACTTGACATTGAATCACATGCTCTAGAATTGAAACTGGGAAACAGTGAAACAAAGATGAAAATACTGGTAAAGTTACTCGTCCATTGTGCTGTTCATCCGCTTTGGGCTGAATACCAAGAGAAGGATATTCCTTGCTGCAGAAAATCATAATTATTTGGCACCTCGTTTGTTATTGTGAGTGGAGCGTGTTTTCTGATAAGTAAGTTAACATCTTCCGAACGTATGTATAGGGTTGAATTTCAAGAGCAATATTCGAAAGCAAGCCATTGTCTGGCGAAGATCTACAGTGACAGGAAAGGAAACATCATCAGCAACGAATATAATTAATGCTTGTTGAACATTTGTTGTTTCTCTGGGAGATGTGATAACACTCTACCCAATCACGAGGGAGTAATCTCTGCAAACCAGCAACCAGAGTCCTAATTAACAGCCGTAATTAGCGTGGAATAATGGAGCTCGATAGCAGTTGAAGCTCATACCTCAGTAGCCAACCAAACCGCATAACAATTCCTCCGCCGACGTTTGTTTTCCGCGTTGAACTTCCCTCAGGGAAACAATTGGCTTGCGCCCAAATCGATACTGGAGCCTGGCAAATTTATCGGGGATTATATTTGCCTTACATAACATAAACAGCTTACCGGGCTATTTATTTCCCCTTGGATACGCTAGAGAGGAAAAGCTTAAGAAAAGGGATTGTGAATTTTATAAGCCACCAAGTGCTATTTCTCTGAAAACAAAGCCATTTGCATAACAAATTATCATGATCGTTTTCATTTAGCCAAAACAAAATGTGCTGTCGATTTGTTGGTAAAGGTTCATAAAGGCTCATCAGTACACCCGGAGATGAAAGCCTTCTGAATGAAAATCGTGTGAATAGCATTTTCCTTAATTAATGTTACCTGAATGGCTTGCTGGAAATTTCATTCAGGAAAGTAATGTCTGAAAAGTGCTTCCCAAAGGAAAAGAAAGGAAGAAGAATCCATTAGACGTCACGTCTTAGTCTTGTATTAAAGCTGCAGCAGAGCTTCCAAAATGGGTAGCTGTAGTAGAACCAAAGAAGAAGACAGGTTTGGCCTCATTAAGGGTACACAGGTGATTATTCCTCTACCTTATCCTTGAGATAAACTTTCGGTACATATTCCTACATTTCATGTTGGTACTGTGACAAATGACTAATCTAAATGTCACTTTATTTCTGTTCTAAAACTGATTCTCCAAAACACAATTCTCTGTTTAATCGTTAGCACAATTACAATTCGTCGTGACCTTAAAACTCACAGTTGTTCTGCCCTTTGAGACATCTTTCATCGTCTTTCTACCCTCGCTGTCTCACAAACAACCGTGTTCGCGATACACTCACTAAATACTTTCTCAAAACTCACTAAAACTTAACTCTGCACTTAAAAACTAAATGTTTCTCTGTCCATGCTTTCTCACTTTTATAATCAATGCGAAGTGCCGGCGAGTTCTCTGAAAAATACACATTTTCTCGAAATTTCTCGTGAACAAGTAGGCACATGAATAGTGGGGTGAGGTAGTTGACCTCTCTTTGACGCGCGGCCGCGTTACAATATAACGAGAACACAGTAGGTTTAAAGTAATAGTCAGATTTTTAAAAAGCGGATTGATATCTATTTGGTTTGAAGTTTCATGCTTTTGGGGTAATAAAAACCTAAAAGCGGCTTACCACTTGAATTTCTAGGTATTTAAAAATTAAGGCAAAAAAAAAAAAAAAAAAAAAAACAAACAAACAATATCTTGCAAATGCTTTAGAATAACAAAATTGATATAAATCGTTTGCTTTAACAAAATTAAACAAAATTTAAAAAATTTAATTTAAAAAATTTAACAAAATTATATTAAGAATAAATAAATTTCACTTGCTATTTGCGGAAAACTCAAGCAAATGGCTTAAACATATGGCATTTTAATGGAAATCGTTACATTTTAGAGAAAATTAAAAATTTTGAAACATATGTAAAGGATAGTCCTGACGGAGGGGCCAACCTCTTGAAAATCGTCGTGTCGCATCCTTGGAAGATTTTGAACTTAAATATTAAGTTTGGTAACTTTTCGTATTTGAGTTATGTCGTTGAAATATACACAGTCACACATGCACACACATGCCCATACATACCCACACCTTTTTTCTATTTTTTTTTTATTCAGTGGGATACAGTATTTCCCCTACATTTGCTACGTAGTGACGAAAGCAAAATACGGAATGTATAAATACCTAAAATAATTCTGCAAGATGTTTTAACAAAACTACAAAAAGCCGTCCGGTTACTTTTCTATCACTTTACTCTCTTCTAAAATTTTACCACAAACTCAGTTTTCTTCTCGTCGTTAACAGTCTGCAGTCTTACGCGGTATCACAACTCAGAACGTTTACTTCCTTAATCTTAATCAGTCCTTACAGTGCCTTTCTTCACTTTCTCTGACTCTTATACACTCAGAACGACGATGCATCACTCGACGCCCATTAGAATCTTGTTTACCACGACCGATGTATCTTTCACGACAACACACACACACGCACAGCTGTCTTGCATTCACTGACATACTGGCCGATTCAGGTCTGTAACCCTAAACTCAACTCACTGCTGTTTCCTGGTTCGGGGATGACGCCACAGGTCTTTCTCGACCTCCACACATACGCTAGCGATCACCTGACCAGACCTTTCTCGAAAGCTCTAGAGAAAACCCTTTAGTGCAGCCGCTTGCATTGTTGTTAGTGACGTACACACATACAGATGCGCGAGTCAGCCTAACCCAGCATGTCGCGCGAAGCAGCCAAGCCCCGACAGTCCTTGGTTTTGCACTGCGCCCGGCGTCACAATATATTAAAATCATTTGCCCTCCAGTAAGGTTTACCAGTGGATTCAGAAAACATTGAACAGAAATAGCATAACACAAAATTAATTTTTGAAATGGAACAGCGACAAAGACGTTTGTCATCTCAAAACTTTACATAATTACCCCTAAATGAGAGTCAACAATAATGAAAGTATCGATAGTAGCAATAACAACAACAACAACAACAATAATAGTAGTAGTAATAATAATAATAATAATAATAATAATAATAATAATAATAATAATAATAATAATAATAATAATAATAATAATAATAATAATAATAATAATAATAATAATAATAATAATAATAATAATAATAATAATAATAATAATAATAATAATAATAATAATAATAATAATAATAATAATAATAATAATAATAATAATAATAATAATAATAATAATAATAATAATAATAATAATAATAATAATAATAATAATAATAATAATGGTAAAAACAATAATGATTTAGCAAAATTGAATTTGAATTAATATGATTCTGTTTAACATTTAAAATTCCAGTGTAAATGATTATTTAATATTGTTACAGAATCCTTTCAAATTGTATTACAAGTTCTCTCATGGGCTCACCAAGCAGTTTTAGACAGACGCTGGTAAATCTATAGAAATTAAAGTTAAACATATGCAGCAATGCTACTTTTGAAATTGAATTGAATTTATACGTCTTTTCCTGTGGTTGTTGGACGTATCAAAGAAAATTCTTCAATATAGTACCTACATGCTTACTGCATATGTTATATCGTGGAAAGGGGGTCTAGAATAAATGGGTTTCTAGAGCACATTAAGGGAAAATGTGTTTCAGCAGTTTGTGTAGATTGGGAGGCCACAACTCACATGATTGGGTGAAGCGGATCTACTGGCCACATGGTTTACCAACCGGATTCATGTGTTTGATAATAGAATTAAGGAATCGAGTAATGAACGCCGTACATTAGGAAGCACTTCAGGGACTTGCCTGGAATGACGTTGTGGCGTTCTAACCCCCGGGAATGGAGCTAGCAATTTATGGCACGCTGTAACTTGCATTACATCACAAAATCATTCTCAGTCATTTCAGGCAAATTTATTAAGAGGTGAGAAATGTAAAAATTGCCTATAGCTAAGAAAATACTGCATCTATATGTAGCCATATATCTTCTTCTTCTACTTCCATAACAAGGGTTGGGTTTTTCCCTATCCGAAACCAAAGTATCACTGAAACTGCTGGTTTGGGCCGTGCTACATCCCGTCTTGTTCTTGCCTTGCAGCGGTAGACGCTCATGTCCATACCATCTCTCCTGATACGCTCTCACTCCTTTCACCATACTGTTTTGTATCTTCAATTCTTCTCTAATTTCTTGACTTCTTCTTTAATCTCTAAGGCTTGCCTTTAATAGCGACCTTAAAGCTCTCATTTCAGCCGCTTCAATACGTCTTTTATCACTTGCTCTTAGCACCCATGTTTCACTTCCATATATCAAGTCTGGTTTTGAGGCGATGTTATGTGGCTCAATCTCGTTTTCTTTATTCATGTTTTTTCCTAAATATCTCCTTGTACATCCATTTTCACGGGATACACTCAACCTCGTCATGTCCCGGGGGGTCACGAAGGCCGCATAACTGGCCGGGAGGGCTCGGGGCATTGACCACGTCCCACCCTCCAGTACTGCACCCCACCAATGACGTCTGAAGTGGGCAGAGGTGGGGGACACAGCGGCTGGGCGGCAAGCCATGGCCCTTTATGGGCTGTTGCGCTATGGGTTTAGTTTTTTACATGCATTTATATACTTATATTTTTGCATCTTTTCTTCCAAGTCTCTATATGTTTACATATTGATATTTCAGATCCCAAATATCTAAAAGGTTCTATTATATTACTATCTGTAACTATTTTGGGTCTAATGTTATTTTTCTTTCTCATTTCCATTACTTCTGTTTTTGTTACATTAAATTTGGTCATCTGCGGGGAGTATATGAATCTATATATTTCATTAATGTTTACTTTATCCAACTAGCTCCAATCATATGCTTGATTGCTACACATTGCGGACCTCCTGTTATCACCGGCGAAAAATTATAGAAAATTGGAATAACGTAACAAACGAGAACAGGTTGTCTCTGATGTGAGACTGCCTTTGTAGTTTACCGGAGAAATACGAATTGGTTGGAGAATTCAATGCCATTCTGGCAGTAGCCAGAAGCAGTAGCTTAATGATTAGAGCACCCGCTGGTAAGCGGAGGGTCTGTGGTTCAAATTCCAGCTGTGGCATTGAATTTTTCAGTTCCAATTCTACCTCTCGAGGAATGTGCCTTTTTTATTACTTTGCTGTATGATGGTTAACTTTTCTGTTGTCGAAATTCGACCAAACATTTTGGTTATTTTCTTCCTTAAACACGATACCCGGCTTAGAGATTCAAAATGAAGCTTAGGAAATAACAGTTACTCTCACATAAAGATGGATTGAACACAATATCCCGTCTAAAGCTGCTATCGGTAATCATAACTCGGAACATAAATCTGATCACACTTTTGAAGCTATGGCATTTCTGTCCAGCGAAATAGTGGGATTCATGGACGCAAGAATAATGTCGGCACTTGAATATGTCGGAAACAAAAATATGCAAATAAATAACAGTAGGGTGGGGGGGGGGGGTGGGAGTTGGCGGCGTCTGTGCTATAGCATACGCTGGCACTGTAGCTGACTTCTGGCGAGACATCCGTCATGCTGAACAAGTGGACCATGAGTCACAGCTGCAGGAACGCCTCGTGTCGCAGCACTTGGGGTAGGTAGGTGTGGTGCCCGGCATGATTTGTTAATATCCCCTTCTTTCCCCTGTCTCTAATAGTTCGATACCACACGACTGAAATATCCATTGACAATATTCAGTAGCCAGCAATTCTATATCGCTTTGAAGCAAATGGAGAGCTTAAAGAGACTTCATAGCGTTTAGATTCATTATAGCTTTTAAATCATCATACGCGAAGGTATGATATAAAACATGTTTTTCTTTCCCTTTTGGCTACGCTGTCAGCATTAACCTAAATCATATAGGAGATTATACACACTGGTTGGAAGAGGTAAGGATGTCCAAAGCTTAGGATAATTGTACTTCGTATACTAAATGAAATATTGTAAACGATTATTTTTATTTTGCTGATCACTACTGTTCCAGGATATCTTTGCACAAAGGTATTCTTTTTTCCAGCGTAGTAGCTTATCCTTTTTGGAGTGGTACTTCGTCTTAGGCATCTAGTAGGGGAATGGGAAGTTTGAAGGTGCTGTAATGGTTTCGTCGTCGGCGGATGTCTGGGATTTCTTCGTTGTTATCAAGTTTAAGTGAGTTTTATTTATGGACGCTCGTTTACTGCTGTGGTTCTCATTCCATATTGGGTGTGAAAGAATGATTAATTTTGCTCAGAGGCCTGTTTGTCAGGTTTGAGGTTCTTTTAGGTGTCGTGACTCTAGGTCGCAGGACCACTGGCTTTACTTCCCTTTCGAAGGAAGCCATGCTAAGGATCTTTGTTCCCAAAAAAATCCATCGAGCTCCGCAGTGTTTGAATCCGCGACGTCAGGAACTAGTGGCCAGAATGTTATCCCTAGACCATGGAGGATGATGTTGTGGTTACATTTTGGGTTGCACATTTTAAACCGACTCCGTTTTATTGGTTTGTTTTAAAATAACTGTCATAGTAATCAGGGAATTTCCCTTACACTGTATGCCACATTTTTCAATATACGTATATTGTATATAATATATTGCTATTTTTCTCTAAAACTTCTTCTAGCCTTCTTATGCTAGTAGTACATTTGCAATTGTTTACCTGTAATAACCAAAGTATATAATTTTCAAAAAATTATAACATTTTTAACACATAGTTTAGTAAAATATAGGTACTTTAGGTTCACAGTAACAACCATGAACGAAGGAATTTAAACAAAACACCAGCCTCCCTCCGCCCCATAAAAAGGAAAATCTGTGAGATGTATATGTCCAGATAAATTTAATTACAAACAGGCATACTAGTATGTATTTTCTGACGAAACAATACGCAGAAAAATGTATAAATAAAACCAACATTAAAATAAAAGACTTCAGAATTACAATATTTTACGCATAAGTAGCTTATTGGCGAGAACCACCAGAGTTTAGTGACTTAAAAGTTTGACTTACTGAATGTTTAAGGCCATCATCGCATTTTTGAGCAGTTTGTCGTTAAGATGTGCAATGTTCTCTTAAATAAGGTTGAATGGGTGTTTCAGTTTCCTCACAATCACTTTAATCTTACCAACTTATTTGGAGTTGCTTGTAAGTCGCGTAGGGAGACGCGCTCGTGACGGTTGAAGATGGAGCGAATAAACAAGTTGTTACAATCTATTACCAAAGACATAAAATAAATCAAGAACGTGGAAAAGGGAATAGATAAGAAGGTAGATGACAATTTCGAACAGACTAAAGCGTTAATAGGACAATTAGGAGCAGAAGTAAAGGAAGGAGTAAAGGAGTGCAAAAAGAGACTAATTAGACTGGAAATCTGCGAGGAAAGAAATAGAAAGCTGAACCTAATTATTTTTGGAGCAGAGAGAGAAGAGATCAAAGAGTTTAGCAGGACGTGGAGGATCTTGTACAACATAAATTAAAGGTGAATATTATAGGATGGGGGATTTGGACTGCTTTAGAATTGGAAGAAAGGGCAGAGACCGAGACCAATAATTGTGAAAACTGCTACATGAAACTTAAATGGGAAGTGTTGAGAAACAACAAGCAGTTAAAGGGCACAAAAATATTTATTGAAGAAGATCTCAGTAAGAAGAAAAGGGAACTGAAATCAGTTGCAGTAAGGGAAATGAAAAAAGCAAGGGAAGAAGAAAAAAAGACATTCGTAAAAGGAGCCGACTTCTTCAGCCTTAACTACATCGGAAGAACTCCAGCTACCACGTGTGGCTGCAGCTTATTCAGCGGCAGAGAGAACCAGCTCCTACATCACCAATGATGAAGCAAGTGTCACCTTCAAACTAGCGGAGATATGCGGGGGAAAATGGGTCTACAGTGACGTCACCGAAAATAACTTTGCCGGTGTCAGCACAACTGATTGAAGATTCGCGCAGAGAAGCCTTGGGTGCAACAGCTGGTGTGGATATGTGGACACAAGATGACTTAAGCGTGATTTCAACGTCATCAGGTAGTATTGTGGAAGTGAGAGATCGCGTGTGTACAAGAGGACAGACGATCTTAGGTCAGTTTAACTTTAGGAGAAAAGGTTTGGATAGGGATTAGAGTTACCCATGGTGAGCTGGAATGTTTGGGGCCTACTTGAGGAAGGGTTTATTGGTGAAATACAGCAAGTGATAAAATCTGATGATGTGATAATGGAAGTGGAAATATGGTTGAACAATGAGTTGAGTGAAGAAGTACCTGGGTGTGAAGCTAGAAGAAGAAAAATAATTGTGGAAGAAATCAATGCTATGGCTTTTCCTATGTGAATTGTATGCATAAATGATTATATTTGTATTAATATTAGTTATAATGCACCTAATACATTAGAATTCTATGACACAAGCTTGTTTAGGAAAATCAATAGGGATATTGAGGAGATTAGAACTAAATACGATGAAGTGGAGATAATAGTTTTTGGGGATTTTAATGCTAGGATAGGACAACAACAGGTAGTTTCAGCAACCCAATAGAGGAGTATAAGATATATGACAGAATAAGGCTTAGCAGAAATAAGGTTACAAATATTAGAGGAAGGAAACATATAATTTTGTAAGAAAAATGACTTTATGATTTGCAATAGATGTAAAGGGTCAGATTTACAAGGGGATTATACATTTGCAAATCAGAATGGCCTAAGTGTGGTAGACTATATAATATGTTCACCAGAGATTGAAAAGCGGATTTTAGATTTCAAAGCCATGAATTCAGTAACATCTCCTACTGAGATTAAATCAGAAGTAAATGCTGTTAGGAAAGAAGAATATATAGGATCCTATTGATTTGTACAAATTTACAGATGAAGGTAAGAAATTTTGAAATAATTTATAAAGAATTAAATTCAAGAAGAGCAAAGATATTAAAGAAAGGATAGACAGCTTGCTAAATATAGGAAAAATTCAGCAAGCTTTAGAATTAGTATAATTTAGCTTAACACATGTCGGTGGCAGAATGAAAGTTGGGAGTCAAAAGTAAGAATACACTTCCCCATTATGTATCAAACGAAATGTTAATTATAAGGGGAGAGGGGAATAAATTGTACTATTGTTAGTTATGTAATTGTGTGGGATGAGAAATAAATGTTTATTCGCTCGTTCATACCAACTATTTACAATGTCGTTAAACAACAATAGACTCGTCAGTTGTTTCATATTTGAAGCAATTTTTGCTCCACATCTTAACTGTGATGGTGACATCGAATTTCCTTTACATTCAAACATATTAATTAATTAAACCTTAGCGCAACAGCCCATGAAGAGCCAAGGCTTGCCGCCCCCGCCGCTGCGTCCCCCACCTCTGCCGACTACAGCCGTCATTGGTGGGGTGCAGTACTGGAGGGTGGGACGTGGCCAGCGCCCCGAGTCCTCCTGAACAGTTATGCGATCTTTGTGACCTGGGGCCACTACTTCTCCATCAAGTAGCTCCTCAACTTTATTAGTCCCCCCGGGGACCTATTGAGGCTGAGTGCACCCCGTGCCAGACATCCCAGAGGGGATACAATCCCCATGCTGGTACCTGGAACGAACCCGGATCCTCCGCGCCGGAAAACTTTGTTCATTATGAGTATCGAAAGTCCAGGACTTGCGTTATTGAAAGCCATACACTTTCTAATACTGCAATAAAACTTTATTCGTTCAAACGCTAACCATTAACCATTTCCATCAGCGGTTCTCGAAACTGTTACCATTTCTGCATTTTTATATCTGTGTTTGGCCTTCAGTTCTGTCAATATCTGCACGACTAAAATCTCACCATTTGTACCGAAAAATACTTTTTGTAGCCTGTTAATTTTAACTCACAGTTGAAATGGTTTAAAACCTTTTTTGTGAGGGAAAATACCTTCAAAGGCACTTTTAAAATGGAAATAATCCCGTTTTTGCTGAATGATACACGATTGCTCTTCAGTTACCGACAGTCGTATACGTAAGCTCCTTTCCATATGTTTTGTAATGAGCATGGCCATTTCATCTGTGAGCGTAGCTTTTGGTAACTGTTATCATAACTTTTAATTGTCATGAAGCTGGAGACACGTTGGGAACACCAAACGATGATTTGGCGATTGCTAGAATTTCATTTTCTCTGCCATATTCCTTCATTGAGCGCACAAAACGTTCCGCTCTAAAGTACATGTTTTAAGTCACTCTGAAAATAATGAATAATTTTAGAAACAGACATGTGTATTTGTATGTGTAATTGGTTAAATACAAAATACTTTATATTTAAATTTACTTCTTCCATGGATGTGACAGAAGATTTTCAAGAAAAACTCCACACACTAAATTTCCCTTTACATGTACAACTTTTCGAAAATTTGCACTTCCTCAAGAATAACTTACGGTTTTGATTAAAACATATGTTTAAGGTATTGTGACGCCGGCTAAGGCGCACAACAAAGGACGGTCGGGGCCAAGCTACCACACCATATGCTTCAAAGAAACTCAAAGTCAAGCTACGCCACACCTAAGGATAGACAGGAGGTGGTTTTTCTTAATTTTAAACCTTAATTTAACTGGTTTGATTAGTAGCAGTAATATTCTGGCTTTATTCCATACACACGCAAACAAAAAGCAAATTATGCTACGGAAAGGTTTATACAACTCATTTCAAATATGTGTATTTTAATGGATGGGAACGACTGTCATGATTAACATCCTGGGAAAACATCCTGGGAAATAAAAACTGGGCACCACAGTCGCCTCAATTGAAGCCTAGTAGTGTATTATATAGATGCTATATGTACCTACTAGCATATAGTAACCTCATGCTGGACCCTTGTTGCAGAAAGCTAATTTATGCCGCTTAAACACTGATTTACGGGTCAGAATTGCAGATGAGTACGGAACTACCTGGCCACGGGGTCCTGAAAACTTGCGTTGGCAAAGACCCAAATCGTCATGTCAGGACCCGCCCTTCTGGACCCTAAAAGGAGGGGAGGCTATGAGGAATGAGAGTGCTGGACCGAATGCAATTCCACCTTTCTACGGGCTTAGTGGTGATACAAATAGGAATGCTTGATGACTGTGTAAAAGGTCAGAAACGCTGAGGCATAAAACTGCATTTCATATCTTCTTCTCTTGTAAGTCGTTTTTAAACGAGCTGTGCTACTAACACCAGCAGAAGACACTGTGTTCATTTGTTTATTAAAATCACTGCTACATAAATAACAAGTCACGACGTTAAACAACACGTAAAATGTATTCTGTTACCCAATAGGTAATTGTCACTTAAGAATGGAATTGAGAACAAAAATAAACATAAATTATTTTTAAAGTATTCAAAGAGACACTTTACATGTTTATCAAAATATAAAATCCTATGTATTTTGAATTGTGTTTTACTACTATGTGACTCTGGATATATAATTTCTTCACTATTTCGTTTAGCGTATATAATTACAATTTCTTTCTTTCTTTTTTCTTTCTTTCTTTCTTTCTTTCTTTCTTTCTTTCTTTCTTTCTTTCTTTCTTTCTTTCTTTCTTTCTTTCTTTCTTTCTTTCTTTCTTTCTTTCTTTCTTTCTTTCTTTCTTTCTTTCTTTCTTTCTTTCTTTCTTTCTTTCTTTCTTTCTTTCTTTCTTTCTTTCTTTCTTTCTTTCTCTCTTTCTTTCTTTCTCTCTTTCTCTCTTTCTCTCTTTCTCTCTTTCTCTCTTTCTCTCTTTCTCTCTTTCTCTCTTTCTCTCTTTCTCTCTTTCTCTCTTTCTCTCTTTCTCTCTTTCTCTCTTTCTCTCTTTCTCTCTTTCTTTCTTTCTTTCTTTCTTTCTCTTATTTCCTTCTTTCTTTCTTTCTTTCTTTCTTTTTTCTCACTATCTCGAAGTTCCCAGTGATACCCGAAACATTTCAATATTTTAGAGTTAAAGAAAATGTTTATTAGCTGTAAAATACATTGTTATTGCAATTAAGGTTAATCCACTTTGTTATTGGACAATAGAAGCACTGCTAATGAAAAACAAATCTATTTATTCATGAAGTGTAAAGAGTCATTCTGATACAACCTTCCTAATGATTTAAAAAAAAGACCTAACTACATTCACTCTATCTCCATAAACACATTACTTTAACTGTGCAGACCTTATTTCTATTAAGTAAATAAGTCAGGCGACACTCAGTAAAGTTTTAGAAGTACAGGATCTATAAATTACAAATTTTGAAAACATCAGCTCTATTGTACAGGACGTACCCACGTCATTCTGCCGACGTTGCTACTTTTTAATAATGGATGGAGATCACAGAAAGTTTTCCAAACGCCCGATGTAAAATTGTCAAGAATTCCCAAACAAAAGTTACATTTAATTTGCTATACTCATAAAAACTTCTGAATATGGCAGTTCTTGACATAATAAAGCGGATCGACTCCTTTAAAAGCCTTTGTGTCGCATTGTTTTAAACTCGTCACTGAATAAATATGTAACTGTGTTGCATCGTTAAATAATTTCGTTAACATTTTTCACAGTATACTACGCCTTGAAGTCTAAACCCCTACTTTCTTCAAGATGTTCTCATATATTTCAGTGCACAATGAATAAGAATTACATAACTCAGTCCTGACGGTGCAAAGTCAATAGTTCATGAAGTTATTTTTTATTTGTTTCAGATGCAATATGCATTTAGAATGATGACATGCGTCTCTGTCTTTGTGAAATGCAAGCTTCCTAACATCCCAAGCCCCAAATACTATTACTCACTCCCAGCAAAACACACTCACAATAAAAGTGCCTTTATTTAAAGCAATCTTGCAACATTGCAGTGTAAGAAACTTTAGATGTCCAATTGATAAGAGATTAGATACTTATTTTCGGTCTTCTGCTAGGGAAGTTCTTCTCTTCTATACTGAACTTGTGACTTTCACCCACAATGGGATAGATGTACCGCTGTACAGGCAAGACAGAGAAGTTGCCTGCACATCAGGCGTTTAATATGAAAATCCGAAGAGCTGGTTACCATAAATATATGCAGTCCCTGTTGCTTCTCAGCCGGTGCGTACATAGCAGAGGTGTGTGTGTGTGTGTGTGTGTGTGTGTGTGTGTGTGTGTGTGTGTGTGTGTGTGTGTGTGTGTGTGTGTGTGTGAGTGTGTGTGGGGAGCTTTCGACCTTTGTTGTTCGATGACGAACACCCTTTAGGTGAACACGACATTTTCTGTTTTTGAATTGTATTGTATAAATAGTCTATAGATACTTGTGAATTAGTTTGGCCAAAAATTTTTAAAAGTGCAGTGTGCTTCATTTTAACCATACTGGAGTACGCCACACTGGTGCTTTCCCCATGTATTTTGCATGAAGGGTATTCCTTACATTTCAGTATTACTCTGGTGTGCATGTAAATTTGCATATATAATCTCAAACGTGTTATCTAAAGATTCACTGACACATTTATTTATTCTTGCTTTTCTTTGGCTCAAAATAAATAATTTATGCTGAAATGAAAATGAATTTTAACACAACCAGCTTCATAAAACCAAAATGTGTATGTTTGCAAGTAATAAGTACATCTTCAATAAAATACTTTAATTCATTTTCAGTTTGCTTAAATATCAGAAAATGCCACTGATGTACTACTCTGAAAAGTATGAAGGTGGGCTTAAAAGAATGATTTTTTCGCTAATTAAAAGTATTTAGTTCAATATCTGAGAAACTTTTTAGGCTAAAACAGTGAACTTCTCACAGTCATTTATTTATATATTCATAGCAAGCGTACCAATTTTCAAGTGAACACATATAAAAATTAAAAAAAAAAATCATAAAATTCAATCCCAGTGTCCCTTGGCTACTGACGCGATATATGCAAATATTGCAGAGGTGCATCGAGGAAGAATTGTTATTACGGGGAAACCAATTTGTCATTTAAGGACATTGCTTGAAGTTATATATTCAAGTATGTAAAACAAGATGCCACTGCATGCGCAAAAGTTAAGCAGAAACACTCACCTCATCTTTGCTAAACATACGCTACCTGTGAAGGCCAGTAGAATGCCTCTCAAAACTGCGGGGACGACATAAATGGAAGTGAGTGTACTTACATATTGGGTATTTTTAAGCTTTCCTTTAGCGTTTAATCTGAACATATGAGGAATAGGTTATTTTGAACGTATTTGTTGGGTGTGTATTTTCTTAGGTTTTCCATGTACCTAAACCATGGATGTGCAATATTAGGGACATGTGATACTTTATTGCTTCTGAAATTCTGTTTCACATGGGGCAACAAAACTTTACATTGCTGATAAAGTATAGCTCTCCTGGAGGTTTATTACATCCTAGCAAGAACACACATACTTATTTTGTGAATGTTACCTTGCCGCGTTCATTGGAAAAGTGATAATTAAGCAATTGGTGGAATGAGTGGCGGGAGAAACCGGCGCCGCTTCGTCCACTAGGAATACCGCACGCGGGTCACTGGATCGAACCAGGTCCGGATTGGTGATAATCGAACGGTCTAATCGTTCAGCCTGTTATTACTAATTATAGTTATTATAACTGAGCTGGAAATGACTAATGTGCTAATCACTAAAACATTCAAACACATAAATATTTGCACTAAAATGATTATTCTAAATATAATAATAGTTTTATATGAAATGGGAAATGGAACAACAGTTATCTCAAGAATTAAAATAAATTCCGAAAATTTTAAGGACTTTTATGTGTTACACATTAATATATGTCATATATACAACTTTGAAGTTTCTATTTTTAGAACTTATGCGTTTTATAATATTTTAGTGCTAAATTATTTTTGGCAGTAAATCTACAAACAGAATCATGGCGTACATATATAATTTTTAGTATGTAGATATGTTTTTCTTGCTAGATAAATTTTTATTTCACGATATTTTTGTTTGTGGCCACCAAGGAACTTAATATATTTTCTAGCTCCGTCGTTTCTTACGAGAACGGAAGCCATTCTTCGAAGTTGGAGTCAATCTTTTTCTACCGTTACTTCCTGAGCTTCTGCAAGCACTGGTCTGGTATATATGTGCATGGCAAAGAGAAGTTATGCTCGACCATGTGTCTAAGTTTAAAACATTTGTAAAATACTTTTGATATTCTGTGCTGCATATTGTTGTTACTGACATTTTAATCATGCATTTGATATTCGCTTGTACATACGAGAATCGATAATTGTGCCTTCAACTGCGAAATTATTGATTTTGTTGTTATGTTGGCTTTGACACAAGGATAAAGATAATATACTCGTACATTTAACCTTTAAAAAAGCAGACCTTCGAAAACGAGAACCTAAATTGAATGTGTTGGGATGTTATATGTATTAAGTTCCACGTTAAATCTAAAACAATAGTAAAATAAAAAAGTCTAATGTGTTGCATTCACATGACTTTTTCTATTATTGTACTATTCTTACAATCTCTTATTCCTATCTTCTTCATGTTAGTCGAAATAAACGTTTGCAGAAATTATCTTATTGATAATTTTCTTGTAGATGCAAGAGGCATGTGGGAATACAGTAGGCTTTGAGCGATAACCAAGCATTTCAAACCTGGTGGTTATATGAATGTTTTGAAATCCCGTTCTCTTTGCAAAGCCAAACGAGAAGGCGAATAACGACCTTCCATTTGAGGAAAATTTAAGTATTACAAAACTCACACAAATAACAAGGAATACTTCCGAAATGGTTCACTCCACCAAAAAATGCATTTGGACATAAATTGCGTGTTTTAACGAGATCACGTTCTTTGTGTAGTAAGATTTGGTCTATGTCTTATAGCTTACCAGTTATGCAAAAGTCATCAAAATTAAACAGAACAACATGGACTGTAGCCAGAAAGTTCAAAATATACACTTCATTTGCCATAAGAGTGTCTTAAACACGTGGAATTTTTTTATCAAAATCGCTAGAGCCATTTTTGAGAGAATCAAAATTTTCGAGAAAGCTTCCATGTAAAGGATAATTTAGAGTAGATGAATTTTCTTCAAAATCTTCCTGTCGTATCCTTGAAAGATATTAAACTTAAGTACCAACTTTGGTTTTAACCGACTTTTCGATTTTGAGTTGCGCTGTTCATACACACAGACACGCACACACGAACCTTTTTATAAAAATGCCTTTTTGGATTCAAGGGGCCTCAAAACATATATTTCCGGTGAAATCTCGACATCGAAATTTTGTGTCTAATGACTATAGGTAGTAAAAATATGTTAGGTATATAAAAGTTAAAATACTTGTATTTTATTGTTAAATCTAGTGTACTACGACTATTAGAAGAGCTACATGCTTTCAGTAACGTTTGTTTACTCATAGCTACAGTGTGGAATAGGGGATTAGAATATTCAGGTAAAGAATAGGTTGTGGTGGGGGATTTTATTTAAGATATTCGTGTTTTATCTCTGGAAGAATTGACACTTAAATCCTTAATTTGGTATTTAACAGGCTATTCGCTTTTGAGTTATGCTGTACACAGATATACGAAGACACACACACACACTCACTCACACACATACACAGACACGCACATGCGGACTGTTTGTAAAATCAGTTATGCTTTCAGCGAAGTCTTGGAGTCGCCTATTACACGTGTTGAAGAAAGTAAACATCTTTTGTATGAATATTTTTTAAATAGAAAAGCAGAATGTGTATGCAACAATCCAGAATGTTTTATGCACATTGCAGTTCCTCTTTATGATCCCAGTGACTAAACGTAAAACTGTTGACAATATCACCTTTAAAAGTACCATCATTGTAGCTCTGATGTTTGAGAGACATCCACTTAGCTGGCAGACAGCACAACTGTAACCTCTATGCATGTTTGTCGTAACCGAGACTAGAGTAATATTATAGTTGTTTATCTTAAGATGCTCTACAAATTCCACCCACCTTGGCAGTGTTGAGGTTGGGAAATTTGAATACCCTCAACCCTTTTGTTTGTAGTAGCCTTTGTTAAGACTGTATTAGGGTGGTCTCTGAGGCGTATCAGCCACACAAACCAGGAGCTGAAGTTGTCTAGTTTACATGAACCAACTTAGCAACAAGCACACAGTTCAAATAGGTGCTGATGACGGAGGTGGCGGTTTCCAGCTTTGTTTTGTACACAACCGCAGCGAAGGACGAACGTAATCAAACTATTTCAAATCAAGATGTCAGTCCATTTCCTTTCGACAGTAGCGAATTCTCATCTCAGTGCAAAGCGAGTAGAAGCAATCATTGTGTAGGTGAATTTACTTACTAACAAAGTGCCATTGTCACAATAAGTTACAGATCAAGATGGAATTTTTTTTAAATGAATTAGATTTGAAATAAAACGTATACCTGTATGACCCTCCCTTATACTCAAATTTGACAAGGAAAAATTATTTATAAACTAGCTGAACTAACCGGCCTTGCCCGTGGTTAGAGGATTTATCCATACAACTTTTTGACTTAGGCTGTACCTGCCTAATAACCTTGTATTTCTTAGGAAACATGGAAAAATTTTATTTAATATGCTCAAACAAAAAATTAATGAAAACTCTTATAATACTATAAAGAAAAAAAAACTGGAAAAAACGGTAAGACAGTATGAAAAATCACCGTTGTACAATCACAGTTACTACAAGGGACGAAAGGAAATAGAGAAAGCCGTGTGAATGTAATACGTTGCGTTTTTATTTTGATCACATAGAAAATCATAAGAAGAGAGAAATAGTAGAGAAAGAAGTACGAATGTGTTTCAAAAAGTGAGTAGACAAAACGGCGTGAAAGTATTTCTATTTCAATCATAAGAAATTGTATGAATTGTATGTTGTATATTGTATGTTGAAGAGTGAAGAGAGAAAGAAGTCTGAGTGTGTTTCGTAAAAGAAAAGCGAGTAGACAAAACTATGTGAATGTATATTAGATTAGACTTTGAGGTGTCGTTTAGGTACAACCAGCCTCCCTGCACTGCAACCTAGAAGATCTATTGTGCTGACTGTAATACTATTCAGTCCCAGTTCAACGTGATCCTGTTTAGGAAGCTAAGAAGTCTCCTGTGGGGACTATTCTGAACTACTCTCGGTGAAGGAAAGGGACCGTTCAGATACCACAGTCTATAGTGCGCAATAGCTTCAAAATTGTAAAATATACCTATGCATCGCTGTTTCATTGTCGAGGTCACAGAGTCGGCAAATTTTTAGGTTACTTTTTGCCCATCTTAAAGAGACAATCTTTAAGAGGACAGTGTCCAGAAAGAAGGCCAGCAATTAGCTTAAATTCCCTTTCTTTAATTTTGTCGGAATAGATGATGAATCATTTCGCATGTATTAACTTCGGAATGTTGTTCCAGTAGTTAATTTTGATTATCTGTTCCCATGTTTAATCCTTATTCTTCAGGTAACTATTCGGGACACCACAGAAAGGTAATGCCAATAAAGGGTAACTTAGCTCCTTCCTTGGCAAGGCAATCTGCTATGTCATTGCCTTCAATGTTCTCATGTCCTGGCACCCATGTTAAAGTTACGTTATTGGTTTGGCCAGTTGATTGTTAGAGTCTAGAGCTTTTAAGGTAATCTGGCTATGTGATAAAGTATATTTTGCCCCTTGCAGGCCTTTATTCGCATTTTCATGAGCGCAAATTTCAATAGACTTCAACACACTTCCGCCTGAAACATTGAGGCAAGTGATCCTAGGGCCTGAGAAGGGGTAAAGTTTGGCGCATAGACTCCAACACCAGCCTTCTCCTCCATCTTTGATCCATATAGGTGCTCCTTCTTCAAATTTTGGGCCACCATCTTCCCGTATGTGGCGATCTGTTAGGATCACTTTGATCATTTTGGGCATAGTATCCAAAATATTTGTAGTATTATCCTTTTCAATTTCTGTAAAGAAAGGATCCATGAGATTTAAAAAACATTGTCCTCTGCAATCTGAGAGCTTCAGCCAATGCCTCCTTTCTCGCCTGCAAATGCAGAGGGAGATGCAGAATTGCCTCCATTGCTGCAATCGTACTTTCCCCATATAATTATTACTAGGTCATTAACATAGCCTATGACTTCATAACCAGCCTAATCTTACTAGAAGGTCATCAACCGCTAGAGATGACAATAAGGGAGAAAGAATCCCGCTTTGTGACTTTAACCGTGGCTTCCTCACCCCCCTCACCCCCCAAGATTAGCAATAATTCTCTTACTTTCCAGCATGAATTTAATTCATGTGATTAAATTCCATCTACTCTATGGAAAAGGAAAAGAACTAAATGTGTCCACATTATGCTTATATATTTTCTCATTGACTTCTGTTTACAAACTAGCAGGAATTGAGTGCAGTGGTTGTGGTTCGATTTTAGACTAGAATAATATTTATGATCTTATTTTCCCAATTATCGAATGCCACTAGCTTTCAGCAATATGTAACTTTTGTAAGGAAATGTGCAGTAATGTGTAAAACTTAAAAAGTATTGTATACCTTTCTATTGAAGCCGGGAAAATAAAGGGTCAGTGTTGCTCGTTTTAGAAACTGCAAACTTTGCTTTCAGTCTACTTGGAGAGTTTTGAACATTCGGCGTATTACTTCCAAAGTTTGGGCGATTCTTACCTTGGGGCCTTTTCATCATAGAGAAAACTTGAGATGTTGGTGTAATATCTCCAAGTTTTTTGTGGTTATTGCTGGCCGTTTTGAGAGTCGATTTCTATATTTACGGTGAAGATAAGTAGGAGTTATTTAAAAACTCCTCTTTTCCAAAAGAAATATTAAGAGCGGTTACAGTTTCCTGTGAAACATTTTGAAAAGACTTAAATAAACATCATATAAAATGAAATTTATATCGTTAGGACTAACAAAAATAACAACATATTTGCAGGATACTAGCACCTTTCTTCTACAGCAATAGGCTAGGCAGCTTGGGTGAGCTTCGTAACTGTAATAAAATATATAACTACGTGTCGACTGATTTGTTTATTATTCGCAAAGCGTGGCATACATACTTGCAGAAAGATACTCATAATTTTTTATAATATATTATAAATATGCCAAGACAATACCCATAAATAAAACTAAGAGAATGCCAATGAGACAGCAAGAAATACTGCGGTCGAAAATGGTCATACACTTAAATATAATAGAACAAGTAAATCATTTTACATATCTGGGATACACAATTTTATATAGAATGAATGCTGAAATGAATAATAAAATTAGGAAATTTAATAAAATAAATTTAAAAATTAGAGGATTCTTTCAAAAAATGTATGAGTTTGTGTAACTAAATTATATGAAACAACCTCAAAACCAAGTTTACTATTTACCCTGAAACATGGGCATTAATGAAAATAAATTAGATGCACAGCAGATTAAATGTGTCAAAAAACGAGAAAAGTTCAGCCCAGTTACTTTTTCCTCACTTCTAAAATTCCTGCATAAATACACAGTTATCTTTTACTGAAGATAACACAGTCTACAGTGATTATTATTTATTTACGCCAACAAGCTTACTGCTGGTGGCATAAAAAATGAATAACTATATATTTGACGAAAGCTTAAGTTTTCCAAATCACACACAAATGACGAGGAATATCTCCGAAATGGCTCACTCTATAAAAAAATATATATATGGACAGAAATTGTATGATTTAGCAAGATCTAATTTTTTTGTACAGAATTTGATCTATCTCTTACAGTTTACAAAGTATGCAAAAGTCATCCAGAGTAAACAGGACTACATGGGCTATAGTCAGAAAACTCAAGATATTCATTGCATTTGTCATAAGAATAACTTAAGCATATGGCATTTTAATCAAAATCGTTGGAGTCATTTTCAAGAAAATCAACATTTTCCAACATTTTTCTACGTAAAGCGTAGTTTAGGGTGGAGAAATTTTCTTCAAAATCTTCGTGCCGCATCGTGGAAGCGCGCGCTGACCTCTTTCCAAGAATGCTTTTTTTTATTTAGGTGCCCTCAAAACGTATATTTCCACAAACATTTCGACATCAAATTTTTTAACAAAATATACTCTTACTTGTAAACTGTAGTAGTAGACAAAGTAATTTTTTCTTTTTAAAGGAAGATAGTAAACATGTGTGCACCGAACGGATGGTTTAAGCGATAAGATCTGGGCATTAGGGAGACCCGAGTTTGAAATCCCTTGAGCCGACCAATCTGGCTGGGAGTGTTTTTACGTTTCCATCAGTCCTCAAGGTAAATACTGGATTAGATATTGAATACCAAGACCCAAAGTTCTTCTTTAAGTCCAAAAAAGGTAAAAATGAGACGTACCAGGTAATAACGAATGCTATTTTTTTGTAGTGTTTAACGCGTGCTTTTACTACATATGGCACCGCAGTGGAATGAGATGGCGGGGAAACAGTAGAGCCCGGAGGAATCCACAACAAATCCCACATGCGGTTACCTGGAATCGAAACCGGGCCACTTTGGTGAGAAGCGAATGGTCTAACCACTCGACTTCGGCGCAGTTAACGAATGCTATGCCATCTCTACACAGATAATGAAAGCAGACAGATGGATAACACCCTAATGCCATCTGTAATTACATTGTGTAAAAAAATTAAAAAATCCTTGCCCACGAATTTCAATATGGTCCTCGTAGATTATAAACTGTATCTTAAGTAAAAGTGCACACATATAGCAAAAAATACATAACACAATTTTGGAGGACTCTATAAGTAAATTTTCAGGTACGTTGGTATATATTGCACATACAGGTGTCCCAAAACACACTGGAAACGCTTAGTATGTTGTGCAGGACGGAAAACTGATTGGTTTACAAACAGGAACCCCTGTCCTGAAATGCACGGTTTGGACGCTGTAGCGCATCGAGGTGTGAGATGGATGTACGTTAACATTTCGTCAACAAACCCAACTTCGAGCTGTCTACATTACAAACGAACTTCGATCTGTGTACCTCCTGCATCATTGCAGAACCTATGTCGGTGGTGGCGAGCCTCATGCACATGACTAAATACGTGTACATTTTGTCTTTGAAGATTTTCAATCGCTCCGTGGACTCGAGCCACAAGGTCCTCCGCTGACGTTACAGCTGTCATACACCGTATTCTACACACAGCTCCACAAAAGTAGTCGAGAGGTCGATCTGGCGTCCGTACTGGCACGTTGAGGTGATTCCACACATTTACACTAAAGTGTGCTGGAACTCATGTCGGTCATTTCCGCAGCTGCGTACTGGTACGTTTCACACTGCTGTTAAAACGTTACTGTACTGGAAACTACATAAGTAACGCAGTAGGATGTGCATCAAGAACTCTATGGGGGAGTTTAGCGCATGCGCAGGGCTGTTATTATGCTAAAGTCGTTTATTCTAGTACACAGATGCTTAAAGGGTTGCACGCCTTCCGTACTAAGATATCAATACGAATTTTAACAAATTGTTACAACTGTTCGTTCTCAAACTTTGACACTCTCCGGCGTCCAAACCGTGCATTTCCGGACAGGGCTTCCTGTTTGAAAACCGATCAGTTTGCCATCCCGCACAACATACTAAACGGTGTTTTTTATCATTTCGCTTCCTCTTTCATATTTCAGATAAGCGCGAACTACCAGTGTTAAAGAGCCATCAAGTAATATTAAACACGCGCAATATAAAATGGAAGTCAGGAACCACAGCAGTTAAATTGAGCCCAAAAATAAAGCTCATATTAATTTAGTGTTAATTGCATGGAAAGAGCATGCAATTTTAAGACAAGCATATAGCGGAGGGGCGTGGTATCAATGGATGTGGGTGATGTGTTGTATACCTCGCCAGTTTTCCTTGGTTAACTTTTCCTTATCTATATACTAATACAAATGGCGTAATGCTTGATTAGGAATAGGTTTCGAACAACAACCTGTGGTGAATTTGTATTGTTAACGTATCATGCCAAGCATTGAAACAGAGCGGCTGGTGGTTGTGCTTACCTTATGCTAGTCGCTAGTCAAATGATATGCGCGTGCAGTAGATGTAACACAGAAAAATGCATCTCGCTTGTTAATGTTAATGCAATTTAAAGCTATGTTTTTAGTAATTTGTTTGGCAGTGAAGGTTAATTTCGTATTTTTAACTCCTTCTGTACGCACCAGAGTACAACAAAAACATTATGAACAGTAATATGTGTGAACCTGTAAGAGAAAAATACGCCAGGAAGGTGATAGCAGGGTATGCACGTTGCTTATGTGCATCCGTGTGGTTCACTACGAGGAAAACACATGTTTTAGAGACAATTCTGCATTTCCTGGAAACCTGCTGCACCAAATATGGAATCAGAGTGCTTGTAATCAACAAACTGAGAATGAAAAAATAGAAAAATAAAAAAATTGTGGGAGTGATTTTTCTGTAATTCTAATATTTACCAGTGGTGAACTATAAAGCTTTATAAACACTATGAAATTTGTGAAAAAAGTAGTTTTTCATAGTTAGTAATATTTATTTAATAAACAAAAGCATTACAAAATTTTCTGTCGTTAACAGTTTTGAGGGTATTTATCTATAACAGAATATTTAACATTATCAAAATTTTGAAATCTTTATCGTGGGCCAAAAAATAGCTAGAAAAAATCTTATGTGATGCACTCACATGACTCTACTCTTGTACTAGGCGGCGCCGTGGCCGAGCGGTTAGCGCTCTCGCCTACCACCTAGGCGGCCCGGGTTCGATCCCAGGGACCCGCATGTGGTATTCGTGGTGGACGAAGCGGCGTCAGGGCGGGTTTTCTCCGGGTACTCCGGTTTCCCCCGCCATCTCATTCCACCGGTGCTCCATCTTCATTCCATGTATCATCAGTGTCACCGCCTGCGGTGCCGTAGTAGTAAAAGCGGGCGTTAAACACTACAAACAAACAAACAACTCTTGTACTAATCATTCTTACAATCTCTTATTCCTCTGTCTTCGTGTTAGTTAAGAAAAACATTTGCAGAAATTATCCTATTGCTTATTTCCTAATGGGTACAAGGGTATAAGGAAATATAGTAGGCTTTGAGCGATAGTCAATTCTTTTAAATCTTTGATATTCCGTTCTCTTTGCATAACTATAAAAAACCGAATAACGATGTTCCATTTGACAGAAATATAAGTTCTTCAAACCTCACACACATAACAAGGAATATCTCCGAAAAGGTTCGCTTGACAAAAAATTTTATTTGGACACAAATTGTATGTTTTATCAAGATCTAAATTTGTTGTATTTTAATAAGATTTGGTCTATCTCTTACGGTTTACCAGTTATGCAAAAGTCTTCCAAAGTATATAGGACTTCATTGGTTACAGCCAGAAAAGTCAAGATATACATTTCATTTGTCATAAAAATATCTCAAACATATGACATTTTAATCAAAATCGCTAGTCATTTTCAAGAAAATAAAATTTTTATAAACATTTACCTTGTAAACGGTAGTTTAAGGTGGAGGAATTTTCTTCAAAAACTTCGTGTCGCATCCTTGAAAGACATTAATCTTAAATACCAACTTTGGTTTTCAAAGGGCTTTTACTTTTGAGCTATTCTGTCCACAGAATGACAGACACACAGACAGATATACAGGCACACTCACAGATCTTTTCGTAAAAATGCTTTTTTTGGATTCCGGGGACCTCAAAACATATTATTTCTGGTGAAATCTCTACATCGAATTTTTGGGTGGAATACGTAAACTGGAGGCCAACATACAAAATAACAGTAGAAATTTTGGGAGTACTTAATGATACAAGAAGTGCTACAAACCTAATAAAATTTGCAGCTAAAATATCCATATTAAATGAACTGTAAAAAGTGAAACATTGTAATTGTAACTAGTTATAAAACTTACATATATGTATAACACATTTATTGTAAATGTACTACCTGTTATTCATGTATCACTTGTAATATAATCTTTGAAGCCGTGATAAGACCCAGTAGTCAAAGCGACTATAAATTAAGATTTAATAAAAAAATTCTTTCTCTACTATCCTATACGTAGTAGAGAAAGTAAAAATGGGCGTTATACACTGCAAAAAATCAGTTTTAGACATTTAATGATCAAGGTAGAGTTGTCTGTTGTGTAAACAGTTTTTAGTGAGAGTATCTTCGTTAGCAACTGAGAGAGTGGTAGAACTGTAAGCAGTAATTGGGTCAAGGTTACTATGAGGTGTAAGGTCACGACAAATTGTAGATTGTGTTAATGATTGTGTTCTTGTAATTTAATTTTAGAGGAGAAGTAAAGTAACATTAAAAGTAACTAGAATTTTCAATTTATCACAATATAAAGGATTCTACTAAACCAAAATAGAACTCTACCCCTCAGGATTAAAAGGCATACGCGCTATCCTCGAACTACACATACCTTGGAAATATACAACATTTCATACAATGGAATAAAATAGAACACATAAAGAAACATGCAACATAGAAAACGTTTAGAAACTGATAAAATACCGAATACATACACTGAGCATAAAGCAGACTGAACCAGTACAAACATACATCCAGCAGGATTTGCTTAGCTTTGTTTCCATATCCCCTCTTCGATGAGAGAGAAAGTATGTAGTCCATTGGATACGAATGGACAACAAAATTTCATCGGTCAGTAATCCCTTTGTTGTATAGCGTTTAGTAAATGCTTTATAATTAAAACTGTTCCGAAAAGGTGGCTGCATGCGATAGCGGCGTCACTAGCAGCCGGACCTGCTGGAAACAACAGCTGCTGGTAAACAGTCTGAATATGGAGAACCAAGATACTGTGGGTAAAGCTTTTTGTTCTGTACGTTTTATGATAACAGAAGATAAATCAGCAACTGTGTGTATAGTGTAGCATTAAACAAACTGCTACTGGCAAAGCGAGTTTGTTTGACAAAAACAGTTAGCCAACCTGACGCTGAGGAAGTATTTCATTTATTATGTTGTGTATCTGAATCAAGGAAGTAGCGAACCCTTAGGGCGACTTTAAAAGTATACAAGTACTTACATTAACTTACAATATTCAACAATGGCTTTAAGGGAGGCATCTGTTTTTATCACGAATATGTCAAATTTTGTATGCATGTGTGCCATAGCATATCTAGTTGATCTACCACTTTTCTGTCTAAGATACCTTTGCAAACAAATAAAAAAAGAATATAATATTTTTGCTCAAATTTTAAAGTTGTATAAGAAATGCTTCATATAAATATTGTTATAAACCAAGTTCTGGCTACATGTTTTTTAATTACCACTGCAAAACCTATTATGTTTATTTAGCCATGTCAAACATTTTTGGAGAAAAAAATTATTGAATACACTGATTGCCATTTTTCTCAAATTATTAACAATTTTAAAAGGAAAAATTCAGTGCTCTAATGTACACACCTGAAGCTATTAACAGTAAGCAAATTGATCCACAAATAGCACAAGTAATTAGAGACCCACACTTCACTTCAATAAATTGAGTTGCACTCAATATTTCTCACAACGATCGTTTCGACACATTTACGTGTCATCCTCAGGCGAACAGAATTTATGGAAGTGAAGTGTGAGTCTCTAATTGCTTTGTGTTATTGGTGGATTCAGTACTCTATCTAGAGCATTTAAAATACCAAGTTTGACGATGAAACTAAGCACATGTATACAAAATTGAAGATTAAAATTATAAATAAAAAGCAAAGAAAATTACTTTAAACTTCTAAGTGCATGGCAAGATATTTACTGTTCAGAATTCCCCTAGACCATATGAAGGTCCTTTAGCTAGCTGTTAAGCTTCTTCTTTAAGTTTTGCTACTGTTTTTTCTTTTCGAATTTGAATGTATTTATTTCACTTCTGCTTTAATCTTCGCTTATCCCTAATTCTTTTGCTGATTGGACCTACTTTGCTACCACGAGTTTCCTTTACATAGAGAGTAGCCGCATATTACATGTTAAATTCAGTAATAGCCTATGTCACTGTAATCTAAAATTTATTTTTAGAAAAAAAAAAAAATTCTTCTATAAAATTCAGAAAAACACGACCACATGGTTAACACATGTACACACACATTTCGCCGTACTTTAGTATTGTTTTAACGGGGTGAATGTTTGTAGAAAATCCCACAAGAGGTCTCTGTTTATACCCACCAGCATTGAATCTGGCTGCCTTATTTAAACTTCAAAATTATACGAAATTTTGTAACAATGGGGTAATGAATGTATTTTAGGAGCACGTATGGGCATTCATGAAATAACGGCCTTTTAAGTGGCGATGCGATGTAAGTGACAGTAGATTCTGAAAGTGCAGATTACATTGTACGTAACTTTAAGGCTAAAAACGAAGTATCGAACTTTTCATCATTTCTGCCCAAATTTCACCCTTAAATAAATGTAATGTTCGTAATTTTATTTCAACCTGTAAAGTATGTATAAAATCTCATATAAACTCGCACTTATTCCTCTACCCATGAACAATTTACAAAAACGATGTATCATAAGTAAGGATTAATGCAAATGAAGCAAAAATCAACTAATTTAAAAAGTCTCTTACAGTGATAGTCTCATTTAATATTTTTAAAGGAACATTTTATAAAGAGAAACCATATATTCAATCGATATGATGTATTAGACAAATGTTTAAATGGCATCTCGTTCTTTCTTATGTAGCTGCATGGACAGTTTCATTTGTTTCGTTAAAATGTTGGTTGCTGTGGGTGTTTAACGCTACTGCCGCTAAATTGATCGCAGTAAAACACTTCCATAAGATACGCAAGAAAGAAAAAAAACCATAAAATTTAGAACTACACAACTTCTGTCTAATTCAAGACTACTCCTCCCAAAATTCGTTCACTCTGTATACGTTCCTAAACTTGTTATTCGTATTTGAAATACTATTTTTACTCGGTGACTTGCTAACTTCTAAGCATTATTTCCCATTCTTATTTATTATTTCTGTTGAATTCTAGTTACCAGAACCTTGAACTAATGGACTTCTTGTTGGCTAAGTTCACCGGAATACTGGTTGTCTAGGCACTCTGACGTACACCTAATTGCGTTTTCCTCAACACATAACTTTCGCAGCTCGAGCCCAAATGCACTAGTTCTAGATGGGTCCTTAAACTTCACTCATTCACTCACTCGCTCACTCACTCACTCACTTACTCTCTAGCGTCGTTTAGGTCTTCCAATACTTATATCGCCTAAAGGTAACATCTTTTTTGTAAATTTATCTTCGTTCATTCTTTTTACATATTGAAACAAATTTTATTTATTTGTCTTTATCTTATTGTTTAGTCTGAAAATGTTTAATTTGTGCCAGATATCCTCTTTTGGTCCTTCAACTTGCTCCTACGACTGAGAAACCGCATTTCGGCTGTTTCTGTTTTCCTCTCTTCCAATTTTGTTAAAGGCCTTGTGTTTCTGATTCATAAATTAACGTCGGTATTTCAACGCTTGTTAGATTGTGCACTGATTTTAACACGTAAGGCAATTACTTCTTGTAGTTATGTTGCAGTTGGACACCAGATCTAGTCCACGCACCAAATTTGCAAAGCCCGGTATCGCGTGTATCCTCTGGCTATTAAAGCAGCCGAAACTGTGTACACAAGCCTTAAGGATGGATTCTGTAGGGGAGCAAGCTTATTCATGAATCCCAAAGTTTATTCATGTATGACGTTAATGCTGGAAAGTGTACACTAAAGGACAAACTTAACATTAGCTGAGCAAGAGAGCCGGCCACCTGTTAGAACAATATACAGTGTGAGCTGAGAGGCATGCATGCTATTCCACTCTTTCGGTCCTATACAGAATTTATGCACATTTACGGTTCACGCTTTTTTTCCATTATGCAAAACATTTTGACTTCATTTAAAATAGTAGCGATTTCTCTTATGACGCGTTCTCCAATCTGGTCACGTATAAGAATAAATAAAACAAATATAACACTAAGCCTCTGTAAAAGAAGAAAACAACACATTAGCATATACTGGTGAAATACTAATATCCTATGTTCCAGTGGATTGCTTCTTTGTGTGGTAAATAATTGCCAATTATCAAATGTTTCTGTATCTTTGACCTGTATTGTCAGACGGAGGGTGACACCTCGCTGCACTGTGACCAAAGCAAATGTATTGTGACATACCATCCCCCAGGGGCAAGTGATGAGGTGAAGGGAACCACAAGGCCGGCAGAGAGCGGTGAGCAACCACAGAGACGTGCAGAAGTCACTAACAGTTTCACAGATCCCCAATAGGTACACCACAAACGGGGACTCGAAAATGCGTTGCACTGCTAAAGCTTCCATATCATTTGTCCGCAACACCACGCCGACAACGAGACCAAAAAGATGGCAAAAATAGCGAAATGAAAAAGCGATAAGAAAAACCACGAAAAACCCACGTCAGAGTCGTTGATAGGTGGGGACCGAACTACCCGAATGCCAGCTACAGACATTACCACCTCAGGCATCCCGTTCCGCTAACAAGCGTTTAGTTGAAATGTTAGTCTTGTAAATCTCACACAAACCAGCTAAGCAAATATCTGTGGTATAATATACCTAGCAAAATCTTATTTTTAAAGACAAAGGTGATGTTCTTCAGCAAGAGTTCCAAGTGGCCTTCAGTATTTTGTGTTGGTTTAAGACAACATTTAGAATCTGGTTACCCTAGTCCTAACCTTACCAAAAAGTTTTCAAATTCTTTTTCAATCCAAACATTTAACCCAATGATTCCATATGGACTAATTCTTATGTTATGATCCTTTCAAATTATTAGATTGTTTTTTTCTGTTACTTGCTTTAATCTTCAAGACATGCATTTGAGATGCTTTTAAATGTAAAATATTATAGTTACTATTTTTATTATATCATTTTTAGTAGAAGGAAGCAAAATCCATGCAACCAAAGTCAAAGGATACACCGTCATCTTCCATGCCTGCCATTACAGCGATTATTTTACGTGGGCTCTTCCATATCCTTTATCACAGGCACAGTTGACTGCGGTTAGAGACTCGAACCCGTGACCTACAGCTTGCAATGAATGGCCAGTCCATTTGTCTCGCCGTAATGATCTTGGCTATTCATGGCAATTGCTTGAGGCAATCCGTTATGCGCATATGAAAACCGGTTTTATAAATTAGAGGTAGACCGACATAAGTATCAAAAAACTTAGGCTGGAAAGGGTTAATCACTATAGACCTTAGTTTCTTAACAAACACTTGGTTCTTTATTTGAGCTTACATTGGAAAACCACGTTGCATATGATTTGGTAATATCTTCCTCACTTCTTCTTCTGATACTGCATTTCTTTCAATTTATATGAACAATATTTCCTGGTCTTGCTATTGTTCATTAAACTAATATCTACTCCTTATCAAATTTTGGTCAATCTTCGTTAGTCAGTGTGAGTCTGTACCGCCGCCGGGAAAATGTTTAGTAGAGTAATAAGGGATATGCAGGCTACCGCAAATACCGTAGTTTCACGTGTGATAAATAACTCACGTTGTCTCGCTTGTGACCTTGTCACAATACTGCGCTATGGGAAATCCTTAATAGATTAAACCATGGCTCAGTGAATATGTTTCCTTTACTACATTTGTAACTTTGTAGATTCATGTATATTTTAATTCCGTGCCGCCGGAATGTATTAATTATGATTATTTCACTGATTTTTAAGGTTGACACTGCTTCTTTCTTGTGGCATCCATTCAATTCATTTTAATCCATTAGAACTAGAATAGAATGTATTAATTATTTATTAAATATTGTAACACCGTCACAAAGAGAGCCAAGGTCAACTACCTCACACCACTGCGCGGCCAGAAAACAGCGCAAGAATGCTCGAAAAACAGCGCTAGCTTTGGCTTGTTTACGAAAAGATGGATTTCGAGAAAAGTCCGTGCTACGTCATTCTGGCCTATATAAGCGAGTGAGTTGAGACGGCAAGAGATGCGAGTCGTCAAGTGTTGAACGAGACAGCTGTCAGCAGTTAGTCCTAAGTGTATGTGTGTGTGCGTGGTGTGTATTTGTGATCAGAGACAATTTTGGACATTTAATCGTCACGTCAGAGATGTTTGTTGTGTAAAGCAGTTTTAATGAGTATGATTGTCGAAGTCATTTATTATAAAACAGAGAGAGAGAGAGAGAGAGAGAGAGAGAGAGAGAGAGAGAGAGAGAGAGAGAGAGAGAGATTATTAGTAGAGCTGAAAGACACTGAAGTACCCGTCAAGGTTACGATCATACAGAACAGCAGTGATTTATAAAGCTATGACGAACTGTGTTAACGATAAGAAAGAGTATCTCTTTGTGAGCCAGATTTAGAAGAGAAATAAACCCACATTAAAAGTAACTGTGAAAGGTAAATTTGTCAAAATATATTAACTACCCACCAATTTTTCAAACTCTGAACCTTTTTCATTGTGGGTTATTCAAACAATAATTGTATTTAAAGTTTTCATAGCTACTGTTTCCCTGTTGTATCTCGTGTCTCATATAATTGGTTGAACTGTTTTCACCTTATTAATGTACTATGGATTCATTATCAACGTAGAAGGGTAGCCAGAAGGTTTTTGTGGATGTTCTCCAGTTTAATAGTCCACCATGGAAGTTTTGTTGACATTTGACTGTCCGACTGGGTACAATGGGCTCGTCAGTATGTAATTTATTCTAACTAATGGCAGCTTTCAGTCCCTCTATTACTAGAGATAGGCAAGAAATCCAACGGTACCATTATTCAACCCTTGGAATGAATTTCGATAAGGTTCGGGGTATCTCCTCCCATTCACGCTAGAGTTCCCTGGACTTTTAAAGATGTGAAAGTGTGAGTGATGTGCGGAAAGTAACGGGAAGCTGTGGCATTTATATTTCATTAGGAAATCTGCAAAACTTTATGTTAATAATTATTCCAGTGTAAAATACTGGAAATCTAAAACGTATTCTCATCTTGGAGATATACTGAGAAAACGTATTGTGACAAATGACAATGTGACAAATTCCATTTCTGACACTAGTGTAATAAATGAGTTACGTATTCTGTCACTTTATTTCTCTTAAAATTGAATAACAAAAACACAGTCCTCTGTTTATCGTTAACACAATTTACAATTCCTCCTGTCCTTGCATCTCAACGCTGTTCTGTTCTATCGTAACCTTGACTCACTCTACTCTTCACACTTCGACTTCTCTAACAATTGCTTCCGACGATACACTAATTAAAAGCAGCTTCACACAACAAACAACTCAGACGTGGCGATTAAATGTAAAACTCTATCACGATACTCATATTCTTTTAACGTTGACTGTACACAAGACACACTTAAAAATAAATAAGTATTAAATTCTGAAAAACTGGCCCGCGCATTCGCTTTTGTAGTTCAGGCAAAGTGTCCTCAGATTCTCTGGAAAGTACACATTTTCTCGAACATCTCATAAATAAGCCGGCAGTCGGAAGTTTCTAGAACTGTCTCGAATAGTTTTGTTCCGCCACGCTCATATTCGTCTTTGTTCTGACCACTCCATTGTCGCTGGGCCCCGTATTTACACGCAGTTCCTGTGATATAGTTAACACCAAGATTCTCTGTGAAGCAGCTGCCTGCCGCCGCCGTAGCATCATGAAAAAGGAAGATAAACTCTCAAAGAAAAAGAAAATGGTGGAAATGACATCCTAAAACTTAAGTACTCTTCTGCAAGCAGAGAAGCCAGAGAATTTAAAGAAAGAAACAAGAAGGGAAAAAGTGGCTTTTACAGAAATATCAGAATTGGTGTGAGAAAATAGGTTTAGGTTAGTAAACAACGAATTTGCCTGTTTCATAGAGATTGCATATGCAATATGTTTCGTAGGTACTGTTTGGCATTTTAAATTACTTTCTTCTGGTGATGCAAAAAGAACTGAATTTCAAAGCTGTCACATAGAGATGGACTCTTTTAAGATTGACTCGCTTAAGCTATCGTTATTCCCATATTTCCATTGTAATTATCTACAACGAAATATGTAATAAAACCATTTCTAAAATATCTATTTCGATTAATATCAGGAGCGCTTGTAAGAATAATTAGGACAAGAGTGAGTACAGAAAGCGTTGTGAATGCTACACAGATAATTTTTCTCTTTGTAATGGAAAGAAAAGGGAATTTATAGACATCACATGGAGACAAGTTCTTAAAAGACTAATTATTGCTTAACCTACTGTATTCTTTACTTCCATTGCTCGTATCTACAAGGAAATGTAGTAGGAAGCTCGTAAAAATTCACAGTTGTATTTCCTGACTTTAAAAGTGCTTAGAGCCCATAAATTCAAAACGTTTAACTTTTCATACTACAACTACCTATATTTACATAATGTACATTATAAATGCAGAATTAAAATATTATTTATTCTAAAATTAAAGGTTTTTTTAAAATTATTTTTTTCACCCTATTCACTTTTTGAAACTGTGCCTCACTGCAGTTTTCATCCAGTTATCCTAAAATTGGTCATCTATATTCCCAAAACACAGACAGTTAAATTGGTGATATATTTTTGCTTTCTTTGAAAGATTTTTGAGCGATTACCTTTTAAAGCTGAAAAGCTACACAAAACAACACATTTCAAATGACAGGGCTTAAAAATTATTTTTTGAACTAAGGCTAGTAAAACAAAAATATATGACATTAAAATGCTATAATGAGATAAATATAATCAAACTTTATAAAATGGTACTTTTATAAAATTTCATCGGGTGGAGCGTTTGACATTAAAAAATCTAGATTTAACATTTTGAACTATCATACTGAAATTTAAAACGCACTAATGTTGATAGAAGACAACATTCAAAATAAATGTTCAGCTAAATTGACTGAAAAGTTTAGAAAATAACATTTTCAGTTGTGTATTTCCTTAATACTATTACTACAAATGTTTATATGCATTAACATGAAGTAGAAAAATACGTTTATGTAATGATTTCTGGAATGGATAGAACAAGTCTCGTATATGAAAATAATAATTTAGATTCTTTCTCCACATTTTTCTTCTCAAATTTGGTATGAGGAAAGGAACTAACGAATAGCAGAATGATAATAACGGGGCTGAAAAGCATATATTATGAGTAGTACTAACAGAATAAACTACATTTTGGTAAAACACCGACACTGTTTATGATATCTTGGAACAAAGAGATAACACGAAAATTGCAATAAATCAGAACGGCTGAGACAAAAGCAAACAAAGGTTTATATCATCCCTGTATGCATTCTGATTAAGGTATAAGTTTATTGCTTCTTTTTTCTCAGCACATTCCTTGGTACGGTATAGCTTCTTTTATGGCCATTATATTCCTTTCTTCGGCAAGGGTTCTTATCCTTTGTTATTATTTTATACCGTTTGGTTACAATGGAGGCGTTTATGCGAGGACTCATTTGTTTCCTTTGTGCTAGCAGTGATGACCTCATCATAAACTATGTAACATTTTGCACAAAAAGCGTCATGCTTGTAAAATCTTTTTTCTTGGGAATGTTTCTGCAGAAATTGTAGTTCTTGGTTGTACACGCAATCTTTATCTTCTAGATGATAAATTATATTTTATATAGTATGAAATAAACGGGAAGAATCCTACTGGGAAACCATTAGTGTGAAAAAGCTGGAAGCAACATTAAACAATGCTTTCAATGAACCTACATGATTTGTAGAGGCAATGTGACATAACTTTTGAGGGGGAGTCGTAAAGCTCTACATTACCAATGTTAAAATGGCGATATAAATGCCCCGTTTTCTCGGGATCTATTGGGTACAGGGACGTAGTGAGCAGAGGTGGGGGACGCAGCGGTTGGGCGGCAAGCCTTGGACCTTCATGGACTGTTGCGCTAGGGGTTTTATTGGGTACAGAAATCCAATATTTTACTGTGTGTGTTTTGATCTTTCCTAAATATACTGATCCTCGTTCATATGAAGTCTAAAATAGTACATTTATTTACTGTAGCTCTGATTTTTTCATTGAAAAATTAAACTTTTATTTTTTAAAAAATAAATCGTTTGAGGAAATTTACTCTCGGGGATCAACATCACTGAAGTGCAAATTATGTGATAAAAATTGTATGGAGATATTACCAATTGTTTTTGAAAAAACGAGGCTTTTATATTGAAAAAATGTGGTTTTGAGAAAATTGATATTGAAATATAACAAAATAAAAGTTCATATAAGCTCACATGCATTATATATTTACTGTAAAATCCCTCCATAAATATTACAACTGACAATGTCACTAAAAACTGAACTTAAAATTAAGTAATATGTTAATATTTGTTTCATCTTCATTAATGTTAATATACACTACTTTCTCCTGTGTTGTGTAGTTTCCTTTTAAAAACACTGGGTGGTGCTTCAACATTCTCAGCAGGATTATTCAACACTAAATTGTCACCATTTTGTGCAGTTAAATCTTGGTGCACCACAGATATTTTCTATAATGTTGATTTCCTTTGTTTTTTTCTCTTTTTAAAGGAGCCCTTTGGCTTTGTCGTTGTGAAAACACTACGAAAAGGATATAAACAATGTAAAAATGTACATACATCTAAGAAATTACCGCTTGTTTATATAACTAAGGACAATCTAACCACACAAATCTGATGTCATATTGAATTCCAGACTGGTCAACCTATGTGTCAGAATTTCCCATGAAACATATGCTAAACCACAGCCTTATATCAAATAGTTTCGAAGTTATGCACCTTGCAAGGATTTAAAAAATAAAGGATAGCATAGGTTAAAGTTGTGTCGACATGTTGTGGAAAGGATGTATGATTATCTCGAAGGAATATATAATCTACGAAATATGTTTAGACTGAAGAAAAATCTATTTTTCTCTGTTCTGGAAACTTTAAACAGATTGAACGAAAACTGCATTTGGAGTGCGAAGAATTTGCTATCATGAAAAATGTTGGAACAACTGTTTGACCGATAAGCAAAACTCCTCAATCTACTGATAATTTAAATTATGTTGAAGGACATTTACTTGTAAAAGATACATTTTATGTAGACTTTGTTAAAAGTTCAGTGTGGTACCCCTGATAATAATGATGGTGGGGTGTAGTACGTATGACAACAGAAATAGTTGTGTTCTTCAATGCCATTTATGTGCTAGTAAACTAGGAATGTGTTACTTAATAAGGAGCAAGAACATTAGTCTGTTATTGATGTTAAAAACAAAATTACATAATATGCAAAACCGTTGAGCGGACACTAAGTTATCAGAAAATGTAATGTTAAAACTTGTATTCCCCTTATTTGGCTGGAAAATTATATGTATGATAATGTCATTTGATTTTATTTCACAATTCTTGATGTAGTAAACCATTTCTGTGAATTATAGAGGCATATATTTTATCCAGTCTAGTTTATAATAGGAAGCAATTTCGCTATTGGAAGTTCCTTACTTATCATATTAATAATAACAGTACAAAATTTTGAAATAAGCCATGAAACAAAAGAAATAAAGAAAAAGAGATATGGTTCCTGTTGGAAAAACAAATTGGGGCAAAAACGATAGGCGAAATTCTAAGAAAATCCAATCTCAGTTATTATTTATGGAGATGAAACATGTGCAGGAAGGCAACCAGATAAAACGCACAATGGGATATGTGAAATGAGATATCCTAGATTTATTGCTGTGGCTAGGCTCAAAGATAAAGCAAACAATAACGAAATAGGAGAAAAAACAAATCATTATTACTTAAATGGAAGAGCAGGGTATACCAGAAGAAATGTCATAAATCGCATAACAACATCGAACGTGAAAATGTAGAAGAAATACTGATGTGAAAAACAGCAAAGCCGAATAATCAGATAAATCAACAAAGATAAAAATGACTACTACAGAGATAAGTTGTTTAATCGAGTAATTTCATATACCGATATATACTGTGCGTTTATAGGCACAGGTTTATGCGTTCTGTTGTCTTGAGAACACATATTAAACGTGCTTATTCTTGATGGATAAATACATCGCTCCAAAATGTTAAGAGGACTTCCTCTACTGCTTGGCCTTTTATACATAATCCTCTAAATCCAGAGGTATCGTATTCGACTTGCAAATGAGAGGAGATTTTCTTAAGTAGAAGTGTTGTGAGGCAATATTACGAATTATAATTAATTTATTCAATGGAAAGGAGAAAAATAAAGTTTTTTATTATTTAATTCCAAGATATTGTGGCAAATGTTACTTTTTCCGTTACTTTATTCCTTCTAAAACTGAATCACAAAATACATAGTTGTTTTAGCATTAACATAATCTACAATTCGTCGTGACTTTGCAACTATCAACTGTTCTGTCCTCTAGTAACCTTGACAGCCTGTCTTTTTACTGTCACAAACAACTGACTCCGACGATACACTCAGTGGTCCTACACTTAGAAAGTGAGTCAACCTACACTTACTTATGTAGCCAATAATTATGTACGTAGCACCGATTTTTCTCGAAACTTCTCGTAAGGAAGCCCGGCACATGAACAGCTTCTGGAACTGTCTAAAATCGATCTTTGTTCGAGTTTACTCCATTGTTACCCTTTTGACTCGCCGCGCAGTGGGTAAACCTCGGCTCTTTTGACGCCCGGTATCACAATATGTTAAAGAGAAGGTTTTTTGAACTTGTCAATTAATTATAAATATTAAGCTGTAAACGATAGTCATATGTGATGTTCGGAACAGAAAGCGATCGCAAAAGGTTACGTCGCTAAGAGCTCGAAAAAAAAAAAAAAAAAAAAATAAAAAAAAAATAAAAAAATAAAAAAAAAACCTATCTCAACAAAGAGGATGCAAATGACTGAAGCTCGTGATACAAATTAAATATCAAGATATAATTTGTGAATCAATGATGCAATTATTGAGAATATTTACGTGAAATAAAAATTTAAGTGATTTGTTTATTTTACAGTATGACTTCACAGCAAATATATTTAATTACCACCCATCTCCATTTTCTTTAGGAAAATTGGAATCTTCATGCAGCTGCTGAGTCTACGTCGAGGCAATCAAGGGGGAAAAGGTAAAGTTACATTGAGCATTGCATTCAATGCACCAGTATTTTAAACAGTTTCATAAAAGTGGAGCAACCCATTAGTATAAACCGCAAGTATATTTCTAGTCCTGTCCCAAACGGCTAAAATTAGTGTAAATGAAAGGTGAATTTGTGTGATTTAAAGTTTAAACATATCAGTACTAAAACACAAAACACAAAGGAATCTAAATGGCTTTGGCATTCAGTATGCAATATTCTTAAAGATTCTCTTTGCTATCTCTTCAAATAACATTTTGTGCTATCTCTTCTACAATCACTCCCTAGAGAATCTGGGACATTTCCTCGACTCAGATAAAGGTTTGCTGGATCGTTGTGGGGTCTAAGGGAATGCTACTTTAACATTAGAGTCCGTAGAAGAAAGAAAGAATGAAAAAATAACGTATAGATTGACTGTCTAGCAGGCCTGGATGACTCGCGGCATACCTTGAATGACTTTCACTTGTTTTACCTATTATTAGTGCAGGGCCGTGAGCAGTCTGCGCTCAGTGACGACCAGTTGCCCAACCCTGGACTAGCTCATTGTTTTGTTATATGCCGTACATTTTGAACATCTAAAGGAATCAGTGCTTAATTGAAGGCATTACGTCATGCGTGATCAATATTTAAATGCAAAGCAAATACATGACAGTTTTCGTTTCTTAAAATGTGCAGGCATTTTTTGGCTGACTCTGTATTTGCGTAAGGTTAATTACCTTGGAAACGTTTTAGGCTAAAAGGAGTAACCTTCTATTTATTGCTTGATCTTTCAAGAACTGTGCAGGAGATGCCAAACAGATTGGATTATAACTCCATTGCATGTAACAGTTTGCAGTGATGATAAGTAATGAAAAATCATTTGCCATAGAAGGATAATTAAGATCACTTTACCAGAATACCAACTACCTAAATAACTGAAGCGCATATAAACATATAAATATAGAAAGTAAACATAACTTCTGAATTTGTAATATTTAAAAACTTCTTAATGAAAAAGGAAAGAGGTTAGGTTTTGAAGATTTTGCAAAACTGCAGTTCAATATTTCCTTTAGCGATACACTAATAATTTCATTGCACTTATTATAAAACGCTGGTTTTGTTACACAGGAATTAAATATCAATATAATCATTATTTGTAGTTTATCATTTTTGTTATTATCAAACTAGCCAATATGCATTTAATGTCCTTTATTCGTTATTTTAATTTTGTTTAAAGAGGGCGCATGTGATATTTTACTATCCCTGCTGCAGTGTTACAGAATGCTTCATTGCTATTGTCATAAACAAATAAGTATTAACATAAATCTGCTAAGAACGTGAATGTAAAATATAAAGCAACAGCGCAGGAAAAATCTGCATACAGAAAGCTCAACAGCAAAGTGGATATGGTAGAAATAAAGCTACAAGTGCAAGAATTTAAAGTGCTGCTGGCGAGGGCCAAACATACAAAAGAGACATATAGAATCCACGCAATGCAAAGCTAAAATTGAACAAAGCAAAATAAGCATACAAAGCACACGTATTTTGCTCTTATAAGAAGCTCTGCCCAAAACATGGGTTTACAGAAATAACGAAAAAGAAAGGAATGAATATTCTTGCAGCGAAACAGCTGCACTACGAGACAAGGAAATACGTTTACCATGAAAATAAAACAACAGCAGGTATTGTATTTACCATGCGTTTGTTTTTCTAACGAAACCCGTGGAATCCGCAACTCCGCTCGCGTTCACATTTTTTTGCTGGCTCTTCCATCTCTTTCAATGTATTTCCTCCCCTCTTTCTCTACCGCTTCTCTTTCTCTCATTCACTTTCTCTCCTCTTCAACCTTGTCCACCTCACTTCCCGTCTTGCAACGTAAGCAATGGAAAAAATGACTGAGCGCATTAGGAGAGCAGCATATATTTTCTATTTCCCATGTTGTGTTGGATTCCGGTTTACACAAGTCGATATTTCCAACATGCAGCTGAGTTTATTGTAGTCTCTGTTCCATATGTTGTCGTCTATGCTGTGTCTTGAATGACTACTTGCATTTATACAGGGTGTGACAAAAATGTAAGCCAAAACTTTGGGAAAACATTTCTTGCATATAGAGGATAAAAAATGTTATATGAATATAGATCTTAAAATTGTTTATTTTATGATAGAGCTCTTTCTCTACGCAGCTGTCCTGCGGTTAACTCAGGTGGAGGTGATATAGTCATTGTGCTGCAGTCTTGTTGCAAGGTACTCCATTACCAATAAGACGACGCATGTACTTCATGCATGATAGAGCTCCTCCTCATTTCAGTCTTTCTGTTTGTGGAGTTCTGAATAGCAGGTTTCCTGGTAGATGGATAGGAAGCGGTGAACCAATTCCGAGTCCTCCGCGTTCACCTGATTTAAACCCATTAGATTTCTATTAGTGAGAACATTTGAAATCTCTTGTTTATGGAACTCTAGTTGCCGATTAGAGGCTCCTCGTGCTCGTATTGTGGAAGACTGCTAGGCAATACGAACTTCTCCAGGCCTAACTCAGCGCATAAGAGTCAATGCAACGGCGGGTTGATGGATGCATTGGAGCTAATGTTCCCCATAGTTCTCTCATCGAGTATTCTTCTATGGGATTCAACTGTAGAAAATGTGGTCTAAGTAGGAAATAAACAATATCTGGACCTATTTTAATATAACATTTTTTATCTTCTGTCTGCAAGAAACATAACTGGTGTGTCTATCCTCCACCCACTCACATATACAAGATAACTTCGTTCACCACTGGACCAACTAGCTTGTTGTAGATTCGTGAGACACCAAGATATCGGAAAGTGACGCAGGAGGAGTCGACATCAGCTGTCGAATAATGGACATCTTAGATGTCAGGGATGAATATCTATCAAGTGAAACAAAACTCGGCTGTGGAAACAAGTGCAGATAAGGTAGCTGAGTGAGTCACGCAGATCAAGTGGATTAGCCAATCTGGTCTTGTACTCTGGGTCCACAGAAAAAAAAAAAAAAAAAAAAAAAAAAACCCCTTTTGGAATTTGTTTTAAAATTTATTTTATCTAGTTACCATGCCCCATAAAATGTAGCTGTATTGCATGGTTTATGCTTACTTATTTATCGTATTATTGTTTTCGTCTGTGTCCATGTCTTTTGATCGTTATTTCGTGGTTCCACTATTACGTACTTTCAATTATTTGATATAAACTAATACAATAATTCAAAGTTTATGGTCCACAATATTTCTTCACAATATCACTGTGGTTAGTAGGCCAGTTCTCTCTGTTTCTGGTTCTGGCCTTGAAGCCATTGTGCTGTCGATCCAATAGGGGCATTACCATAGATCAAGTTTGTTCAGCATTATCGCAAACACATCTAGGACTTTCAGAAATACCGAACCGATGGTAGTAGGACCTTAGTTTACCATGTCCCATTAGCATCGCTCTTATGTTCGATGTAAAATTTGTGTTGACCTTCATTCAATTAGCACTGGAAAGAGTTTCTTCGTTACCGCCCTTTTGTTGTGCTTGACCACATTTTCTTCCTCTCAGCTTCTATTATTGTGCTTCTGGGTATCTTGCTGTAGGTCACAGGAATGTGGTCTTCTTCTGTCACCTGATTGACTAGCTTATCAACCGCTTCATAACTGAACGTGCCAAAGTGTGCCTTAATCCGTTGAAAATAAATCTGCCAGTGCTGACTACAGAGGATTTTGAGACTTTGTTATGCACTCATGTTTGTTGTTCTTCTTCAATAAGTCTATTGTAACTTTACTGTCCGTGTAAACTACCACTGTTAATTGCTTTCTGGGTATATTCATTTTGTTTATTAGTTTTAAGCTTCTAAGATTGTCAATTGTTCGGCTTGAATATTCGAGCATTTATCATGTTACTTATATTTTTATTACTGGGCGAGTCTTGTTCCTAAATAATTCAGCTTCTGCTGCTACTTTTCCGTTCATTTTGCTGCCGTCTGTGAATATTTCTACTTCGTATTTATCTTTAGTGGTTTCAGAGATCTTCATTCTTTCTGCAGGATGCATCCATCGAGCTGCATCAAACTTCAGAGGTGCCCGTGTTGTCCTGTAAATGTTTATCTTCTGTTGCATTATGATGTTCATTGGCACCATGAGGGCCACGATACAAGATACATCATAGGAGAAGGCTCTATATGCTTTTGACATTTTAATATTTATTTGTGGCTGGCCTTGCTGATACTTCTTGACTTCCTCACGTATTTTGTGAACTACTGTTAATTGAAATAATTTTTGTTACGGCGCAACAATTATGTGCATATTTTATAAACACAGAATCTTTTAACTTTCCATAATGTCTGAATGATAGTTCGTACATAATTAATTATAAACGTAGTTGATGTATGCAGTATACTGTATTAATCACAAAAATATACAAATTTGAATTAACCAATTAACATTAACCTAATGTTTTGTATGGTATCATTCGTTATTTAGACTTAATTAGATTTCAGCTGCAACGAAAATATGAGTTTACGATGTATAAATTACTTCTTCTTTATCTGATTACCCTCCCCTTATGCAGGAATTACATCCCCTAGGACTTACAAGTCTGTGTAAATCAGATGCCTGTCGGGTAACAGACGGACCTATGGATCGGACAGAGTGAAGACCTGGAAGCGGGTGCTGAAGCACCAGGCATGACAGTGAGGAAGAGGACGATATGAAATGCAGGCGAAATGGATGATTGAAAAGGTGATGATCGAGTAGTTGGTGGAATGAGTGGCGAGGAAACCGGAGAACCCGCAGAAAAACTGCCCAGACGCCGCTTCGTCCATCAGAATACCATATACGGGTCCCTGGTATTGAACCCGAGAGGAGAACGGTCTAACCACTCGGCCGTGGCATCGCCCTGTATGAATACTTGCGCCTATTATTTCTTTTCGCTCTGGAGAACATACGTCCAGTTTAGAGTTTTATTTCATCTCCTTTTGATTCCTGACCATGTTCGAGTGTAATATATGATTACCTTCGATTCCTTTTTTGTATTAGTTTAAGGAATATAACAACTGCGATTAAACTGATAATATGATTAATGGGCGTGTATAGATTCATCGTTATGAGGGAACAATGGTGGTGTAAGGAGTGAAATATGGACCACAATGCCTCTGTGTTCGCAGGGTAGGTATCTATCACGCTACAGGTCACTGGTTGAAAGCGCGAACCACCCCGCTAGCTCCCCAAAAAATCAATGCTTTTATTGTCTAATCTAATTCCTTCAATGTAGGATTTTCCAATGCACCTCTTTTGCACATCGCACTCCCATTATCTCTGGATTACTCAGTAGGAATAGAATATTCTCTCAGTAATCTCTGACGTAACCGGGTCAGGGTTGCCAACTCGTACGATAATTATGGGGGCACACGATAATTTTAATGTTTGTACGATGGTTGTCAACCCGTACGATAATTATGGGGGTGTACGATAATTTGAATGTATCATAGTTAGATATCGGCGAAATATAATTTTCACTGGTTTGTCACTCCAGTGAAATTACAAATAACACCACTTTTGTCCTCATTATCTGTCTCCACCCCATAGCTACTAAGCTTCCTGTTATTGCCAGTGTGCCCAGGTCTGATAATCTCAATGAAGAAGGCACTGTTCAGAAAATTGATGATCAATGTAGAAAAGTGGTAGAAAACTCGGAATACGTGCTATTCCGTGTGAAATAAAGAACGTACCTGAACCTGACAGTTTCTGGAGTGCTGTTAAACATATGTCATCTTGGTGGAAATATTGATTTCAAAGAACTAGCGGCCTTTGCATTATCAGTGGTTTCCTTGCCCTACAGAAGCACTTCTTGTGAAAGAGTATTTTTTTTTCTAAACTGGGTTAATAAAAACCAAAGTTAGAAACAGATTGGCACTAGATACGGCAAATGAACTCATTTTGTCGTCTCAACTTATGAAAGAACGTGGTAGATCTTAAAATCTGAAAGTCACCGAGAAGATGTTAAGGTTTATCTCAACAACAAATTTGTGCAATGCTGCAACGGTTGAGGAAGCTGAACTTTCAGATGAATAGTGCGAGAAACATAAGTGCTAAAGTTGTAATATAATATTTGTTGAGGTCATCAATCTTGTAAGTGGATATAATAAACATCATTACTCTTATATTTTCATAAGTATTATACTGATATTTTTATTGTTGTAGCGTTTGTTTTATGATGTACGATAATTTTGAATCCAAATCTATAATTTTGAGTGGCTGGTACGACAATTTTACTTTTAAATGTTCGCAACCCTGAACCGGGTCCAACTCACGCAGTATCACAACTTCATCATCTTCTTCATGGTTTCAAATTACTGTTGCTTCCATCTTTTACTAGGTCTTCCCAAGATTCTTCTTCCTCGTGGTGAATAATTGTATGCTGCTTTGGGTACTATGTTTTCAGTCATTCTTATTAAGCATTGTTTGCAGTTTGTTCTATATTTTGCTATTGCTATATTTACTTCCTCCACATTTAATGCTACATTATTTATGTATTATGTTTTCTGATGTATGATATTTTGCAGTCTAAAGAGTTAAATGTTGTCACAAGTACCCTTAAAACGATGACACTAAGCATTGCTAAGCCTGATTTACTTTAGGACCACTAGATTTTGTGGTTCTAATTCTAATTACATTATGACCTTTGATTCAGTTTCCCCTATTCCTCTTGTACCTACAATGAAAAGCGTAAATAAATTATATCTAAGAATACTAAGAAGTATATGAAAATAAAATGTATAGGGGTAAGGGAAGCTATGTGAATTGAACACATATTTGTTTAATAACTGTAATGGCTTTCTTCACTGTTAGTCACTACCAGAATTCAGATATACCCCTCTCTCTTTTTCTCTCTCTACCTCCACAACTGCTTACGAGGTCAGTCCCGTTTTAAAGTTCGCATTAGGTGAAAAGCACCATGCTAAGGCCATCTGCGCTGTACAAGCGGAGCTGTCTAGAGCAAAAGGATCTCATATAGCCCAGGTCTTTCATTTCATGCAATTCCTGAAGGTTATTGCAGAGGAATAGAACGTTTTATTAGCAGAGTACTCATAAACAACAAATTGGGTTGTGTATTGTTTAGTTATTTCAACACTACAAGCTCCATAAGCTGGTTTACAGAGAGAAACGTCACAGCAACAGGAATGCAATGCCTCCTGGTATTACTTTATACTGTTGCGTGTTCTACCTAGACATTCCCTAGCTTAAATGGTAACATCCGTCTCTTAGACGGATATCAAAATTGTCAAACGCATAATAGGCACATGTGCAATATTAGTTTGATCTAATATTTCAGCTATGCTTCTGTTGAGAATTGAACTTGAGTTGTGTGGACGTCACTGTTTTAGTTTCGCAATGGTACAGTTTTATAAGTATACACACGTAAGCCACACCGTCTCACAGGCGGATATTACTGTAAAGGTAACGTGGACTAATATTTCATTTTATAATTTTTGCATAATTTATTATAATATATGATGTAAGCGGAATCAAAATATGGGTATTAATAATTCATCAAGCTTTTAAGTTGTTGGATTCATTAAAGTGAACATAAAATGCAAGATTTTGTCATCTTAGTCTCCCAGACGGATGTTACTGTTACCTTCATATTTTCATGTGTTGCCATTTAAGGGCTAGATATACGTATCCAGCTTCACTGTAGAAGATAATACTATCATTTGCGATGCTCGCATTCCGGATATTCTAGGTTCGATTCCTGATGGCGGGCACTTTGACAATGTCTTTCTTTGTGATGTATCCTGGTTGGCAAGACGAATGCTGTGGTGGTGTTTCTTCATTCACGAATTTTCTTTCCCTCATTTCGCATAATCTCGCTACCTCTTTCATATTTAAGGTAGGATTAGGGCCTCTACAGTGTCTGTCATTTTTGGATAATGGTTAACATCGCAACATTTCTATTTCATGTAAACTGTGTGATTTAACGGGCTCTGTAGCTTTTGTGTAGAGTTTGTCCATGTCTTACGGTTTAGCAAAGTCTCTGGCTTGGAGGACCCGGGTTCGATCCCCAGTACGAACATGGAGAGGCGTGAATGGTGTGCTCTCAGCCTCGTTAGGTCCCGGAGGGACCGATTGAGGAGCTACTTGATGGAGAAGTAGCGGCCCAAGGTCGAGAAGGCCGCATAACTGGCCGGGAGGGCTCGGGGTGCTGACCACGTGCCACCCTCTAGTGCTGCACCCCACCAATGACGCCTGTAGTGGGCAGAGGTGGGGGATGCAGCGGCTGCGTGGCAAGCCTTGTTCCTTCATGGGCTGTTGCGCTGGGGTTTTAATTATACAAAGTAATTCAGGATGGAGAGAACTTTAGACGTTTGTCCAAAAACTCAAGATATGCATTTCATTTGCCACAAAATATCTTATGCATAAGGTATTTTAATAAAAATTGTTAGAGCCATAAAAATGTTGAAGGGTAAACTTCTGAGAGTGGATCCCGTCTTAAAACAAAATAATGCTTACCAAACATCTTAGGAGTTACCTTTAGAGTTGATTTGAGCACTTTTAGAACCTATGACCCATCACTGACCCCTTTGCGAGGCTTTCTCTAGGAAGATTTTAGATTAAGAGCAACAATGCTAACCTATGCTTAAATTGCAGAACTGCCAACATATGACTGAAATAACCACCAAACTGTAGCCTGCGGTTGAAGGTCACAAACCGGAAAGGGTAGTCCTAAGATCTGTGAAGCTAAACTTAAGCAATAATTCAGTATCGTCGACAACGTAATGGATTTCTGGCCCCCAATTACCTTGGCGTTCGCCTTCGCTCATGCGCTATGGCGCCAAGATGGCGCTTTTTGTTGACATTAGGCTACAATTTTCTTATAAAAGGATGCGTCTCATATAGAACGCTAGGCTCTCACGCTCTTAACGTGGACACATCAACTCTATAAGCAAATCTTACGCTATTCTGATAGTTTTATTCACATGCTATTCAGTTTTAAGACGGTATCCACACTCGGAAGTTATTATTTTTTTTTAGTTTGAAAATATTCCCCTAGTTCTTAGATGCAGCAGAGAAAGCAGACATGTAAAAGTTAAATTGCTCTATTCAGTTTCCTGGTACCTCAAACGTACATTTTCACTGAAATCTCAGTATCAAATTTTTGCTTGGAATTCAGTAACTTCTTCATATAATGGTAGAGAAAGTAAACTGCAACGTTAGTGGCATTTCGTTGGACTATCAAATGTCAGATGACTTTCTCCACTCACTCTTGTACAAACTATTTTACAAGTGCTTATTTTTCTAGGTGCTCCATGTTAATTGCGATAAACCTTTACAGAAATTATCTTATTGCTTATTTCCGGGAATATTGGAATACAGTAGTCTTTGAGCAATAGTTAAATGTTTTAAAGCTCGTCCTTATGCGATGACTGTGAAATCCCAATCTCTTTGCACGAGCAAGGGAAAAAAGTGAAGTGACCTTGCATTCGAGAAATGTATGAGTATTAGAAAATTCAGACAAATATCAAAGAATATATTGTGTTTTAACAAGATCTACATTTTTTGTGCTGTAAGATTTTTGTCTAATTATCATTAACTGATCATCAAGAAAATTCAAAACATACATTTCATTTGCCATAAAAATATCTTAAACATACGGAATTTTATCCAAAACCAAAATTTCCATATAAAGGGTAGTATAGGGTAAAGGAGTTTTCTTCAAAATCTTCGTGTCACATCCTTGAAAGATATTAAACTTAAATACCAACTTTGGTTTCTAAGCAGGTTTCCGTTTCTGAGTTATGCTCTTCACGGCCTGACCCACAGAGATAGACACAGAGGCGCGCGCGCACACACATACACGCATTGCAGAACATAGTCATTATAGGCTAACATGAGAAGATAGATGGAAGTTGTTCTTTTTTCTGAGGATTTCGGATTCTGCAAACATATAGAACAAATTGACCATGTAATTTTTGTATGTGTCTGCAGAAGCCAAATTCAGTTATTGGCTAATACATTGTGAACACAGCTAATTGACTATGTGGTTCGCAATCGGGAGACCTGGGTTCAAATCTCGACAAGCTGTGTCGATAAACTGACTGGACTCTATTCGCGTTTTTCCCCAGTTTCCAAGATATCAAATATCATGTCCCAACGTTCCGCCGTAGATCTAAAAGGATTGTGAAAACGAAAATACATTGTAATACCAAATGTTGTGCCATCTATCCACAGATAATGAAAGCAGTTAGACTGGACCAGGACCCCCTGCAAAACGGACCTGACACTGATATTCAAAATGGCATATGGTGGGAAATACTTATAAACAACTCATGCAAACTACGATTTCAACACAGTAAAATAAAAAGGTGGTGTAATAGCACACTATTGTGTGGATATAGGCTGTACTATAGATAAAAATACTGTTTTAAGAGTAAAATAAAATAAAGTAAACATAATAAATGCAATTTAATGTTAAACGGTGACTAATAAATAACGAAATATATCGGGTGGAAGGAAAGCCATTAGTTCATTACATTCGTTTAAATCATTGGTAGATCTCAGAATTTGAAACACATTTTAAAACTTTCGTTTTTATCTCTGATCATTCCCTACGGAGATATTTTAGTTTCATCGAAAACAAGCTGGCAACATAGCAGATTGTGTGTGTGTGTGTGTCACTGTCTCTACAATAGCTCAGTGCATAAACAAACAGCGTCTTGAGAACATAAACACATACTCGGCCATGTTCTTCCGTGTTTACTGTGCGAGTGTAGGCCAATCACAAGCGTTATGTCCCCCAAAAATTTTCGAAAGCGAAAGTGCCCGACCTGTTTACATCCACAAACCAGGTCAATTCCCTGAACAACCTCGACACAAAGTTGGCGACTTACTTCACGTCTGAAAGAGCTGCTTGGAGTATTCCTTCACGTCTTTTAAGTGATTAATTATTTCGAAACCCTGTATGATGTCCCATAATTACTACCGAAGCTACGTCAGAAATAAGTTATTCTATATATCTTACAAGTAACAAACTGTTATCTTAGTACATTCTTGTAGAATTATTTTCTTCAGAAATCGGCTGATCAAAGAACAAAATGCCATTCGACTTTTTTGTTTGTAATGCTTCTATGAAGGACATATGAGAAGGTATGTAATAGCTTCCCTTCCATCCTGTATAAACAACATCCATGTAGTCTACAGTTTTGCATGTCATTACATAATTGCATTACATATTAAACCTACAAAGAAGATAGACAAATCTGCAAACAGATGCTACTTAAATGGAACAGACCTCCTGACATTGAGTTGACTCAAAATTATTGATCAATTTTTACACAGCTTTTCACACTGTACCATGTACACAATATCGTATATCCTCACTAAACATACACTAGATGGCTCATACAAAAATTATGCCATTTAGAATAATTGATTACTTAATATAAAAACTTTAGCGTGGAAGTTTCCTTTTGCTCTCTCAGTTTGCAAAAGAATTTACTCACTACCCTACAGCACTTCTTTACTAGATTTCACAAAGGGAGTCCACACTGACAGATGAAATATGAAAAATAAACAACCCTAAACCAGCACTGCAAATAAAATATATGAAACACATAACCTTAAATCAGCATTAACAAGGCAGCATTCTTCCTGTTCACTGTTTTTCATGCTGCAACATAGCAGCTTCTTTCAAAGTACAGCTACATATTTAAATTACAAAGAAAATATATATTTTGTATATACCAGCAGCGTACTGCCTATTATTAGTATTGCAGCTGTCACATTGAGTTCACTCAAAGGCACCTTCCACTATGTACACTGACAACTAACACGAAATGTTGCAATTTATAGTAATTAAATACTTAATTTAGACACTTTAGGGTGCAATTTTTCTTTTGTTTTTGTTGAAAACTTCTCAGCAGCAAAATGTTTTATGTACAGCTGAATCCTTCAACGGTGTAAGGTGTTTACGGTGAATGCTTCTGATTCATTTTTCTGTGAGATTTTTATCTTTTGAAAATATAAATATGGATATTAATGGCCCATATTTACTGCATTACATTTCCACCCGGGAACGCAGCAGTTATGAAGCATTGTGATGTTTTAGGTTAGGTAGGTCATGTGGTATGTTGACGACACTAACATCCGCTGCTGGAAAAATGTCTTATTTTAGCTCTCACCGCAGTAATCGTGACACCAATTATATTTGCAAACAGATAAGTTAATAATACCCTATGTCTAATATAGCTGCAGTCTCTTACATGGATGCCCGCGTGATGGTTAGCGTGTCTGCTCACGTTCAAGAGGTCGCGAGTTCGAATCTCGCTTAGGGTAAGTTATCCGGGTAAGGTTTTTTCTGAGGTTTTCCCTACCCTGAGAAGACGAATGTCGGGTAACTTAAAGCTCCATGGACCTCGGGCTCATTTGAACATCACTTCACCCATTTCATTTCATTCATTCGTCCGATATGACACAATGTTGGAGGACATTAATTAAAAAAAAAAAAAAAAATCTTACATGGAATGTAATAAACACACATACATGGAAAGTACACGGACACCACATACAGTTATCAGGTTATCACGATTATTCCCATCTCCTATATTACCCAAATAAATGTTTTCGAATACTGTTGTTTCGCTAATGTGAAGACAAACAGAGCAGTTATTAAAACAAACAATAAATCACAGGCATAAAAAACAATATAGAGACAGCGGGTGTAAACACCTCAGAGATCACCAACTACCGGCGCCATGTTTTTAAATCTCGAATGCCAGTGTCAGCTCCTTTCTCTAGAGCAGTGTTTTTTCAACTTGTGGGTCACGATCCCCTGGGGAGTCGCGAAGCCTCTGTAGGAGGGTCGCGAGAGGTCGAGAGAACTCAGTTAAAAAATCAACAAATTTTAAAAAGGTAGATATATTAAGAAAAACTTAACAAAATGATACTCGTTATTTATACAAACACATTAACAAAAAATAAAATCTTCAAGTACTCGTTCATTTTAATGTGAAGGTTGTGCTTGAGTTTGTTCAATCAATTTCTCCCATCCTGGATCCCTTTTTGCAACATTAAGTATTAAATCATTTTCCAAATTTAAGCGATTTCTTAGTTCACTTTTTATTTGGGCCATTGATGAAAATGCCAACTCGCACAAGCACGAGGTAGAAAATGGAATTAATCACTTCAAAGCCTCAGTTGTTAATTCCGGGTATTCTGGTTTTCTTTTTAACCAAAAGGTATCCAAATTTTCAGACTTGAATTCTAATTGTAACATCCCATCGGCAGATAATTCCAGCAGATTCTCTTTAGGCTTAGTTGCGAAGTTTGCCTCATTTATAGCTAAATTTGAAAACGGATTTAAGATCCATCTTTGCCCAGTGCTATCCGATATCTCTTGCACTGAGAAGTAATGACAGAATTCTTTCTTCAAACTATTTAACACAATTTTCATACTATATATACATATATACAGGCCCGAATTTAGGACCTCTGATGCCCCTGGGCAAAAAAACATTTGCTGCCCCCCCCCCCCCCCAACTTGCAATACATATATTACTTAAATTTTCACAACATACAGAATGGTTTCACTAGTTTGGATTCTTAAGTATGAGTGGCAAGCACCATAAGTGAGTTTATTAAAATTTTAGTAGAAACATCTTAATAGAACGAACTTACACTAAAGAGGCATCAGCCCTTATTAGATGTCAAAACATATACTGTTTAAATAACAAGGGGCTTCCTCCTTGCCCTGTCATTTGCAAACAAGTTTATGAGTTCGCTATAGTCAATTTTCAGATTCAATTGCAAGATAACTAAGACGATCCTTCACTTGTGATGTTCTTAAATAATTATTTATGCGTCTTAGAGCAGAAAATGATCTCTAGTTGAGCAGTTGGAAGCAGAGTGCTCAAGTATAGTTGTAGAGCTATGTTTAAGTTTGGGTAAACACTCTCTAGACAGTTACCTTTTAACATCTTGCACAGCTGTGTAAGAGAGTGCGACGCATTTTCATTATTTTCTATGTAGCTGTTGAAGTGTAAGCATTCAAGTACAAATACTGAATCTTCACAATCCGAACTGTAGACTTTCTGAAGTCTGGATGATGCTTCCTGAATTTCAAGTGGACTAAGCATGTTCAGATTTGTCAAAAACATAAGTGGTTCACTGAATTCCTTGTAGGAAGAAACTCTGTTGTTCAGTTCTCCAATCAATTTATCCAGATTCAACAGGAAAGACATCTGTAAGTCATCTGAATCATCATTTCCTTCAGAGTCTGAATCAGATTCATCAAAGAATCTTTTCTTTTTCTTAATGCCTTTCTTATCCTGTAGTATTGTTACAAAGAGATTCAAATTTCTTCTGCCCTAGATTCTTGAAAACTTCATATCCCATTTTCATTTCTTCCAAGAAACCAACCAAAGAACTATACAAATTGCAAACACTGGCTACATCCATGTCTGCTATTTGTAACTGTTTACTTACAACATTAAATCTTTCAAGAATGGAATTCCAAACTACAGTCATAAAAGATGTCTCAAGACTACACAATTTCTTCATTATGCTTCAGATTTCACCAAAGACTTCTCACTTTCATTCCCTATTATTGACAACAGTGCTCTAACGATTGCCTCGCCACCTTTGTTGAAGCTTCTGCAAACCTCTTCTCTAACAGACCATCGTGTTATGCAGAGGGACTCGACACTCAAGTTCTCTTTACTGAAAAATGTGCTTAAGTGATTCCATCAATGACTAGAGGCACTGAAAAAATGAAATATTTCTTGCAAAATGTCAAAAAAATAAGTTGCTTGGTTACATCTTGCTGCACTTGAACCCACCAAATTCAGAGTGTACGCTGAACAAGCAATGCAGAAAGCACAAGGAGAGAGAAAGCTATGATTCTAGCTTGCAAGCCTGAATAAATACCTGACATATTTGGTGCATTGTCATAACTCTGTCCTCTGCAGTTACCTATGTCCAATCCATGTCTCTCAAGACAGTTTATCCTGCATTTGACAGATCCTGGCCACCATGTCCTGGATTTGGTACAAATTCAACAAACCGTTCAGCTAGCCCCTCTTTGCTGACATAACGCAAGACAAAACTTAATTGATCATTATGTGCAACATCAGGGCTGGAGTCAACAATTATAGAGTAGTATTTTGCCACAGTAACTTGTGCCACTATTTCTTCGACAACTCACTTCCCCATGATTTTGATTATTTGCTCATATATAGCAAAAGACAGATATAAAGTTTTTCCGCTTCCAGAATCCTTATATAGTGACATGTGGCTAGCAAGAAATGGTTCAAATTCGGCAATAAGTTCCATGCAAATTAAAGTTACCATTATGAACACTTCCAAGAATTTCATCATTGCCACGGAAAGGCAATCCTCGAGAGGAAAGTTTCTTCACAACAGCAACAACCCTTTGTAAGACATTATGGCAGTACTGAACTTCATTTTCAAGTTGTGAGAATAATTTTCCATCTATCCTTGTCAAAATAGAAATTCTGTTTTTTAAACTAAGAACATAGTCTCGGTGCCTTGAACTGTTTTCATGGGTTGCAATTAGCTCTGGATGTTTCCAGTTTGAGAAACCACGAGGTCCTGCCAAGTCTGATGTTCCCGCAAAAAGAGTACATGGTGCTCTGGTTCTCTGACTTTCAGAATATACTAAGTAATCTCTGTTAATAATTTCATTGTTCGCCAGCTTTCTCTGAAAAAATACACTAGTGCAACGTCTTGTGGTACCATCTGTAAACTGATGTTTCGACTTAGAAAAGTCACCTTCTTTATTTTGTTTTACCCCGTTCATTGCAATATAGTCCCGTATTTTATCAGTATTTTTCCCAAAGAAAAGGATCAGCACTATTTGTAAAGGGTTCGTCAGAACGCCTTCACCTTCGTTTGATAGAAGTTTTGTTTCATCGTTAGATTTATTTGGGGTACTTGTTTCCCCACAGTCTTCAACAGCTTCACTTGGCGAGGGCGTTTCTTCTTGACATGAACTCCTTGGGGTTGATTTTATAAACACCGCAGGGCGTGGAACTTTACTCAATGCGTCTTCTTCTCTTTTTCTTTTATCTTTCGCCAATGAACGATGCTGAACCCCACTAAGTCTTTTTCTTCCTGTCATTTTATTCAATGACAACCGACACTGAAACTGAGAAAACGAAAGAAAATATGATAAACAGTTGAAAAACTTAAAATATTCAAACATAACCTAATGAATAACAACAATTAAGAATAACAGCAAACACTTCTTGATCTTACAATTTTTTGCGTGTGTTAATCGGTTCTCACTACTGGAATGAGTTTCGCTTTGTCTCCGCTACGTGCACATAGCGTGCAAACTAATCAGCATAGCCAACATGCATTGCGGCAAGTTTAAATGAACTTGATGTTTCATGCTTTTTTTTTTCTACGCAGCTTTCCAGTAATTTTGCCACCCCCTAAAATGTGCCGCCCTGGGCAGTTGCCCGGTTTGCCCTTACGTAAATACGGCCCTGCATATATATATATGAGTTGATGTTTATCTCGCTTCCGACTTCTTCAATGAAAGACTGTGTCGACGAAAATGAATCAAAGTTGTTTTGATTTATAGATGATGACCACAATTCAAAGCCACCCTTGATGACTTTTATTCAAGTTATTTAAATACTCAAATAAGTCAGAAAGAAAGGCCAATTTCAAAAGGAATTCCGGGTCAGAAATGAATTCAGAGTGATGTGACTTGGCTTGCTGTAAATATACTAATTGTTCAGTGCGAAGTTCCATAACTCTGGTCAGTACTTTGCCTTTTGATAACCACCTAACCTCTGTACGGTAAAGCAAATTGTGGTGTAGTGTCCCCATATCTTCACAAACGATTCGAAACAATCGGGTCTGCAACGCTTTTCCTTTAATAAAATTTACAATGTTAATAATAATATTTAGAACTTCACTGTATTCTTGTGACAATGTTTTGTCTGCAAGAGCTTGGCGATGGAGAAAGCAATGCATCCAACAAGCGTTGGGCATGTGCCCAGCGTTTTTTTTTTTTTTTTTTTTTCAGATTCAGATTATTTTATTAAGGAATATTACCTGGTGCTGGTACAGTAGGCCCAGCGTACAGACTTAAATTTACATTGTACTTACAATTATTTCTATTTACAGGATATATATAGCGGGTTTCTCAGGAAACCCATACAGTGGCCCTCTTTGGGTCACCGAGAACAGTTCCCTTCAGTATTGTTTTTGTTTTATATTTTGAAATGTTTTTGTTTTTGTCTTTTCTTCTTTATACACATATATTACAATTTATTTAAACACATGCACTCCAGCATTCACTCTGACATATCATGAGATATGCCCCCTCACACACACGCACACACCCCATAGTATTCATGGGAAGTGTCTTGCAAAATAGTATTTCTTCCATTAATGTTTTATTCGATTCAAAACGCACAAAAGCTACAAACTAGCATTATCTGTTGATTCATCAAATTGCAAGGACACAAAATAACTTTTCTTTACTTTTTCTGTGACTTGATCACGAATGTCAGTCGCCATATTGCTTATCCTGCGTTGGATGGTATTATCAGAGAGAGGTACACTTTTGAGCTCTTCGACCTCTTGCTTGCCAAACATAATCTCTGCTATATCTAAAGCCGCTGGTAAAATCAAAATTTTGGGACTACTGTGAGGTTTTCCTGTTTTATCCACAGGAAAAGCTACTCGAAGCTAGCGAGCAATCCTTTCTCATTTAGGTTGGACATTTGTCCTATAGCAGTTTTTTTATGTTCAAGAGCTCTTAATTTTCGCTCAAAAATTCCTTGGGTTTATTTTATTCATTGGGATGTTTTGTGTTTAGTTGACGTACCAACTTCGATGGCTTCATGCTTTCTCTTGACAAAATTTCCAAGCAAATTATGCACTGCGGGTTATTCTCAATCACAGTAAACCCAAATTTCAAATAATTGTCGTCATAATGACGTTGTTTCTTTATTCCACTACTCCCGCTAGGCTGCCCAAATGACCCAGCTGTCGACGGGCCCTTAAACTCCACACTCCACTCCACTCCACTCCACTCCACTCCACTCCACTCCACTCCCGCTAGACGTTGATGGTTCTGATGATCTTTTCAGGAATTTATGCATTTTCAATTATAACAAACAACTCAACCGCGCGTGTCTCACGCTCACAAATCACTTTACAATTACTCCAACTCCAAGGTACCTTACATACAGTCCGTATAACACCGTAGTTTCACTTCCGAATCGTTTCCGCTTATCGTGGTCTTGCTTCCGATTCCACTTGCTTCGCGGTCTTGCACTCAACGCGAGAATCATCTCGAAACTTCTGGACCTTTCGCGGAACATGTACTAGTTCCGAGTGTGACCAACAGATCGCGCTGGGAGTCTCAGCCCTAACAATATGTTTTTATTTGTTTGTTAGTTATCAATTGACTGCGTATTCGATTTAAAGTTATGTTTTACGTAGTTAATTATATATTTATATTCGAATCCTAATAACGCAAAAGCCTATAATTGTTGTATGGATTATATTTTAACATACATGAATAAAAGGGTGGGGTGTTTGCGAAATATTTTTTGATACTAGGGGGGTGGTGTAATGAAAACGGTTGAAAAACGCTACTCTTCGAGGTTGTTCTTTTTCTATACTCTGTTCATCAAGAGATTAGAGGAGATAAAACAAAGCACCGGTTTGTATCACTCCGCGGCCACGTGCATTCACAATGACGCAACACGGTTACCTAGGGCTACGCGTAGGTATAATATGCATTTTACACTACTAAAAGGATATATTTACTTGATCCAAATAACATGTAGCACATGGAAATTAACTGCCACTTAGGTCATCTCTGTCCACAATAACACTTTTTCATTTCCTGCTCACAATCTTGAAATCAATCTCCAGAAGCCGCTTGTGGAGGGAAGTTCATTTTAAATCTGGAAGATCGAGATCAGAGTTAACTGCCAACAGCACTTTGTTTAAGGTGGGGGTTCATTGTTAACAAAGAACTGGTGAACTTTTCGACGATTGCAGATCTCACAAATTCGTCGCAAACTACATCCCCATTTATCTGGCACGTGGTCGCTTTTGGCCGGTATCTTCACCAACTGATGATTTTTCTTTGCGTGTGCTGTAAATACTTGCAACTGACACACCGGTAAACTCGAATGTTAATTTCATCACGTTTTCGATAGCAAGTTCGGGACATTTCTCGCAGAACTTGTTAAACACGTTCAATATTGTTTTCTTTTCACCACTTCGCAACGGTTTGTCGCACTTATGTTTCACAACACTCACTTGTTCCACCATGTTACTTTCATACTGAATAATGCGCGCGCAGAATGAGTTAGGCTGGTTACAGATTCACTTAACTGCGTGTTCTTACACTTTAACTATGCTTAGTACACTTAGTTTATGCATTAGCAAACATTAAGTGACATGTCAGACCTTAGTAACAGTATTTCTTCAAGGGACTATTTACACGGCGAAAGCGTCAAGAGGGCGCGCTGTGGTCAAAACGCACGTGGCTTTGTTTACGTCTCCTCTAATCTCTTGATGAACAGAGTATATAGTTACCTTGGAGGTTGTCATTCTTTGCAAACTAATGCCCTCTGGTCGCAAGTGAGTGCCTGAGAAAGCTAACTGTTCTGTACACACCAAGCCACGAGATATCTCCTGGGCGGCGCCGTGGCCGAGCGGTTAGCGCGCTCGCCTACCACCTAGGCGGCCCGGGTTCGATCCCAGGGACCCGCATGTGGTATTCGTGGTGGACGAAGCGGCGTCAGGGTGGGTTTTCTCCGGGTACTACGGTTTCCCCCGCCATCTCATTCCACCGGTGCTCCATCTTCATTCCATGTATCATCAGTGTCACCGCCTGCGGTGCCGTAGTAGTAAAAGCGGGCGTTAAACACTACAACAACAACAGAGATATCTCCTATCAGGTCATCGCGATATGACCACGTAGTTAAAATGACGTAGAATAAATCGAGAGAAAAAGTGTGTGACGGGTACAGGAAGCATTGACTCCAAATAAATCGGAGACAGCAAGTGGTTGATTAGGCCACAATAGCTGCAAACATAATGGAGGTATAAGACAAAAATCTGATGTGTTGCACTCAGATAACTTTCTCTACTCTTGTACTAACCATTCTTACAAACTCTTATTCCTATATCTCCATGTTAGTTAAGATAAACATTCGTACAAATTATCTTATTGCTTATTTCCTTGTAGGTGCAAGGGAAATATTAGAATACAGCAGGCTTTGTGCGACAGTCAAATCTTTTTAAGCTTTGAGATTCCGTTCTCATTGCGATTAACATATAAAAAATGAACAACGTTGTTGAATTTCGCTAAAGTTCTAAGTTTTCCGAAACTCACACACATAACAAGGAATATCTTCGAAATGGTTCACCCTACAAGAAAATTAATTGAGACATAAATTGTGTATTTTAGCAAGATATACATTTTTGTAGAGTAAGATTTTGTCTATCTCTATCGGTTTACCAGTTATGCAAAAGTGGTCCAGAGTAAATACGACTACAGGGGCTATAGCCAGAAAATTCAAGATATAAATTTCATTTGTCATAAAAGTATCTTGAACATATGACATTTTAATCAAAATCATTAGAGTCATTTTCAAGAAAATCAAAATGTTCGAAAAATGTTCCATGTAAAGGGTAGTTTAGGGTGGGGCTATTTTCTTCAAAATCTTCGTGTCGCATCCTTGAATGACAATAAAGTTAAATACGAACTTTGGTTTTTAACCTACTTTTCGTTTTTGAGTTATGCTGTCCACAGACACACAGACACACTGACACAGACACACACACAGACCTTTTTCTAAAATTGCTTATTTTTGGATTCGGGGGTCTCAAAACATATATTTCCGGTGAAATCTCGACATCGAATTTTTGGGTAGAATACAATACTTCCCCTACTTACCAGTAGAGAAAGTAAAAAGTCGGTGGTTACAAATACAAATGCAACGAGGACAGAAATTAACCTGCTAGTTATCCAATTTAAAATATTTTGCATTCAGTCACTAGGAATTAACTCCTGAGATTATTGCTGGAACTCTTTAAATAACCGTTAAGCAATCCTAGGATTAAAATGGGTTATTATGATGGTATAAATCCTGCATTTATTTCTGGAATCAGTGCCAGAAAATGAATGACGTAATTACCATGGGAACAAGACACCTCAAATCGTCACTCTCGCAAGTGCAGTGACATTAAAAAACAAGGAATATTTTTCGAATCTTCATCCACAAAAACTTTCATATGCCTTTTCTCAAACAGTTTTTTTACTTCTCTAGAATTAATAAACTCTTAGCACATCGTTTAAAATGTCAAGTGAAATAAAATCCAAATTTTAAATAGTTCTATTATCTTCCATTGTTCTCTTTAAGTGTTGAAACAAATGAAACAGCTTCTGCTTGAAAACAAAATTACATCATACATCAGGGATCTCTGATATAAATGTTTATTTAGCAAATGAATTAATTCTTTTTACATATTTAAATGCTAAAATTGCATAAAACGTTGTATGTAACACGTGTATAATCTTTTCATTATGACACTCGTAAAAATTAGCTTATATTAATTACATAAATCACTATTACGCAGTGTTATACAAACTGCTCCTAAAGACAGCCTGCCACTACAGTACTACAATAGCATCTTGCAACAGAAATATTATGTAGGTATAGGTTTTGCATCATGTAACTTCTAATGCCATTGAGCACTGACTATTTAGTGATATTAGAGTTGTTTACAAGACTTTTTCTTTTCTACTTTTTTAGAAAAATGTCCACGTGTGTGTGTGTGTGTGTGTGCGCGCGCGCGCGCGTGTGTGTGTATGTGTGTGTGTGTCCGTGTCTGTCAGTCTGGATAGTACAATTCAAAAACAAAAAGTCGGTTAAAAACCAAATTTGGTATTTAAGTTTAATGTCTTTCAAGGATGAGACACAAAGATTTTGAAGAAAATTACTTCACCCTAAACTATCCTTTACATTTAAAATTTTTCGAAAATTTTGATTTTTTTTTAAAATGGCTCTAACGATTTTGATTAAAATGCCATTTGTTTGAAAAATTTTCATGGCAAATGAAATGTATATTTTGAATTTTGTGGCTATTCCATGTAGTCCTGTTTACTTTGAATGACTTGAATAACTGGAAAACGCACTATACAAAAATGTAGATCTCGCTAAAACACACTTTTGGGGGGGGGGGGGGTAGAGTGAACCATATCGGACATATTCCTTGTTATTTGTTTCAGTTTCGGAAAACTTAAAACTTTCGTCAAATGCAACATCGATGTTCATTTTTTATATGCTAAGCGTGCAAAGAGAACGGAATCTCAATGCTTTAAAAGATTTGACTATCGCTCAAAGCCTACTGTATTCCAATATTCCCGTTGCACGGGCAAGGAAATAAGCAATAAAATAGTTTGTTTCAACTAACACGAAGAAGATAAGCGAACAAGAGTTTGTAAGAATGGTTAGTACAAGAGTAGAGAAAGTCATGTGACTGCAACTCATAAGATTTGTTGGGTTAACTGTTTGTCCATTAACTTATAAAATATGAAAATGTCATTGCACAATTTATGCAGCACATATGGTAACTGATTTGCAAATATTGCAACTTAACATCGTCTCTTCTCTTGTTTTTCAATCGATTAGTCGGTTATGAAATTAAAAATGAATAAATGCAGAAGACCGTTTCCACGTTCAGTTATTTGAAATGAGTTGATGGTTAAGCAGAATGTGATTTCCCGAGCGGGATGGCTCAGGCGGTAACGTCTGTGGCCTATGTGATTGTGGTGCTTGCGCTCTGGAAATACGGTGTTCAGCTGAAGAAAGGCGCTATGGTTGGCCAGTTACCCGCCAAGGGGACCGGAACTCCGTCGTGCTGAGCTACCTATTAGGGACCCACCATAGTAACTGTCTGTGATGCGATCTGGACGCCTGTAAGTTACTTTCATATCACTTCCTCCCGGGTTCTGGCGAACAATATCGACAGACGTGCCGGAAAACCCTCCGTGAGAGATATGAGAAAGACAGCAGTATGATTTAAACTGTGATCCAGCCTTTTACAAGTAGCAAATTACAGCAGCAGTTAGGGTGTAGGGTATACAATGGAAGGTATACAATTGCGACCCAAGGGAGGAAGGAGCCGAGAGAAGGGTTGAAGTGAAGGAGTGACAGGAGGCTTTAGACCGCAGTCAGGTAAGCCACAGAGATGCGTGGAAGTCATAACAGTTCTTGGTTTGAAGACTCGTCCCATTACTGCAGGTGGCCAAAGAAGATGAACCAAGCAGCCCTCGAGTATCCACAGGAATACTCTCTCCGGCACCGCCATATACCATGAAAACTAGAAGCACACCTGAAAACAAGAGAAGGGAACGAGTAAAAGGGAAATTATGAGAAAGAAATTGTAGTAGATGAGAAACCACCCCAGAGTTCGCCTACCGACCAGGGAAGCCACAGAAAACGCAAGGTCAGGGTGGGTGTTCGAGGGGAATCGAAACCAGGATCTCCGAAATACTAGCCTCCCATGTTACCGCCATTTTGCTCGGTTATAGCAGTTCCTACTAGCAGGTAATTGCAGACAATGACGTTAACATGCTAAGTGATACTGTAACCTACACATCAAAGGAATAATAGCCATTACGCGTGAAACTCTAATTACATAAACATACATAATGTCAGTTTTGGTTTCCAGAAGTGTTGTACCGCCAACCTCTACGAAATAATTAACTTGAAACTGACAGTACAAGACGCCTGTCTGTCACTATTCTGACATATGACCAGTTCAGTGCTTTTAATATCACCTTATTTCTCCTCTAAAACAGAGTCACAAAAACACAGTTCTCTTTTTATCGTTAATACAAATTACAAATCGTTGTGACCTTGCAACTCACAGCTGACACAAACTTTACTGTCTCTTTACTCTCTCTGTCTCAGAAACTGCTGGCTTTCACGATGCACTCAGTGTACACTTCTCCAAGAAGCTACTTATAAAAACTCTGATGCGACGAATAAATGTCTAAACCGTCTCTACGGTACCCAAAATCTGTTAACACTGACTGTACACAGCATACACTTAAAGACTAACTCAATACTCAATCCTGAAAAACTGTTGTAACACTGGCATGCTCTCTCACTTATATAGTCGAGACAAAGTGCCGGCGAATTTTCTGGAGAACACACATTTTCTCATCGTTCTCGTAAATAAGTCGACAAGTGAACTGCTCCTAAAATTGTCTGGGATCTTTTTTTTCTTCCTGTAGTGTTTAACGCCCGCTTTTATTACTACGGCACCGCAGGCGGTGACACTGATGATACATGGAATGAAGATGGAGCACTGTTGGAATGAGATGGCGGGGGAAACCGGAGAATCCGGAGAAAACCCGCTCCGGCGCCGCTTCGTCCACCACGAATCCCACATGCGGTTGCCTGGGATCTAACCCGGGCCATTTTGGTGAGAATGTCTGGAATCGCTTTGTTCTCCGCGTTCATAGTCATCTTTATTTTGACCGCTCCATTGTCTTCGGGATGCGTATTTACAAGCAGTGGTGTGAGCTAGTTAACACCGAGCTGTCGGTCTGGGTGGCTCAGTTGGTTAGACGCTGGCCTACTGTTTCCAAGGTCGCGGGTTCAAACCCGGCCTAGGCCGATGGTTTTTAAGTGTGTTCAAAAACGACAGCTCCATGTCAGTAGATTTACTGGCATCTAAAAGAACTCCTGCGGGACGAAATTCCGGCACACCGGTGACGCTGATGTGATCCTGGCAATTGACAGCGTCGTTAAACAACAAAATAATTTTTTTTAACACCGAGCTTCTTTTTGTGCTGTGGCTGCCGGCCAACGTCACACTATAATAAGCCATGTTTAATTCTCTGCTTAGAAACAGGTTCAGGTTTGGGATCGGCCATTAACCTATGCATCAGATGTGTTAGTGTGTTAATGCCTAAATGCCCTGAAGAAAAACTCGTTCTTTGCAGATATGTGCGTCATTAGATTGTATTTATTGAATTGTAACCGGAATACGAATCTATGATTCGTACGATATTCCATTCTTTTGTTATATATCTGTCAAGTGATGTGACGCAGTACTAAACTTCTCTAAATTCAGATATTGTATGTGAAAATATGAGCTGATTCTCGTTTGGTACATAGCGAATACGCCTTGTAATTTGGTTGCAATGATTTTTTAAACAATCCTATTGTATTCATTTAAATTATTTAGGTTGGTATTTCATTTGTATATTCGTTATTTACAGTATGATAGTTTACTTCAACTGTATTATTTAGGGAATTATTATGCATGCTAGTCCTGCACTGCAAAATAAAATATCTATTTTGTGCTGTAGTGTAAATGAATGTTTACATGCTGACACAAGGCTAACTACAGGCGCCTTCTGACATTCCCCTCCAGAACTAAAGTTTGTGCGCTATGTGACGTTTCGTCGGTCCGTCACGTGTTGCTAGTGTTTCCCTAGCGCACCTTCGAGACTCTCTGCAGCTTCCTGCAAGACTTGCAGAGGTCTTGGCGGACGACAAACAAGCGCTCAAAATAGTTTTTAAGTTTTTAGCGGAGAATAAAATGGGTTTGAGAATTTTAACCTTTAGATAAGTAGTTACTTTCTCTACTACTAAGTAGAGGAACTATTGTATGCCATCCAAAAATTCGATGTCGAGATTTCACCGGAAATATACGTTTCGAAGCCCCATGAATCCAAAAAAGAGCAATTTTAGAAAAAGGTCCGTCTATGTGTGTGTGTCTGTCAGTCGGTGGCCAACATAACTCAAAAACGAAAAGTCGGTTAAAAACCAAAGTTGGTATTTAAGTTTAATGCCTTTCAAGGATGCCACAGGAAGATTTTGAAGAAAATTCCCCTACTCTAAACTACCCTTTACATAAAAAAATTTTAGAAAATTTTTATTTTCTTAAAAATGGCTCTAACAATTTTGAGTAAAATACCATATGTTTGAGATATTTTTATGACAAATGAAATGTATATTTTGAATTTTCTGGCTATAGCCTATGTAGCCCTGTTTACTCTGGATCACTTTTGAATAACTTGGAAACCGTAAGAGATAGACAAAATCTTACTATACAAAAATGTAGATCTCACTAAAACACACAGTTTATGTTCAAATACATTTTTTAGAGTGAACCATTTCGAAGATATTCCTTGTTATTTGTGTCAGTTTCGGAAAACAGACTTTCGTTAAATGCAACATCGTTGTTTATTCTTTATAAGTTAGTCGTGCAAAGAGAACGGAATTTGAAAGCTTTAAAAGTTTTGACTATTACGCAAAGCCTACTGTATTCCCTTATTCCCATTACACGTGCAATAAAACGAGCAATAAGATAATTTCTGCAAATGTTTATCTCAACTAACACGAAGAATAAAGGTTTGTAAGAATGGTTAGTACAAGAGTAGCGAAAGTTCATGTGAGTGCAACACATCAGGTTTTTGTACCCTTTTGACATCTTTATCACTTTGTTTTAATTATGCCATTTGTCACTCTGTTTTATGTATTTATTTATATTTAATTTCCTTTTTATTAGTGATTTTATTTTTTATTGAAGTTTATATCTGGCTTGCGCCATGAATTGTTTTTAAGGGCGCTGATGACCATGTAGTTGATCGCCTTTAAACCTACATCTCTCTCTCTCTCTCTCCAGAACTAAATAACAAAGTCGTTTGAGCACTTTTAACTTAAAGCGCGTTGATACGCTGGACTGAGCTCTGGTAATAACTATAAAAGGGCAGAATATGAAATTATTGCTAAAAGACGTAGCCTAGAAACTTTCCAAGGTTATTTTTTATATCGGAGACACAAACACCTACGAACTTCCAGACCGGCGAGGCCATGCTGGAAGAGAAGTCTGGGTTCTACCATCGCAAAATTTGATATGTTCCACTCATATGACTTTCTCTACTCTTGTACTAACCATTCCTAAAACTCTTATTCCTATACTTCCTTCGTGTTATTGAGATCAACATTTGCAGAGATTATTTTATTACTTATTCCCTTGTAGGTGCAAGGAGAATATGGGAATTCAGTAGGCTTTGAGCGATACTCAAATGTTTTAAAGCGTTGAGATTCCATTCTCTTTGCACGATTAACATATAAAAAACTGAACAATGATGATTCATTTGACGAAAGTTTGTTTTCCGAAACTCACACAATTAACAAGGAATGTCTCCAGAATGGTTCACTCCACAAAAAAATTTACTTAGACATAAATTTTGTGTTTTAACGAGATCTACAGTTTTTGTATAGTAAGATTTTGTGTATCTCTAACGGTTTACGAGTTATGCAAAAGTCATCCAGAGTAAACAGGACTTCATTGGCTATAGCCAGAAAAATCAAAATGTACATTTCATTCGTCTTAAAAATATCTTAAAGATGTCATTTTAATCAAAATCGTTAGAGCCATTTTCAAGAAATGTTCCATCTAAAGGGTAGTTTATGGTGGAGCAATTTTCTTAAAAGCCTTCGTGTCACATCCTTGACAGACATTAAACTTGGATACCAGCTTTGGTCTTTAACGGACTTTTCGTTTTGGAGTTATGCTATCCACAAGCTGACACACACACACAGACACACACACACACACGAGCGTCGGCAGACATTTTTCCAGGAGGGGGGGGGCACATGTTTGAAATTTGCAATCAGATAATATTAATTCATTATTTTATTGTCAAAATTTATAATATTTGTTGCATATAACCATATTAATTTGTGCTAAATAAAAATTGATCTTTTAAAATAGTAGTTTAATAGTCAGTAATTGATTGCATATTAGGCTGGCCAACTTCCAGGGGGGGGCCGCGGCCCCCCCTTGCCCCCCCCCCTTCGCGACGACCATGCACACACACATACACACAGAGACAGACAGACACAGGCACACACGGACCTTTTACTAAAACTGCTTTTTTTCGGATTCAGGAGGCCTAAAAAATATTTCCGGTTAAATCTCGACATAGAAATTTTGGGTGGAAGTACAATACTTCCTCTATTTAGTATACGTAGTAGAGAAAGTAAAAATTAGTTGGAGAGGATCAGAGAACCAGGATCTGTGGAAGAATGGCCCGTATGACATTGAGGAGAAAGATGATAGGAAATGAAAGTGAAATGGATGAAATGAAAGATTGTGATGGAACAACTATTAGAATGAATGGTAGGGAAACCCGGACAAAATCTGCCCATACCCTCATCGCCCACCACCAATCCCACATAGGCCCCCTGGGATAGAACTGGGTTACCCTGGTGAGAGGTTTAACCACTTCCCACAGCGTCGCCTTCGCAACGTTGTGAAGAAGTTTAATATGTTACTGTTTCAGTAATCGTGGTATAGACCGCGGATAATTTTATTGCTTTTATACGCAGCCTTTATACGGGACGTGCGTATACTACTAAAGATAACAAAACTCGAGCAGAAGAAGATGAAAGAAGCATAAAACCCGTAAACAAAAAAAACCGTATATGATGTTTTATCGCTTAAGGTTTGAGGATATAAAGCAATGAAAGTAAAACAGCGGTAAATGTGACTTCTAACAGTATAGATGTAAGTTGGAGTTGGCTCTTGGTCATTTCTTGTTTTTGTGATGATGGTAAAGTAAAGTAGCGGCGCTCAGTGACCATGTGTTTGATTTGCACGTATTTCGTGCTCAGCTTTCCTGCTCCTTGCAACGCCTGTAACACAGAGGAAAACCGATGTCAATAAAAGTTGGAGAGAAGGCTTGAGTGAATCCCAGATTTGTTTGGAAACTGTATTCATGTGTCTCAAGTACAAAACCTTTCCGCTTTGCAACATCAACTTTGTGCTTAGTAACATTTCTTGGTAGATAATCCATATTTGCAGCAATGGCAACTTAACTTTGAGAACAGAATTAATCCAGTAATGCACAACTATGCATTTTTACTTTCTCTACTATGTATAGTAAGTAGAGGAAGTATTGTACTCCACCCAAAAAGACGATGTCGACACTTCACCGGAAATATATGTTTTGAGGCCTCCTGAAACCAAAAAAGAAAAACATTTTTGGAAAAAGGTCTGCGTGGGTGTATTTCAGTGCGTATGTTAGTGTGCCTGTGGACAGCTTAACTCAAACACGAAATGTTGGTTAAAAGCCAAGTTTGGTATTTAAGATTAATATGTTTTAAGGGGCGACACGAGGTTTTGAAGAAAATTCTTCCACCCTAAACTACCCTTTACATGGAAAATTTTTTCGAAAATGACATGATTTTGATTAAAATATCGCATGTTTAAGATACCTTTATGACAAATGAAATGCACATTTTGAATTTTCTAGCTATTTACTCTTGATGGCTTTTGCATAACTGGTAAATCGTTAGAGGTAGACCAAATCTTACTGTACAAAATATAGACACAGAATTTAAATAACTTTTTTTATACAGTTAACAATTCCGAAGATATTCCTTTGTGTTTGTGTGAGTTGTGGAATACTTAAAGCTTTCATCAAATGGAACATCGTTATTTGTTTGCTTATGTTAGACGTGCATAGAGAACGGAATTTGAAAGCTTTGAAATATTTGACTATCGCTCAAAGCCTACTGTATTTCCATATTCCCCTTGTACATACAAGAAAATAAATAAATTAATAAGATAATTTCTACACATATCTCAACTAAAACGAAGAAGATATAGTAATAAGAATTTGTAAGAATAGTACAAGAGTAGGGAAAGTTATGTGAGTGCAACACATCAGATTTTACAGCTTTACCGCGGTCCATTGTTACAGATACTTAAACATGAAGTACATAGGTTTGTGTTCTCTGCATGAAGTAGATAAAGGAATAAAGGTTTGTGAGGATCTACAAGAAAGAATAGATAAATTCGTGTGTTCGTGCGCGTGTGTATGTTTGTGTGCGCTCCAGTGTCTGTTTATAAGCACCATAACTCAAAATAAAGTGACTTAAATGGTAAAGTTAGTATTTTAGTTTAAGGTCCAACCATGTGAAACGAAGACTAACATAATAATAATAATAATAATAATAATAATAATAATAATAATAATAATAATAATAATAATAATAATAATAATAATAATAATAATAATAATAATAATAATGATAATGATAATAATAATGATAATAATAATGATAATAATAATGATAATAATAATGATAATAACAATGATAATAATAATGATAATAATAATAATAATAATAATAATAATAATAATAATAATAATAATAATAATAATAATAATAATAATAATAATAATAATAATAATAATAATAATAATAATAATAATAATAATAATAATAATAATAATAAAATAATATAATAACGATAATAATGATGATGATGATAATAATAATGATAATAATAATGATAATAACAATGATAATAATAATGATAATAATAATGATAATGATAATAATAATAATAATAATAATAATAATAATAATAATAATAATAATAATAATAATAATAATAATAATATAATAATATAATAATGATAATAATAATGATAATAGTAATGATGATAATGATGATAATAATAATGATAATAATAATGATGATAATAATAATAATGATAATAATAATGATGATAATAATGATAATAATAATAAAAAAAATAATAATAATAAAATAATAATATAATAACGATAATAATGATGATGATAATAATAATAATAATAATGATAATAATGATAATAATAATGATAATAATAGTAATGATGATAATAATGATGATAATAATGATGATAATAATAGTAATGATAATAATAATGATGATAATAATAATGATGATAATAATGATAATAATAATGATAATAACAATGATAATAATAATGATAATAATAATGATAATAATAATATAATAATATAATAATGATAATAATAATGATAATAGTAATGATGATAATGATGATAATAATAATGATAATAATAGTAATGATAATAATGATGATAATAATAATGATAATAACAATGATAATAATAATGATAATAATAATGATAATGATAATAATAATAATAATAATAATAATAATAATAATAATAATAATAATAATAATAATAATAATAATAATAATAATAATAATAATAATAATAATAATAATAATAATAATAATAATAATAATAATAATAATAATAATAATAATAATAATAATAATAATAATAATAATAATAATAATAATAATAATAATAATAATAATAATAATAATAATAATAATAATAATAATAATAATAATAATAATAATAATAATAATAATAATAATAATAATAATAATAATAATAATAATAATAATAATAATAATAATAATAATAATAATAATAATAATAATAATAATAATAATAATAATAATAATAATAATAATAATAATAATAATAATAATAATAATAATAATAATAATAATAATAATAATAATAATAATAATAATAATAATAATAATAATAATAATAATAATAATAATAATAATAATAATAACAATAAAGAAAACGGCCTGCGCCGCAAACTACCCTTTACATGAAAATATTGATTTTCTTAATTAATTTTGATTAAACTACCATACACATATATTTATAGACTACAGGATTGAATCCAATGCTTTTATTTTGTCTTTACCAATATTGCAACTCTCTGAACCTCTTTTATTATGATTAATCCTAGTATAGATTTCTAACTCTGCTATATTACACGGGCCTCTAACGCGCCACGTAGGAATTTTAATTGTTATATTGAGTTTCACTCACTTTTCCTTATTCTTAGCTGGTGTCGTCATTTGAGTGACTGTCCGACTGTATTATCATTGGGATTCTGTGTCTATAAGCTTTGCTGGTGGGATACCAACCAGGAGTTGGATCTTGAAGTCCTGTTCTCCTGACCCAGCTGTCTTCTCTGGGCCTTAGGAACATCATAACCCTAGGATGAGTCCCTTTCCAGGCACTGTCTTCAGAGCCAGTAGTACCTGGTGCACACGCGGGCAGAGGTGCTACTCTGTGAAGAGGGTTCTTAGCCGTTGCCCGCCGGAGTCCATTTAAAAAGTGCATTATTATTAGGCCTCACCTTCCAACTGTAACAGCACGGTGTTTTTGGTTCCAAGTGGCCCGACGATTTTGGTCCTGTAACACTATCGAAGTACAAGTGCATTCGTGTTAAAGTAATTGGCATTTCGTATTAATGTTGCACGGCCCATAATTTTGCTGGTGCTGTTATATTTATATGTCTTAATTTAGGTATGCATCATTATATTCCTAAAACGGAGGAAAGTATTACAATATCTGATGTTAAGAATTGCTTAGTACATCTTCACAATTCTTTTAAATGTGTTACTAAAGCTGGGTTAACCATCAAAATGTCAAAATTCAATATTGCCACCTCACAAATTTCGTTTTGAGAATGTTGTTTCTTCTTGCAACATTGCAAATAAACAATTTGGTGAGTTTATGGAACACTACAGGTACCTAACCACAATTCAATGTCACTTGAATCGGTGGACTGTGGGAAACATCACAGTTCCGTTATTGAATGGTTTGAAGAACTGACAAGTTCATCTACTTTCTAAAATATGTTAATGTTAAAACACAGCAATAGCATTCGCGCACCCTTCAATAAGACTGCTCTGAATTTTGAAAAAAGAAAAAAAAAAAAAAAAAAAAACCTAAAAGAAATGTGATGTTTTAGTATTTAATATAGTCGTAGTTTACCCCAAATTTTGGGAACCTAAAATGTACACATTTTCATATAAATCCATTACCAGTATATATTTACACCGCTCTACAACATTATTGCCATATTTAAGAACGTGTGTATATTAGAGTTATGTAATTGTGAACATAATATGCGTACATTTAACAAGGAAAACCAATAATTTATATACTTTGTTATTTTACAGAAAGAAAATGTCTTCTTTTTGCACTTCTTTTGCACTAATGTTAACTGTCCAACTATCATGGTGGCTTCTTTCAGTGTCTTCCAAATGTTGGTGAAAACGTTCACCTCTTCCTCGCTGTACAATCCAACCCCAAAATCTAGAAAATAGTCGATGTGAGCATGTTATAACCTAATTTTCTCAAATTTTTCAACATGATGTTCACAGAGATTTTTGTAATCTGGACTCCATCTGTTTCCTAGAAGTATTTTACAACTACTTTGTAACTACGCCAGGCCTGCTTTTCTCTTTGGCTCATTGTATCCTTAAAATTGATGCTGGACATTAGGTTTTTGACCTGAAGTCCAGTAAAAACAATTCCTTTTAGCTTATTCTGTGATAAACACTACATATGTGTTTAAAACACTCACTGTCCTTGTTTAGAGCACATACAAACTAATTAATGGTGCCTAATTTTATGAAACAAAAATTCTTGATTTTCTACAAAACCTGACGTGATAAAAAAAGAAGAAAAAGAACAGTGTTACAACTTTGTGCAAAAAGTCTATTTGGGAAGATACATACATTTGAAAACATCATTTTGATGCAGAGCAGTGTGTATTTAAAATAAAAAAAGCTTCAAAGTTCATTGCAGTACCTTAAGAAGAAGTCGTTTATTCGCTGCATATAAGAAGTCCAACTAACCGCAAACAACAAACAACTCAGGTTACTAAGAGGATAATTTATATGTTCCTTGAAAAATCTCATTCGGCTGCTTGAAGCAATAACAAAGCTCGGAAGTGTAAACCGAGAGAACATGAGGAGAATAATACTACGTTTCTCAGGTTATATATGTTTAGCTCGTCAGAATCTGTCCTTTTGTGTGCAAAACCATAAAGCAAAATACACGAAACAAGGGAAGGACCAAGAAAATGTAGCATGCAATATCATAAGAGGGAGGCAACTGGTTTAGGATTCCCAGTCACGTGTCAGCTTTATGGACGTGCAGTTCTTGTACTGCCCTTGGGTAGCGCTTTGTGCCACCTTTCTTCCGGTAGCTATTGTCGAGGTGTACTGACGCCCTCCCAACAGAGTATATCGATATAATCAAAGGGCGCCGCCCGCTCATACGCGTATGCCGCTACCAAATTGCACAGACCTGATGGTTCTAGACTTGCTGAAGTGTGATGACACCAAAGGGGTTCAGATATAACATGCAAGACGTTCCGGAAGACTCGTTTATCTAAAGCAGATATCTTACATCTAGTCAGCGTTATGAACGACGCTGACTGTTTGAATCATTGCACTGCAAACCCATCCCGATAAGCAGAAATGACTTCGTTGCTACAGGAGAGAATCGTCACACACGTCAACGTTCGATTCTGCTTCCTTCCACTTGGCAGTAAACTGACTTGTATGTGTAATACCTGGACAGCACGTAAGCAATTTATTCAGTCGATGTTAAACATATTGTAAAATGACAATGCGGCAAATCCCACCTCTGACACCAGTGTAACAAAGGACAAATCCAGTTACTTTTTCTGTCAACGTATTTGTTCTCAAACTGAGGCACAAAAACACAGTTCTGTTTTATCTCTTCCTCTCTCAAAGCTGACTGTACTTAACGCCTCCGAAAAACGGCTCTCTCTCGCCGCCGCATTCGCTTATATACGCGAGAATGACGTAGCACGGATTTTCTTGAAATTCACCTTTTCCTAAACAAGCCGGGGGTCGAGCATTTCTTCGAACAGTTTGGAATCGCTTTATTTTGCCACAACCATAGTCATCTTTGTTCTGAATAACTTCAGCGTTCTTTGTTTACTTTGGCTAATGGTTGGGTTGTTGCCTCAACAATTGAAAGCCACTTGTAAAACGTGATGATTGTAATTAAATAAGTAATTGTTCTACTTATTAATTACGGAAGTGCCACTGCAAGTTATTGCAGTATTATTGGAGAGATTGAGAAAAAATTTGTTTGGAGAGGCGCCACTCAATCCTCCTGACACTTATAGTTAATTAGCATGTAAAATCCTCTTCTTCTCGTTCAATTGCTAAGTCGTTATTACTTGTTCAGTACCTTTGCCTGGCCAGAGACTGCTAGAAAGGGCGTGGAATCACTTACAAATGGTTTTTAAGCTACTAATTAGAACAAGTTTGAGTAGGGAGTAATTATGTTACTTTATTGTATACGAGGCACAAAGGAATTTAAAATATTACAATTACTACACACAAATGAATTGACGAAGATTGCAGTTTATAGCTTTACCGAGATTTCAGTTTTTGTATGAGCATAAGCCAAAATTTTTAAGTCACTAGGATGAAAGCCGAAATGATCTTCATGTTAATTTAGCCTACTCTATGATGAGCCGAAATAATTTCTTGAAGTAAAATTTTCCTATTCTACGTAATATTGCCAAATAATTCTTGATGTTAATTTAGCCTATCAAATTTCTAGTGTACTTACTTAATTCGCGCGTGTTCTAAGTAATGTCTCGGCGTAATAGTTGACTGCTCCGTTCGTGTAGTACGAGGGTGGGTCAATAAGTAATGCCTCCTAGTTTTTTTTCCTTAAATAAGTTAGTTATGTGAAAAATTTGAATTTGGCGCAATTCCTCAAACCTTCTTCTCCAATCCCCTGCAGTAGTAACTTCCTAAGTCAACAAGTGGCAGCACTGCATCCTCTTGCAAAATGGCTGACATCGACATTCGTATTAGACAGCTTTGCCAACCGCTGAATTTTGAATTTTTTTTCTTCGGTGACGTTGTGTGATGCAATTCCATCGACTGCCGCTTTGATTCAGGTTCAAAAAAATGAACCCACGTTTCGTCTCCAGCAACAATTTTTTCCTGAAACTCCTCTCCCTCCAAATTGAAGCGCTGCAAGTGTTCGGAGGCTATTGTTTTCCTTGTTTCTTTGTTTTGGGCGGTTAACAGTTGTTGAATAATCGTCATCACACTGCCTTTACTGAGGGAGGTAATGCGACATAATTCACCTCTTGTTATCCGGCGATCACCACGAATGATCTCATCGACTCGCTGAATGTGGCATGGAGTCACTGCAGTCACCGGCCTGCCGCTTCGCGTTTCATCTGCCAATGGTGTTTGACCTTCAGCTTCGTTACAGCGACGAACCCATCGTCTAACAGTGCTGACATCCACCGTTGCATCATCATACACATTTTTTAGCCTTTTGTGAATGCAAATTGGCGTTTCACCTTCCGCAGTCAAAAATTCAATCACAGAACGCTGTCTAATACGAATGTCGATGTCAGCCATTTTGCAAGAGGATGCAGTGCTGCCACTTGTTGACTTAGGGAGTTACTACTGCAGGGGATTGGAGAAGAAGGTTTGAGGAATTGCGCCAAATTCAAATTTTTCACATAACTAACTTATTTAAGGAAAAAAACCTAGGAGGCATTACTTATTGACCCATCCTCGTAGTTTGTGACTTCTCTGTTCCTGTGATGGTTGACGACTCTTGACGACTCTTCTGCTCGTGTGTTATTCTTCGACTCTCCTGTTCGTTTGATATTCTTAGACTCTCCGTTCCAAGACACTTCGGGTGGGGGAATAAGCTTCCCCACTCGACTCGAACTGCCTCTGGCCTCTGGCTGTCTGATTGGCTCATGTCGGTGGACAAGAGGGCCACGGCCGCCAGATTCCATGATTGGAGCTCGTATCGTCTACACCTCGACTCTGCGGGACCATTGGGAGCTTGGAGTGCTGGATCCTCTCTTCAGGGGCATAAGCGGGAGAACGACCGTAGCGACGTGGTGGTGGAGCAAAGAACTACGCACCTAGTCAGGTGAAAGCACAGTTTCGCGGCACGCTGCAAGACGTTTGATAGCAAACGGTAGCGTGTCGCATCAATCATTATTTGCGCTTCTTCTACATCGATCCTGTTCCCGGAGGGGTGCGTGCTGGCATATAGAGGAGCCAGGTAACTATACCCCTTCTCTTCCATCATCATCTAGATTCCCGACTCAGACAAACTGACTGACGGACCACGTGACTACGGGCTTGCAAGGGTGCAGCCAAAGGTGAGGACCCCTGGTCCAACACCTCAAGCCGTAATGGCTTGCCCAGGCGCCTCCTCCTCTAAGGAGGGGGTCTGGCCCTCTGCAAGCAGGCGGAGGGCAACCGTGCTGACCAACGGACCAACAACATCGTCATCATACATCCCTGTTCCCGAGGCGGTACCACCTGCGCGTAAAAAGCGCAAGTGTTCTGTCCCGCGACAGGTCACTGATAGGCAGTCACCACCACTGGTTTCCCATCATCCTTTCTCTTCCTCTGACTCAGAGGCAGATATGGAAACTGACACCGAGGGCTTCACTGAGGTGAAGGGACGCCGGAACAGGCGTAACTCCACGGGCTCTCAGCAGCAACAACCACAGTGTACAACCCAACCCCCAACCAAGGGGGGGGGGGGAGAAAATACCGCCAATAGTAGCGGATGCTTTTAAGGAGCATACTAAAACCACTCGGCTCCTAGCTTTGCGCCTGAAAAGACGCTTTGAGGCAATAAGGAGGCCACGAAAAGTAAACATCAAGACCTCCTCACTCGAGGATTTTGAGGCAGCCAAGGCTGTACTTCGGGAATTAAATATCCCGTTTTATAGTTATTCGCCCACACGTCCTCACGTGGAAAGGCGAATAATCAGAGGCCTTGCCTCTGACTGCTCTACCGAGGATGTCAGGCTGGCACTCCTCGAAGAATATGATATCACAGCAACAGTGGCCCAGTTGAAGAAGACTATTGTCTCCGACAGTGGACCTGAAAAGGTGCCCATGCCACTGTTTCTGGTCGTGGTGGACAAAGTGCGCGACCAACAAGTTCAGCCAATCGACACTGTGCGTCACCTAATCTACACTGCCGTAAAGGTGGAACGCTTCTACGGCAAGGAGGGTCCGAGTGCAGTGTCGCAATTGCCTGGGATTTCACCATTCCAGCATGGCATGTGAGCGTCCGCTTGCATGTCTGCGATGTGGTGGAACCCACAGAGTGCAGGACTGCCCTAAGCCGGACACGGACAGGGAATGTGTCAACTGCAAAGGCGCGCACTGCAGTGTCTACAAAGGATGCGCGCGGCGCCTGAAAATTATAGACAGCCGTCGCAAGGGACGCGCGGAAGCGGTAGAGGTTCGCCCCGGCGTTTCCTTCACTCACGCCCTTAATAGGGCAGAAAAGACAGGCCCAGGCCAAGGTCCAGGAAGTAGTACCTGCCCCTGCCACGACTGAAGTCTCGGCACCAGCTCCAGGCCATACAGAGGAGTCTGTTGTGGCCAATGCTCCTCCTAAACCTAAGCGGCGAAGGAAACACAAGAGCAAGCGTCAAGCCGCGGAGAGAGTAAGCACAGCTTCTCAACAGCCACCCAAGGCGCCGGCAGAGCAGTCCACTGAGGCAGCTCTGGCACCAAGGGATACTGCTGTTACAGCCGGCCCACAGGTGGCACCTGTGGTCCCCGCTGTACCCATGACCCCCCCCCCCCTGCATTAGGGGGAACGCTCTCGCAGGCGGACCTGGAGGAATTTCAGGACCTAACCCTGTGGTTTAACAACATCAGAAACCGAATCTTGCCTGCACTTCGGAAATTCAAGCTGCAGTACGAAAGCCCTAACCTGAGCCCCATGCAGAAGCATGCCCTACTGGTCCAAACCTTGGCCCAGCTGTTCCCTAACTCAACCAAGTAATGGCCTCCAGACTTGTCCGGAGACCATTCAGGGCTGCGTTCTGGAACGCAAATGGCATAAGGGGCCATTACCCAAGCCTCGTTGAGTTTCTACAGTCATATGGAATTGACATTCTGATGGTCTGCGAAACCCACTTGGATGCTGCAACCAACTTCTCGCTGCCGAGTTACGTCACCCATCGGTCTGATCGGGTCGGCCGACCGGGGGGCGGTATAGCCATTTTCATCAAGAACCACATCACTCACACATCCTTCCCTATCCCACCACTTCAACACGTGGAGCCCTGTGCCATTAGGCTTGCCATTGGCGGGGTGGACACGGTATTGGTAATGGCATACGACCCTCCTGATAACCGCTTCTACGAAGCTGATATTAATACCCTCCTGAACCTGCATCCTGCGGTTTGCATCGCAGGCGACCTCAACGCTAAACATGCACATTGGCATAGCCGCGTTACCAATGCCAAGGGGCGAGGGCTCTACCGCCTGATCAGCGGTAACCCAAGCATTCTTGCGCATGGACCGAGAGGACCTACGTTCCATCCGGCCCGAGGGAGGCCAGATGTGTTCGATATCATGGTCACCAAAAACATTCCTTTTCATCTAGACCTCTCAGCGGTCAATGAATTGGACTCCGACCATGACCCTGTCTTGGTGGATTCCAACATTGACAGCCAGCTCTGGTCACTCCAGACTGGACATACGAGGTCGACTGGGATGCAGCCATCCTTGAACTCAACCAGTCTGTGGACCCGCATCCGCGTGTCGAATCTATCGATACACTGGAGGCGGCAGCCACGGCATTCTCCCAACACATCCGGGATGTGGTACGTGCCCACACGCACCGCATTCCATCCGACATACCTAACCCTCGTACCATTCCCATCGAACTCAGACAGTTGGTCAAAGCCAAAGCAACTGTCCGAAGGCTCTGGCAGCGTTTCCGCCATCCCAGGATACAGGCCGTTTACCAGCGGTTCAAGTCCCTGTCACGACGCCTGTTGCGTTTACACCGCAAAACAGCCTGGGAAAACACGATGGCAAATGTAGACCTCACCGAGAAACAACCATGGCGGATAATTAGGTCCCTTAGAAAGGACAAAAACACACATCAGCATCCTCTACATGGCACTCGTGGGAGACTCTCCTTTGAGCCCCAAGAGAAAGCCACGGCTTTCGTAGACCATCTGAATCCCGATTCGAACCCCGGGAAGATGTCCAGGACGAAGACTTTACTGAACTTGTGGAGGCGACGGTAGATTACCTCTATGAGGCACCTCCGCCGCCACGCGCAGAGATCCAAATCCCCTTAGTCACCCCAAGACAGGTGGCTTCTGAAATCCTGGCAAATCCCCTGGGCATGATGGCGTCACGGCGCCCATGCTCCAGCACCTTCCCCGAAAGGCCGTAGTCCACCTGACGAGGATTTATAATGCATGTCTGCAGCTTCGTCACTTTCCTACTTGTTGGAAGCAGGCGAGGGTGGTCTGCATTTTGAAGCCCGGCAAGGACCCGGTTTCCCTTCAAATTACCGCTCCATAAGCCTGTTACCCATCGTTTCAAAATATTTTGAACGATTATTCCTATCCCGCCTCACTCCTCTCTTCGAGGAAAGGCAACTTATCCCGGATCATCAGTTCGGTTTCCGTCATGGACATTCCACTACACTACAGCTGCTGCGGCTGATTGAGAAGGTTGCCCTGGGTTTCCAGGAAAACTTCAAAACAGTCGCGGTGCTTCTGGATGTAGAAAAAGCCTTTGCAACCACATGGCACCAGGGGTTACTGTACAAACTCAGAGAGGCAGAAATCCCTCCTCCCTACCTCACCCTGATTGGTAGCTTCCTTCGGGATCGCTCTTTTCGGGTGCGGGTGGAGGGGAAGTTGTCCTCGGTCAGACCCATAGCGGCTGGAGTTCCTGAGGGTAGCGTGCTATCGCCGTTGCTCTTTGCTGCCTACATGTCTGACCTACCCGCGGAACCGCATACTGTTACGTGTCAGTATGCGGACGATGTCCTCATACTGGCACAGAACAAAAATGTTCGGTACTGTTTCCCTCCACTACAGCGACAGCTCGATGCTATCGGCAGGTGGAGTGAACAGTGGAGAATGGCCATTAGCCCGCAGAAGAGCCAGGCTCTACTACTGGGCAAAGTTCGAAAGTGGCGGCCGGGTGTATCCCTGGCAATGCGGCGGAGAAGAATCCCATGGGTTAACTCTGCCAAATACCTGGGGGTGCTACTTGACCGTGGTCTAACCTTCACTCCACATGTCAGAACAAAGGTCGGTCAGGGACATGGCGCCCTGAGACAGCTATATCCCATACTCCACTCAACCATATCTACATACCTGAAACTACGCTTATACCGTGCGATCGTCCCGCCCCTGATCCTGTACGGGTGCGAGGTCTGGGGTACGGTGGCTCGCTCCACCATCCGCAGGCTGCAGACCGTGCAGAACAGGGCGCTTAGGATGATCTACGGTACCGACCGTAGGTTTCCATCACACATCCTTCACACTCATTCCGGCATCCCATACATTGTGGACGTCGTGCGGGACAGGGCTCGCACAATGTATGCCAAACTCACACCTCACCCAAACCAGCTGGTGAACACCCTGGGGCAATATGAACATCGCCTCCCTAGGCGGAGACAGAGCTACTGTCTACCCAAGGACGCCCTTGGCTGGTAGGTACCGCTTTGCCTTCATCATCCTCCACACCTATCACCTATTCCTCTCGGTTTCCTGTCACTGGCACTGCATTGCTCGACGGCCATGGCTGACGAAGTAATCAGTAGGGTAATGGTCGCTTGGATGGCTAGACATCCAAGATCTGATAGATCCCGCCGCCAGTGACAATATAAGAACCCACCCTGCACCATCAGACATTACAAAGACAAAAAGCCTGTAACATATGACTACCTATACCACCTCACGGGTAAATCCGTAATTAAACGGATAGGTACCGTGGCCACCTTACCATCCACCTGGGTTAACCCTGGCGACTAGTACTCACTCCTGGACTCCTGGTGGACAAGAGGAGACTTTGCCGCTGAAATGCCATGTCCTGCCCCTTGCGGTAGCATTTCGAACAAGCTTGATAGACAGCTTTACGACTTTTGCTTCACTAGACTAGACTACCAGATGGCAGGCTGAGAACAGCCCGAGGTGTGTCATTCGTGTACCTGCCCTTTTAGGGCTTAACCACTGTATGACGGGATTAGGATGTTATAGGGTGGCTGGTGAAGAATGAGGATTGAGGGTTATTAGGAGGTAGCATATAATTATGCTCCTCATCGGTTGTTAATTTCAACATGCAATTACCGTTGGGCACTGCTGATGGGTGGTCCAAATATGGATATTTGGCGAAATATTTTGGACTTCCAAACTACTCTTGGAAGGACTGTAAGGAGTTCAGCTTACGCTGTTGATGGGGTAGCTCCTGTGTTACCGGGGGTGCCCGCAAGCCATGCGGGGAACCCGGTGTCGCACAAGCGTGCGTTCTCTAGGGATATAGTCCCCAAGAGACCTAACCAGGGCGCTCCGATGTTGTGGAAACTGGTCGTAGAATTTAGTTGCCCGGCGCCTAATTTCGTCCTCCACGTACGGGAGGGACGAGGCTTCGTGCAGTAGTCTCGTGGGGAATCTGCGGTATACAGAATAGATTACACGAAGACCTCTATTCTGTATACGTTGCAGACGCAGGAGGTGGGTGTCTGCAGCCATGCCCCAGATTTCGCAGGCATACAGGAGGATAGGGATAATGAGAGCCCGAAAGAGGCGTAACTTTAAGGGAATTGGCATCCCCGACCGCAGCAAAGGGTACAGTGAGGCAATTGCCCTGCTGGTCCGCGCTGATAGGTTGTTGATGTGTCCCCGAAAAGTTAGGCCCTTGTCGAGCTTTACTCCCAGGTAGGTAAGGGAATCTACCCACTCAATCCTTCGGCGAAGGTATGTGAATGTGGGGAAGTTGGCGGGAAAGCGGCGTTTGGTGAAAAGTATGGCGCGGCTTTTCTCCGTGTTGATGGACAATCGCCAACGCCTACACCACTCTTGGATGAGGCGGAGGTGTCGCTGTATGGGGAGAAAGGTTCTGCGAGGGTGTTTATTTGTACAGTATAGCAGCACGTCGTCAGCATACTGGGCTATGTTAACGTGCTGCTCGGATGGAATGTCGGCCACATATGCGCTAAACAGCGTAGGGGACAATACAGAACCTTCAGGGACTCCGCCTCTGATTGGCCTTCGTGTGGATTTGGTTCCCGCAACTGCGACCACAAAGGATCTATGTTTTAGGAATGAGTGTAGCAGGTGTATTAGGCGTGTGGGTAGCTCCAGTTGGATGAGTTTGCGGAGGAGACCGGCATGCCAGGTCGTAGAGAAGGCCTTCTCAACATCTAGAGAAACCGCGGCGGTATACGACTTCAGGTAGTGTCTCTGAAGCGAAATCTTTCAACTTTACCTATAAACTGCATTCTACGTGGGTTATTTCTTATTCTTTTAAATATATACACTAACATTTATGATTATTTACATGTACAAGTTTACACAATAACTTATATTAATCCTGACACTTGCCCTGTGAGTGGTTCTAAAATAAAAGAAATGCTGGAACTAGTCCTGTGTTATAGCGTTCAGTTATATTTATCTCGGACACGATATAATTACCGTCTCATAAACTTCAGTACCTTTTTGAGGTACAATAATCTAATCGCTCTCTCTCTCTTTCTCTCTTTCTATTATACACACATAAACAATAGTTTATGAAGGCCATTGTAGCTGTTTTGAAGAGAAGAAGCTGGTGAAATAGCTATATAGTATAAGCTTAGTTGTTAGTTTTCAAAAGGAGACGACTAAGACATTGTATACTGGATGTGCCCACAAAAAAAAAAAAAAAAAAAAAAAAAGACAACAACAACACCACACACGGACAACACTTAGTATGTTGTGCAGGATGGCAAATTGATCGATTTTCAGATAGACACTACTGTGCGGAAATGCACGGTTTGGGCGGTGGAGAGTGTCGAAGTTTGAGAACGAACGGTTGTGACAATTTGTTAACATTCGTTTTCGTATCTTAATACGAAAGATATGCAACCCTTTAGCCATCTGTGTACTGGGATGAACGACCTCAGCATGATAATATTCCTGCGAATGCGCTAAATTGCTCCATAGAGTTCCTGGTGCCCATCCTGCTACGTTACTTGGGCAGTTTTCAGTACAGTAGCGTTTTTTTACAGCAGTGCGACACGTACCAGCACACAGCTGCTGAAATGGCGGACTTGAGCTCCAGCACACTTTGATGTAAATCTGGATTGGTGGAGGAGTACCAGTTCTTTGACCAGTACAGTCGCCAGATCTGTCAGTTCTCGACCATTTTCTGTGGAGTTGTATGAAGAGTATGGTGTATGGCAGTCCTGTAACGTCAGCGGAGGACCTTATTGCTCGAGTCAACGGAGCGATTGAAAATCTTCAGTCAACCGCACGTACTTGGTCATGTGCATAAGGCTCACCACCGCCGATATAGCCTCTGCAATAACGTAGGAGGTACACAGTTCGAAGCCCATTTCTAATGTGGACAGGTCGATGTTGGGTTTATTGAACGAAGTTTATTTTTGGTAATTATCGCTATATTGTCTGCTCTTAATCTCCTTTGTTTTAGATACAAGTGATAGCTAAGAGTCAAATATAGTTTAATGCCTGTAGAGTTTATATAAAACAACACATTAGTGCGCAGTTAGCTGCACATGAAGCTCATATCTAAGTTTTGGAAAGTTCACAGTACTAAAACATGATAAACTTAGCCTTACTTTAATACAGTGCACTAGTTACGAAGTTTGTTCCGCAGTTAGGATGCTGAAAAGAGACTACTAAGGCACTGAATATGAGCTCAAAATCATGTATAGTTCCAGACATGTGCATATTACTTTCAGAGCTGCCTTTCTGTCATGGAAGTTGAATGCATTGCTCACAAATACACCTCTGGATAGAGAACATTAAGTTGCGATGATATTTCCATAGACTAAGCAGCCATAGTGTCGCAGGCTTACAAGTCGTTCATTGCTTTTACCGCTACTGTTTCCCTAACCTCATTTTTACTTTCTCTACTAGTAAGTAGAGGAAGCATTGTATTCTACCCAAACATTCCTATGTCGAGATTTCACCGGAACTATAGGTTTTGAGGCCCCCTGAATAAAAAGCATTTCTAGAAAAAGAGGTCGTGTGTGTGTGTCTGTCAGTATATGGACAGCATAACAAAAACGAAAAGCCGGTTAAAAATCAAAGTTGCTATTTAAGCTTAATACCCCTCAAGGATTCGACACGAAGATTTTAAAGAAAATAGCCCTACCCTAAACTACCCTTTACATAGAAAATGTTTCGAAAATTTTTATTTTCTTGAAAATGGCTCTAACGATTTTGATTAAATTCCCATATTGTGATATATTTTTATGGCAAATGAAATGTATATCTTCTATTTTCTGGCTATAGCCCATAAAGTCCTATTTACTCTGGATGACTTTTGCATAACTGGTAAACAATAAGAGACAGACCAAATCTTACTGTACAAAAAATGTTGTTGTTAGCTAATGCTGGATTTCTGACAATGAAGTCATTAATCCTCTTGCTCTCCAATATTTTTCACTGATGATATTGAAGAGAGCAATAGCAGTAATAGTAACCGCTTTTGAGAGATCACCATATTTTTATGTTTTGGCGGTCACATCGCTCTCTCACAACCCCCAGAATATCTGGAGGACCTCACCTGTCGTTGGTTTACGGGTCTCACCGACCTGACCGGGAGAATTATCGAAATAAATTCACCGACCATATCCTCTGATTACCAATCAGAGGACGTATACATGCCATGACAGGTCAGCATGTTAGGGGTTAAGATTTTATAGAGAAATTAGAGAAATGGAGAGGTTGGAAAAATAAAGACTCCCTAGCCCTCGGGAACCCTAATAGCATCGGAGTCGGAAGAGAACAAGAGATGACCAAGGTAAGGTCAGATAGAAAAGTTACAGTGAGGAGCAAAACACCAGTAAGTGGAAGTAATGTTCTGCGCAGCTTGGGTACCTTGTGGTCGCCATTCACATATCCCCTAGACGGAGACCCCTGAGTCTATACAAAAAATGTAGATCTCGTTAAAACACAATTTATGTATGTGCAAATGATTTTTTTTGTGGAGTGAACTATTTTGGAGACATTCCTTGTTATTAGTGTAAGTTTTGGAATACTTAAAAACTTTTGTCAAATGGAAGATCATGATTCATTTTTTTTTATATTTTAGCCATGTAAAGAGAAACAGAATCTCAAAGCTTTAAAAGATTTGACTATCGCTCAAAGCCTATTGTATTCTTGCATTCCCCATGCACCTACAAGTAAATATGCAGCAAGATGTACAAAAAATGTAGATCTTGCTAAAACACACAATTTATGTCTCAATAAATTTTGTAAAGGAACCACTTCGGAGATATTGTTATTTGTGTGAGGTTTGGAGAACTTACACTTCTGTCAAATGCTTCATTGTTATTAATTTTTTATATGTTAAACGTTCATGCTGATCGTTTTATACGTCGATTCTTGAAAACCTGATCTGGATTTCTAGCTGGTTGACTACTGAAGTTCCTGTTGCACTCCTGCGACGGCTGCTAAGCAGAGCTAATGAGCCACATCCTCAGGGTTTGCGTGAGTTTGTAGAAAACAAATGACAACAGAATTGTAGTTTCATGAGTTTTAATACCTAAAAGAAACTCAAGAAACAAATAGCGGTATGCCGATCATTAGTTAACACAACATGTTTAATCTGCGACAGTCAACTATCGTTCACCTGCCTCAAAGCAGCGCCGAGTGCCGAGTGAGTTATGAGACACGTTCACGCACTGCATTTCAAAAAGAAAACCGTTGGTCTAGTCGCGTCAGACTGATGTCAAAAGAGTGTCTGTGTAGACGACTGGTATCAGCTGAATTTCCGTATTACCGTGCAAAGAGAACGGAATTTGAAAGCCTCGAAAGATTTGACCATTGCTCAAAGTCTACTGTATTCCCATATTCTCCTTGTACCTATAAGAAGATAAACAATATGATAATTTCTGCAGATGTTTGTCTCAACTAACGCGAAGAAGATATAGGAATAAGAGTTTGTAAGAATGGTTAGTACAAGAGTAGAGAAAGTCATGTGAGTACAACACATCAGATTCTTTTATTTAATGTGTAAACTAAAGGTAATTACTAAGGTACAGTGGAGAGTGAGTTCACCGTTTACAAACATTTAGTTTTATTTTTGCATCTGCTGTAGACCGGCTGCTTTTCTAATGTATGATTGAATTACGACATTCACAATGCTCCAATAATGTCCAAGTGCATTCTCTATTGAAGTAAGAACGAGGTATGAGGTGAATGTAATGGAGAAGATACCTCGCTCAGTGCAACCGTGTACGGATCTATGTGGTGGAAGGAACAAGGGGAAGGGAATCCACAGGCTGGCGAGTATGAGGATGAGCGAAGTCACAGAGACGTGCACAACAGTTCCACAGATGATCACCCGGCGTACTACGAAACTCTTCATCAATCCCCAGAGAGAGGGTGACGAGGTCCAGCGAGGGACTGCCAGAATAGTAAGTGCCTGGCAATGGATGACGTGATTTCTAATATTATACCGAATAAAATATAAGAAAATTAGGCTTTATACTTCGGCGATTTTAGGTTGCTATTCTATACGCCTTTGCTACTTGTTACCTGTCAAAGCCACAATAATCCAAAATTCATAGTAGCCCCATCGTCCCTTCCTGTGTTGGAGGCATGAGCTGTGAAACTTTCAGCTTTTATAAAATAAGGAAATTCTGGTAGTCAGGGACTCTTGAACCAAAGCTTGCCGTAAGGATGGGAATTGCATGATTTTAGATACCTTGTATCGGCGACATTCATACTATCTTTAAGCTTCAATCCGAAATGTTGACCACTTAAATTTAAATACTGTATCTTTTTAAACCTTTTTAACAAATGACACTAAAGAATTCTAACATGTAGTATCTTGATAACAACACTTTGCAACAGACATTGTGACACAGAAATACCGTTGGCTCTGGTACTGTTAATGGATTTTAAACATCATGTGATCAGATTTTTTTTTCTCTCACGTCATGAGCTTCGAACCGGTGACAACGCTTGCTTGTTTACTTGATGGAGAGTTAGCATGTAATTAACAGCTACATGCCCTTGTTAGTGACAGATGTAGCACACGAGATGCCCATCACATGTTCGTTACCCTTCGATTTTGGATATCGGTTTTCGTGAAAGCAGTGACAGCCCTGCATGGCTGTGTTTTCAGCTGAGATTACTTTTACTGACAATCAGAACTCTTTGAAGTGTAAAGTTTTTACCGTAAATTACATTCAAATTTTACTTTTTGCTGTTTCTCTTTTCAAATACCAAATTTGTTAACTTGTCTATTGCCTAATAATTAAATAAATTGTGCCATATAGTAGGTCTTCACTGTCTTAATGACGAGTTCTAGTAAACAGGAAACAGATGTTCCTTAAAATACTCAGACAAAAATGACAAAGTTCGAGAGGTAGAATCGGAACTGAAAAATTCAATGCCACAGCTGGGATTTGAATCGCAGACCCTCCCCTTACCAGGTGGGTGCTCTAACCAGTAAGCTACTGTGACAACCGTCCAAAATGACATTTAATACCTTAACTGATTCCCAGACGATTCTACCTCTCAAATATTGCCCACGCACGGCTTGTGTGTTTAAAAACATAAACAGTAAGTTTATTGGCATAAATAAATAATAAGACAAAGCTCAATTACTTTTTATGCCACTTTATTTTCCTTCTAAAACTTCTAAAACAGTTTTCCTTTACGGTCATTAACACAATCTACAGTTCTTCTTGATCTTGATCTTCTACCTTTACGTAAACTCGATACATACTTTTCTGCTTTTCTTTATTCTCTCTGTCTCACAACTGCTGACTTGACGATGCAATCACTCAACACCCACTAAAACTGCTTCACTTCAAGATTAACTATCCGCGCTTTCTCGCTTTTATAATAGTTCATGCGAAACGACGGCGAATGCTCTCGAAAAATACATTTTCTCGAACTTGCCATAAACAAGCAAGCGGGCAGCCAGAAGCCTGGAAACTCCTTTGTTCTGCCACTTTGTTCTGTCAGTCACGTGCTCACAAGTAGTGCTGTGAGGTAGCTTCACCTTGAGCGGCTTTGACGGGCTGCCGCGGCCGGAGTCTCGATACCTAGCACTGACTGTTTTTTCGCATTGTTCAACAAAAGGGCTTTGAGAACATTATCCTCCCATTTAATGTTAAATGAATTCACTAAAAAGTACATGTAGCTTAAACTGAAAAATTGCATCTATCAATTAAATTCTTAAAGTTAACTAAATAAACAGGAAAAAATATGTCAGAAGTGCACAGTAACCGGAGATATTTTTCTCCAGCATCTCTTTCTGTGCCTAAGAGGAATTGAAAATAATTCACTATAGCATTTGAGTGGAGGACTTCTCTGTGACTCTAAATACCGACAATGTTAATTATTGGTTCAAATTACCTGCCCTCGTTAGATAAGTATACTAAAAGGCTGTTGAATATGTTATAAACATACCGAGAAAGGTGGCGTCTTTGCTTGAATTTCTCATTTCATTTTCCTTGTCATCTTCCACGTCCAGTTGCAGCGCTGTGGTTCGGGCAGCTGCGGGCAGATGGTGCGGTCTATCGCAAAACGTCCATTACTGTCCAGCCTTGTACAGAGTGATTTAATTATTTTGCTCGAAATCCACTCAAAGCACCAATTTTAACACCAAATTAAGCAGAATGTTCAGGAATTTCGATTGTATGTCACTAGTTGCGTTAATGTTCATGTTTTATTCGTAATTGTTAGTTTTACTGTCGGCAATTGTTTTTGAGATTTGGTTCCAATCAACGTGAAAATGGAGTACACAATAAACGAACGACTCTTCGTTATAAAGCAATACTAGATCAGAAAGTAAAATGCATACGAGAGTTGGAACTTAATCCGAACAAAACCAAAACCGAAATTGTTTCAGACTTAGGAATTGCTTATACCATGCTACGTGCAGTCATTTAATAATAAAATGAGGTGTATGTTCTTAATCTAAGAAAAGTAAAACAAGCCAAATTAATTGACTTCTTTAAAGGAGGACCATGTTCAAAATAATGTTTTCTTCATAGATATCTTTGTTGTCCGAAGACCAAATGAACTAGCCTCTCGACGAGCCCTTAAACACCGCTCGTTCACTCACTCACTCACTCACTCACTCACTCACTCACTCACTCACTCATTCACTCACTCACTCATTCACTGACTCATTCTTTGTTGTTTGTAAAATTTGTAGGTCCACTGTATTCCGTCTTTTTTAAAAAAATTACTACGCATTATCAAAATCTCAAGAAATTCTGAGTTATAAGTAATCTGCCCTTTTCTCCTTGATATACGTGTAAGTCAGGTTCAATTTTCAATTAAAATACTTTTATTTTGCGCGTATGATTGCTAAACTCCACCTATGGCCTCGTTTTGCAAAAATTTCTACTCGCAAAATAAAATTCTAAGTTTAACACTTGTATTCTAAATAACTATTTCGATATCCTCTCTCGAAAAAGTTAGAATAATTAGTTAATAACCAAAGCCTAAAAGCGCAGCAGCGTATAAAACTGTTTGTGAAACGCATTTCAATCACAATAAATGTTGCATTTGTACCAACGAAAACCCAATTAGGAATTGTATGTAATTCGGAAAATTCACATTTTTGTCTAGTGTTGAATGTAATACGCATAGCTCGCAATTGGTAACCATAACGTCAGAGGATGGAACCACTGTGACTGGAGTATTGGTGCATTTTAATAGCTTTTCCTTGTTCGTGTATTTAACTGTCACCTCACAAGAGTTATGGGGACATTACTGTGAGCTTGCCGCTGTGTCATTTCCCCTCATGGTGAATATTATTTAGGCTTAACACCTGAAAGTAAGCTGACCGTGACTACAATTCCAATTTTAAAGCATTAACATTCCCAACACTCTTTAAATATAAAGAGCGCTCTCCGGATTTATGTGTAACGTATTTTACATCTTTACGTCGCGTCGAGTTATTTAAAAATCAGGACGAGGAATTGAGTGGCAAAACCCGCTTATGTTATTGTGGAGGATAATTTTCTCTTCTCTTTTGCTTCCTATGTTTTAATCTCTCACTCTCAATTTCATCCCCTCTCTTCCACTGATAACCTTCTCTCCCTAGCTTAATTTCTGCAGCATACCTGTCATATCATATTTTCATCTGTTTGTAAAACCTTTTTAATTTGTGTACTGCGTGGTGATAGCGCTGGTGGTTACCAAGCAGGAGACCCGGGTTGGATTCTGGTAGCGGCGTGGGGATTTTCTCCCTCTGGGAAACCCTGTCGGGGTACACCCAGCCTCGTTAGTTCTCTGGGAGCTACTTGACCAAGAAGTAGCGGCCCCTGGGAGGACCCGGGCACTGATCACGTCCCACTCTCCAGTCTTGCACCCCACTAATGACGCCTGTAGTGGGCAGAGGTGTGAGACGCAGCGGCCGGGCGGTATGCCTTGATCCGCGAAGGGCTTTTGCGCTGGGGGTTATTTACTGATACTATACATTAAAACAAAAGCTTTCTCTTCTAATTGATAGCTAATGTAATATTATAAGCATTACACTTTTTAATACCTCTTGGAGGCACATTTTCTCTATTATCTATCAGAAGCATTGTTTTTCACAACTTTGCCTATAATTGTACTAAAATTTAGTAATTTTTTTCATATAAACTCTGAAAATCACATTCTTCACTCACTTTTACTTCAAATTCACATATGAAACTAGCATCCATAATTGCAGAATATAACAACATTGTTAGTGTATCGTGCCCTTTATTTTCCAAAGTCCACATTACACTTTCTCTAAACATATTGTTTCCGCAATAAATACATTTCATTAAATATACTAAATCTACAACTTATACTAAAAACCTCTTAACGTAGATAAAATATTGTAGACATCTTACAAAATTAGGATTAGTAACTCGCGGCGTCACAACAATCACTTCACTTCACTCATGTTCTAACTTGAGCCTCTCCTTACTGAACCTCTACTTTTGTAACAAGTACTCGAAATATCTACTTGAGGCTCCATAAATACCAAACATATATTTTTAGAAAAGTGGCTAAGTATGTGTAAATGGCATAACCCAAAAACGAAAGCTTGGTTACCTCCAGGGTCTTCACTCAGACTTTCCAGAAAATCCCTCTAATCCAAACTATTGTTTACACGTAACATTTTCGATATTTCCCCCCCCCCCTCCCACAATGGCGGTTACGACTTTGATTAAAATACCACATATTAAACATATTTAAATAGAAATAAAATTACAACTTAAATACTCTGTGAAAAACCGCTGAAGCCCTTGAATGGCTTTTGCATAACTGGTAAACAGCAACAGATAGACAAAATATTACTATAGAAAAAAATGCGCATTCTCGCTGAACCACGCAATTTATGTCAAATGCATTTCTTTTGCATTTTAAAACTATTCCTTGTTAAATTTCCAAAATTTTATATTTTTCTTGAACAGGAAGGGGTTATTCGTATTTTTTTCTATATTCTAGTCATATAAGAGAACAAGCTCTTAAAATATTTAACTATAGTTTAAAATCTGCTGTATTTCCCTATTCCCATTGTGCTTGCAATGTACCTACAAGGAAAGATGTAGTAGGGCCTAAAACACTTTTACAAATGTTTAGCTACCTCGATTAGTATGAAGCAGGTAGCAGAATAAGCGTTTGTAAGAATAGTTTGCAAAAGAGTGAGTAAGGAAGTTCATGTGAGTGAAATGCATCAGATTGTTTTAGAGGTCTTAACGCCAGATCATACTATATACGGAATCACAAGTGGTGGACACAATTATTCCTGAAATAAAATTATATTTGGGAAAGAAACTTTTTGAGAAGGAGAATTTCAGGTCTGAGTTTGGGTTACCTCCCTAGCATTTGCGTATCAGTGTACGCAAAAATGGTAATGCGATTTCCAAGTTATATTTTTTGTCTGCAGAGCGCAGTACAATTGTTAATCATGACGTAACGACGGGCATGGCGTACAACAAAGGACGGTAGGGGCAAAGCTACTTCACACCAAACTTCAAAGGTCTGTTTGACGTCATCCCCGCTATATAAGGAGGCGAAGAAACGGCAGAGAGATACAGAGTTTGAGGTATGGGTTGGGCAGTGTGTCAGTGTACGTGTTTGGTCACGTCTTGAAGACGTTTTCACGAGCATTGAGTGATTGTATCGTCGGAGTTACTCTTTCAGAGATAGAGAAAGTCAAGAGTGAAGGCTACATGAAGAGAATAATTGTGAGTTGTAATATCACAAAATACTGTAGACTGTATTAACCTCAGTTTGTGCAAAAGTTTAGAAGAAAAATAAGGCGATAGGAAAGTAACTGGACCGAAACTGACATTTGTCACCATAAGTTAAACTGAAAAAAATGCAAGTTATCACAATGCAAATTTATTTTGGATAGTTATAATAGTGTACTAATAACACTATTATTATTATTATTATTATTATTATTATTATTATTATTATTATTATTATTATTATTATTATTATTATTATTATTATTATTATTATTATTATTATTATTATTATTATTATTATTATTATTATTATTATTATTATTATTATTATTATTATTATTATTATTATTATTATTATTACTATTATTATTATTATCATCATCATTGTATTATATGTTATTGCTATTAATATTAAATGTATATGCTGAACAGTACAACAGGAAAAGAGCAGTATTCAAATGTGAAAATGATATAAACTATTTTCTTTCATTGCTATATTTGATTCTTAAAGCATACCCCACGTTACGATGCAGCAATAAGTGGAACAAAATGCAACGTAGGGTTTTCACGGCTACTGAATAAAACATTGCACAAGAACTGGTCAGCCTCTCTCAAGCAGAGCAAAATGGCACATCAAGTACAAAAGCCCATTTGGAGCACCTTTGTCCATGTCCAATCTAGAGGAGGGCACTAACATATACTCTAATGATAAACGACGCTGGCTGACTCTCGCAGAGGAATATATCATGACCCCAGATTCAATTACATCTGAGCGGCGAATGGCAGAGTCTCCACGGAACCGCTCGTTTGTGTCACTCAAAATGCGCAAAATTTAAAGTGACGACCCGAAGGTTTCACTGTTGCGAGAAAACAGAGCACATTTCTTCTACTACTCGAAGTAGGTTGTGCAACCCAGTTTGTCGTTTTGATCATGTAATTATTAGTTGTGGCTATCGTGTTCCTCTGAAGTCCTGATATTATGCACTCTCTTAATACGTGTATGTTGATACTGTACCATATTTTATTGTTTCTGTTTCGCACTTACATCAGCTTAAGCCTGTAGGCGAGAATTGAGCGCTGGCGGGTCTTATTTTGTTTGGTTTGGCAGATGGCGTCTCTGTTCCACATCAAGGTTGGCAACTGCATTTAGCTGCCTAGCTAAAGGATTTGTTCCCCAGATCTTCACTTGTGTGTGCGTCTGTAAATAACTTTAGTGAGTAAAGATATGTTGGCATTTCCAATGCAAATACTTGCACTTTTGATTATTGTGTTGGTTCAATTTTTCGGTGTTCATCTCTCTAAATCGCTTTAACATCTTGTGGGACGAAAGTAAATGACTAGATTTCTTTGTTGCTATTTGGTTGGCGAAGATATTTTTGTAGTTTTAACGGGATAATTTATTTTTATTCATGGTAACTTGATTTTTACTTCTGTAAGTCGTTGTTAGGCGACGTTATGGGTCTTTTCATGTGTTTTACTAATGTTTGATTAAGGGAAATTTAATTAATCGATGTATGCTACTGTTTAAAGATGAGTATTCTCAGTGTACCGGTTCTCATAGCGGCAAATACCGGCAAATAGACTAGGAAAATTTCCTTTCCCAAGTATCACATCATTTCAAACATTACCAGTGTCACCGTTGTGGTGCCGTATGCAGGCGTTAAACACTATAAAATGAAACAAATAAGCAAACATTTGCACAGTTTAGATCAGTACTATCCATCAAACAGCATCCTGTATTTTATCCTTTGCTAATCGCGTCCACTTAGAACTTTCTTCAGTTATAAGAATACACGATAGGACAGCATCACATTTGAAGAGAATGTCAGAAAATTAGGTAACGAAAGAATTCTGGAATGTCAGGCATTAGGAAAAGGCTGGGTTAGATGACACAGAAAAGGATGCAGGGAAATGCGAAAACACAAAGTGAAGTGTAAATTATTATAGGCGAAAGAAATATACTACGATGATGAACTATGTGAACATAAAATGAACATTATTTTCAGCTGTCTCCCGTGTTTCCATTTGCATATATATATAAATACATGAGTGTCATGTTTAAGAAGGGATGTAGTGAAATAGATAAACTAAAAACACTGGAGCATCATGCATAAATGATATGTCAAGGAAAACACACATTAAGTTTACAATTTAAAAATCCATTAACATTATAAAGGGACTGGTTTAATAACCACTATAATAAAACAATTTTAAATTTCTTAAAGGTCGCAGAAAAACTTTCATAGATAATTTATTAAAACAAGTGACAGCTATTGCTTCAAAACTATGTTGGTTTCAGTCATCTTTATGGCAGGCAATTCTAGATAATAATATTTTTTAAGTATTATATTACTGTTTCGTACATACGGGCATTAAATTATCGTATACAAATGATCATCTGGTCAATTTTTTGTTTTACACAATTATCAATAGATTATTCTTTTGTTTAATCAGTGTCACCAACTGTATCCCATAAGACATTGAAAAAAATTTATTGCACATTACAATCAATTAACAATCGAAGTAGCACTCCTTTCAATTTGAAAAATGTGCTTGTAACAGTTGTTTTTTAATGATTAATGCACTTTTACAGGAGGGAGGTTATTTTGTTAATGTTAATAATGAAGTGAGATTTATTTCTATCTTCCGGTGTCATAACAGCTGACGCCGTCTTTCGATATCCAAACACTACTGCTCTCTGCAATCCCACATTTCTTCTTCCAAATCTCTGGATTTCATAGCTGTTACAACTCCTTCCAGCCAGATCTTCTTTGGACGTCCCCTCTTTCCTCTTTCTGGTGGTACTCATTCCGCTATTAATTTAGGTAGTCTGTTATCTGGCATTCTTTTAACGTGTCCATACCAACATAATCTTTCTTTTTCGATAATATCCTAAAATTCTTTTAACTCTCATAATTTCTTTCACAGTTTAATTTCAAATATTTTGTAATGTAGATTTTCTAGCTGATTTTCTCAAAACGTCTATTTCGTAGCTAAAAGTTTGCTGGATTCCTTGTGCGATAATTGCCAAACTTCTAGTCCATATACAAGGATGCTTTGTACAGTAGCTCTGTAAATCTTTAATTTTCAATTCTTTGAAGTGAGACTTATTTGAGATTATAATTTCAGTCATAACAACAAAAGAAGTTCGAAATATATGTAATTTTTGGGTTTCGTTTCCCCCAGTTGCCAATGCTGAGTAAGCCAAAGTATACTAATTGAAGCGAATATACCGGGTGGAAGGGAAGTCATTACATTAATTTAAACCAGTGATAGATCTCGGCACTTGGAACACATTTTGTATCTTACGTTTTTGTCTCTGACCATTTCCTACGGATATATTTTAGTTTTGTCAAAAACAAGCTGGCAACACTGCAGATTGTGTGGATGGTCACTTTCCCTAGCTCAGTACATAAACAAACACCGTAACGGTGCGTCTTGAAAACAAACACAAACCCTGCCTTGTCCTTCCGTGTTTACTGTGCGAGTGTGGGCCAAACACAGGCGTTAGCTCCCAAAATATTACACGGAAGCTCCCAACCTGTTTACTCAACAAACGGGTCAATTCCCTGACCAACCTCAACGCAATGTTGTCGAGTTACTTCACGTCTGAAAGAGCAGCTCGGAGTATTCCTTACGTCTCTTAAGTGATTTATTATTTCTAAACCTTGTTAATGTCCCATAATTACCAGCGAAATTATGTCAGAAGTAAGTTACTCTACGCATTTTACAAGTAACAAACTGTAACCATCGTACGTTCTTGTGGAATTACTCATCCAATTTGGAGCAAAAACTATTTATTTTCAAAATCGGCCGATCAAAGAACAAAATGCCATTAGACTTTTTTGTTTGTAATGCTTCTATGAAGCACATATTAGAAGGAATGTAATGACTTCCCTTCTACTCTGTAGTTTAGATTATTTTTATGGAGGTTAACATTTTATAGTAAAATTTTTGCAGTATAGTATTTAAACTAATTTTATTTAGCCCAGTCTAGCTCCGCTCGAAAATTTATCGGTTTAGCATTCTGATTAAACTATAATGGATATTAATATTGATTACACTTAACGTTTTTTTCTGAAATAAATAAATGTTTGTTCGGGTTCATCCATCCTTTTAATTAACTTGTAACACCAGTAAATATGTTTTCAAGTAGGATAAGGGGCTTGTTGCTGTGGTAGAGTTTTTGTAGCTGTTCCTGCAATGTTGGCCCACCTTTACCCGCACGGAGAGAGTGAGTGGGGGGGGGGGGGGGCGGTCGGGTCACCCCGTTAATTAAGCGATGCGTCTCTACGCAGGTCAGGGTGAAGGGGTGAGGAAGAAGAGCTAGAGGTCGATCGACAATTGGCTCTAAGCCCGTAGAGACCAGGTCTCCAGACACCCTTCTACCTATAAGTTACTTTCTAGCGTTAACGATGCTGAATAACATAGAAATCAGGTTCCACTGGGTTTTTCTGTGCCAAAGAATACGTAGTCTCTGTGGTAAAAGTTGGATGCCCAAATTTGGTTATATAATATGTATTTACTCTACAATGTTAGTGAATAAGAAAAGCAGAAGTGAAATAAAAACACGGGAACGCTATAACTAGGGCACTCTTTTTCGTATAAACGATAACGGCAACATAAATTATTTTAAAACGATTTTCTATTACTTATCTTTCCAAATTATGTGATGTTGATCAATTAATTAGTATATTGTTTTAAGAAATTTTAATGCAGGTTTAGGCGAAATTGCCTTATTTTGCGAAAAAACGCGAAATTCGAGAGATTTTGAATGTAAAAATTAGTTCTCACTTTCTTTTAAGTTCATTCCTGTGAATTGTTAAATTATAAAAAAGAATAAAGTAAAAATCTGAGTTGCAAAAATATTAAAGTAGTGACTGATGGTTAAGAACGGTTTAACATATTTGGATGTTGACCATTCTGTCATTAGTAAAGTGATGGTCTGGATAGATTAAAATTCTTGGCAACTGACCCTTCTTATCTGACCATAGTGAGCCTGAAGACATTGTCCTGAGTTGGGAAGTAGAAAAGGGTAGGGAATTGTTGGAAAACTAATCGTTTTATACTTAGGTTTTAGTACACAATATCTTTCATTCTGAACTGCCCAAAATTCGAAAAAATCAATGAGAGAAAACATCGTAGCTGGTGTGGTATATCACTCATTATTATAATGTAAATATCACACGCACTTTTGAATTTATGTACAACAATTTTATTCGCAAAGAAACACAATTGACACTTCCTCAACAATACCCCGGAATTAGAACCGTGGCATAGCATACAGCTAAACGCTAGCGTATATACACATGGGTATGTGAGGGGCTTGCGGAGGTGAGAGGGGCAGGCAGGAGATAGGTAAGGGGTTTGCGGGCAGTCCGTCCTGCCATATCACATGCAGGCAGTGAAACGCTGACTCGTCTCAGCGTACGCCGCTGTTTTAGAACGGAACGGATTGACCTGTGAATTTTGTGTTTGCTATTTTAGCTAAATATAGCTGCTCAAGAGTATGATCTGCAAAAAAAATCAGTGCTAAATGATTGTACAAAATAACTGTCCTGTGTTCAAACTATTGTAAAACAAAATACTGCTAAAACAATTAAACACAGATAATAAGGGGAACGCTCAGCGTACCAGCTAAATCTTGAAAATTATTCAAGAATTTATTCATTAACCCGATGTCAGAAGAGAAAATTCTAGTTTAGAGATCTCTTCTAACAGATTTGGCAAATCAACGGTCAAAATGTGATGGCAATTGGCAGCATGCGTAATTCTAGTGTAATCAAAGTACTTAAGGGGACACCATAGCTAAACGCAGTGATCTACATATGAAAAATATGTCGGTATTGTAATGTAAACAACACTTAAAGCATTACAGCTATGATCATCATTTTTGTCCTACACATTGCACAATACTTAGTATAAAATATGTGTGAATATCAAGTTTGTAGGCCTAAAGTAAAACATGTGACATCTACGTAAGTTAATACATAGAAAAAAATAATGTTGGTATGCTAACATTCACTTAGGTGCACTTATTTGAAGAACCCTCTGTTCTAACGAATTTAAATTTATGGTGTATCCCCCAAAAGTATTTCTGACAAAATGAGCGGACTAGTTTTTAAAAATTATAATTTTATAGTGAAAAATTACTGTTTATATATGATTTAAAGATAACTCAATTCTTGTAACAAATATAGCTGCTAAATTGCATATAAAACATGGAAAAATTACTCCACTCATTTTAAAGTTCATGAAATTTGAGCTCTCTAGACGTAATGGTTTTGGAGAAAATGGTTTCTACGTGTAGAGAATTGTAAGTTACGGGAAATGAAAAACACTAAAACAACAGAAAAGGGCATGGCGGGTGAAGAATGTTATTTAGATGCGCTTTTGGCAAATACAAAATGTGCAACAACACATATATCTAGGTATTATACAGGGTGCTTCAAAGGGTTATTGTAAAACTTAAGGAATAGAAAGAGTATACAGAATAGAGGAACTTTCGACTAGGAACCCAAGTTCCCAAAGATGATCCCGAGTCAGTACCATATTCTCTTAAGCCATAATACACTTTATTATCCACAGTGTTCAGTGTAATAGGTTACAAAAGATGTTCAAACACACCACTACCACATTGAATACAGGCACTGCACCGTCGAATAAAGCCTTGGCGCACTCGTTCGAATACCCCAAGCATGTGCAAAATTCGCTAGATGTCACAACTATACCAGCTACTAGTGTTTCTGGATCGTCCACTGGTGTCTGAATTTTATTCCCTCCATTTGGTGAGTTTTAAAAGTTGAATAAAAGTTGAAGACTATATATGACAGGGCATCGGATCGAGGCATGATTCTTCAGTTCAGAGCACCAATGTTCTGAACGCTTGAGCTATTAAGGCGAGGTATTTGTAGTGCACTAAACCTTCCTATCTGATTGATGTTTCCCGGAAGGGACACTAATGAGACAGTTTAACGCGTATAGAGAGAGCTTGCCATGGTGGCTCAAGCGTTAAGAGGTTTGGCGCGCGAGCCGAACATCCGTGGTTCAAATACCAGCCTTATTATTGAACTGCTTAACATATTGCCAACATACGTCTAGTATAACAGGACAAATTTCTATTTTGTAAGTTTATTTAAGGGGCTTCTGAATGCCACATTTGACAGTGTTAAAATGTGTCATATGTACGTAACCGTGGCTAACCAAAAAGGTGCAGTGACGTAATTCTCCATGGCCCAAAGAAGGAAAACCACAATCACCTAATACATCTACATTCTAAACAAGTAAAAAACCTGAATTCATACAGAAGAATATCATGATGTATACATGTGAGCCAGTATCAGATACCATTAATATGCAATTCGAATCGCGACGCAACCTGTCTTTTTCGTTAGCCATGGCTCGTTACAATCTAAGTAGCTATACAACCTATAAAAGCTGAATCCTTATAGTCTATAGGTGTAATATCCTTATAACAGCTGAAATAACAGTTTTTGTTTTCGAAAAGGTTAAATAGTTTTTGAAAGCTTATTTTCTTGTGACAATTTTTCCTACATTTTAGGGTACATATCTGTTAAAAATGTTACCAAATACTAATTATTTTCAAAACCCTTATTTCAGTGTATGTAAAACACTACACAAACACTCCTAAAAATTTCAGATCAAAATATTAATAACTAAGAAGAGGTTCCATATGAACTTATGGGCATTCCAAAGTTTAAACATCTAGTACAGACCAGAACCATAGCTTGGTTCATCAGAATCCTCTTCATTTTTCAGTTCTATCTTCCTTTTGACTCCTATTTTGAACTGTTTCACTTGATTTAAGAGTTCATAACGCTTATTTTTGCACTCCTGAGTCTCTCTTCATCAACAGTATTTGAGCCGGCACCTGAACCTAACTGCAGTGGGTACTTCATATTTTGTTTCCTTCATTGTAGGTGACCACAGCGCCACCGCCACCGCCGCCATTATCTACTATCATGTTTTAAGCCAGTCAGTTCTGGTTCGTTTAAAGTTCCTCGCTCCATCTTTGAACTGGTCTTCCTCGACTTCTATGTCCTTGTAGATTGTAATATAGCACCACATGAGAGTCTCTCTTCATTCATCTACTAATATGTTCAGACCATTTATTCCTTTATTCCTCTATTTTGCTTATAACACTGTAGCTGTTTACAGATATATTCATTCTCTTCCTTATCTGAATTTCTACTCCAATCAGTCAGAGGTGCACAAAGGAACATATAAGGCTAAAACTTCATAGAATTGAAGAAGTTTCTGAACGGACCTTCTTTACTAGTGTTCTTCCAATTGTACCACAAATATGTTGGAACCAGTTGAACTTTCCATTCATGTCTTTTGTCCTATAATTGTCTAATGAAACTCTTAGATAATTAATATCAATTACTTGTTTTATTAGAAGGTTGTATACTACTCTTTTGGCTTTCTTATTGGATTTTTTATTAAATGTCATTGCGTTATCTTTATTTGGATATACTTGTAGATTATATTCACCAGAAATGTTTGATATAATTGAAAAATGCCTCTTTGTATCTTGTCCTGTTCTGTTGCATCATCATTTGCTAAAATAAGTGTGTATACTTTTCTCTTATCAGCTCTAAAATTATCTAATAAAATACGTTGCCATTCTTATAACGTCGTCGAAATATAAATTAACCCGATGATACATCAGATTGTCTCCATTTTTAATTTTTATTGCAGTTCCAGCGTATAGACGTTCAATTGCTCTTAGGAGCTATATGGCTTGGACAGCCTTGTTGTTTAATTATGTCCCATATTACATTTCGCCTACCCTATCAAAGGCTTAGAATTATCTACAAATGTAATATGGTATTGGCAAGTTAAATTTGTTTCATTTCTGGAACAATTGCAACTAAATTCTCATTATTTTCACCCTAGTTCATTAGCATGCACAGAAATGGTGAGAATTCTGTTCCCATCTGATCTCTCTGTTTCTCTATTATGCAACTGTTTATCTTTGATCATAATGACATTACGCAAATGGTAAACTGATTAAAATCTTTAAAACGAACAGTGTTGATCAATACAACCTTATAGAGCAGTAAACAGTGTTACACAGCAAACGACCGACAAAGCTGCCAAGAGGTAAGTTAATTTCACACTAGATATAGCGTTAAGTGGCTCTGAAATCCAATATGCACACTGCTCTCTTTCTATCCTTCTGCAAGCTTTGTGCACTGCGCGAATAAACGCACCACAGTTTTTTATTTTACTTTTTACTTTTAGACCTTCAAACTCGACCGTTGAAACAATTAGATTTGCTGGAAAAAAACCACACATACCTGACATCAGCTACACATGAATCACTTAAGCGCTTGGCATGGTTAAAGGTCAGTAAATCTAATTCATGTTGTCCCCCCCCTCCTCCCAACCAAAACAAACCTTACAGTGTATGTCCAGCAGTGATTGTTTGACACTTTAATTGAAATGGAACAGCGTGGTTTGGAGTCACGATATTTCTGTGTGAATGTTTATTCCTTAAACGATTAATGTTAATCTGACCTCACGTACGGCGCAAAACAAAGGACTGTTGGGGCCGGGCTGCTCCACGCCACATGCCTGGCCATTGAACGGGTAAAGGCATTCAAGGGCAGGCTGCCTGGCGCAACAGTGTGTATGTGACTAACAACAATCGAAGCGGCTACACAAAAGGGGTTTTCTTTAGAGCCTCCGAGAAAGATCTGGCCACATGCTTGTTTGAAGGAGCTCGTGACGTTCGTGTCATGTCATCCGCACTGCATAAGGCGGCCTGGAACCAGCAGTTAGTTTAGTCGGCCAGTATGTGAGTGAACGTTAGACAGCTCTGTGTGTGTGTGGTGGGGGGGGGGGGGGGGTTACTTCGCGTACGCACCACTAATTATCTTCAAAGACAATTATACGTATTGGGTCATGTACATGAGGCTCACCACCGCCAATGTAGACTCTGTAATGACGTAGGAGGTACAAAGTTTGAAGCCCATTTGTAATGTAAATAGTTCGATGTTAGGTTCGATGCGCTACAGCGTCCAAACCGATCAGTTTGCCATCCTGCACAAGATACTAAGCGTTGTCGGTGTTTTTAAGGACACTCAGGTTCAGAGATCCTTTTTCTTATAAACTTACTGTTCCAGTGAAATCCCTGTATCGAATGTTTGGTTGGAATACAATACTTACCTCCGCTTACTGTAAGTGCTTAGTGGAAACAGAAAAATGACTTGCAGAATCTCTTAGCTGATTGAACTTGGAAGTTGGAAACTGAACTTAGGTGTTCATGGAGTAAAGTTCCTATAGAGAGGATATTAGCACCTGTTTTCTAGTAGGATGTGATAAAGGAGATACTGACTTACACTGTGAAAAATATACGAAAACTTTGCCTCCGTGAACTCCTTTAACAATGTATCGGTTGATGTTAAATCTTAATGAAACGGCGTAACACCTCTTTTTCAATGCGAAGCTACTGAACGGAGATGCCAGATTCTCGGAGCCACTGCAAAATTAGAGAAAGGCACTAATCTAGTGAGACAAATACAACTATATATGGAGGTATAAGTGCCTAGATTAGAAAATAGAGGCGCACAAGGAGTTCTTTTAGTCTGAGGTGCAAAAGGAAAAACTGCTTCCGAAACGAAGGTTCAGTCCAGTAACTTTTCTCCCTTTATTTTCTTCCAAAATTTTTGCACAAACTCAATTCTCTTCTATTGAAGTTAACACAGCCTACAGTCTTTAGTGATATTACAACTCACAACTGTTTACCTCTGGTACTCTTGACTCAGTCCTTTCATTGTCTTTCTTTACTTTCTTTACTCTGACGATACAATTACTCAACTGTCGTTAACACTTCTTCACTTCGACGCGATGTCTTCCAGGAAGACAGTACCTCTCTCTCTCTCTCTGTCTCTCTCCCGCACTCACTGATACACCGACCGACTCATGTCTGTAACCGTAACTCGTTATCCTCTCATTATATAGCCAGGTTGACGTATCACGAGCTTTCTGGAACGTCTACAAACACGTCGTCTGCTGGATGACTCTCGAAGGTTTCAACAATCCTTTTTAAGCGCCACACTCATTGTTATTAGTCAGATACACAAAAACAGTCGCACGTGGCATCCGAAACTTTAGTGTCTTTGTTTGCTCGCCGACCTGTTATGTGCTGTAAAGTAGTCTCAACCGTCCTTTGTTGTGCGTGCGCGCCCGGCGTCACAATATTATAAAAATATGGCTATAATTTGAGTAAATGATAATTCGGATGTCTAATCTAGTTAGTGAAACATCTGAAACATGTATTCAGATTGCAATTGTTTAATTCGGGGAATTTCAAAATTTGTATATCCATATCCAATTTTTTTGGGTGAAGTGCAATATTTCCTCTGTTATGTATAGAGAAAGAGCAACTACATAATTTAATTTCTGGTTTTACCCATACAAGATTTGAAACTATCCCTTTAAAATTGGGAGGTGCGTTGAATTCGCATTATTAAATTGAAGCTTGAACACTAAAAGTGGATTACTTCAATGGGGTAGCATCAACACAAACAGAGGAGGAAGATAGGCCGACATTTTGTTACAGTTACGTCATATAGGTATTTGTGGATATTGTGAACTGATACCTTTTTCGATCGCTCTGTTTTCCTAATATCGGAGAGTGCTTTTAGCTAACACACAGTATCCAATCTCTTTAAGTTGAGGAACCTATTCTTTTGATTGGCAACAGAAAAAAAAGGGAAACGTTATTATTGCTAAATAACGCGCACTAGGCTCAACATTGCGTGAGACCGTTATTATCTTTCTCGTCAGCTTTTTTGCACTCTGTTATGAAAATAACATTATTTGCGAAAGGGAACGGTATCTCCTCAAATGGGATGTAATGAAAGTAAGGAGGAAAACATTCCAAATTATTCTGAGTGTTTGCACAACTGAGGTAATGTATGGCTAAAACAAAGGCACGATTGCTTGTGACAGTAATGGTAATTTCCTGAACTACTTCAGAATAGGCTTGTCTATTAATTATGTAATGTTTACCAGCATGTGCAGCTTGCTTTTATATATTTACACACAGTAAAGTATGTCGATTGTGTTTGAAAAACGTTTTTTAATTTTTCTGCTACATATGGTAAGTAGAGGAAGTATTGTATTTGACCCAAAAATTCGATGTCGGGATTTCACCGGAAATATATGTTTTGAAGCCCCCTGAATAAAAAAAAATCATTTTTAGAAAAAGGTCCGTGTGTGTGTGTGTGTGTGTGTGTGTGTGTGTGTGTGTGTGTGTGTGTGTGTGTGTGTGTGTGTGTGTGTGTGTGTGTGTGTGAACAGCGTAACGAACTTAATAACGAATAACGAACTTACGTTTGAGAAAAGTCCAAGTGTTGCAAAACTCACGCAAATAACAGGGAATATCTCTGAAACGGTTTACTCCACAAAAAATGGATTTGGACATGACTTGTGTGTTTTAACAATATATATAGTATAGTAAGATTTGTTCTATCTCTTACGGTTCACCAGTTATGTAAAAGTCACCAAGAATAAACAGGACTACATAAGCTATAGCCATGAGACACATCTATTATTTATAGATTTAGAAAACGCCTTTGATAGAGTAAATAGAGAACTACTATGGAATACCCTGGAAAACAAGGGTATCCCTAAACAAATAATAAAAACTGTTAACTGTTATACTATGAGACAAATGTGTGTATAGACCCCTTGCTAACTAGAAACAGTACAAAGTTAAAAAGAGGACCTAAGAGGACCTTTCTATATAATCCAAGAGGAGCGCGAGATGTTGGCCGACCTCGCAGAAGATGGACTCCACTGATGACTTCGCCGGAACGGGCTGATTAGCCTAAACCATGTAGAAGAAGAAGACATAATCTATAGCCAAGAAATTCAAAACATACATTTCATTAGGTATAAAAATATCTTAAATATATGGCACTTTAATCAAAATCGTTAGAACCATTTTTGAGAAAATTAAAATTTTGGTAAACTTTTCTAGTAAACGTAGTTCAGGGTACAGGAATTTCCTTCAAAATCTTCATATCTTTGAAAGATATTAAACTTGTATATCAAATTTGGTTTTTTACCGACTTCTCGTTTTGGAGTTCACAGATAGACATACACACACACACACACACACACACACACACACACACACACACACACACACACACACACACACAAACACACACATGGACCCTTTTTTATAACTGATTTTTTATTCAGGGGCCTCAAAGCATATATTTCCGGTGAAATCTCAACGTCGAAAGTAAAAGCATGGGAAAAGACAGAAACGGACAAATAAAGTCAAGCATTTTCTAGCATGACCCATAATGAACATACATATGTTATTGGGCCTAATATTGAGACACTAGCAAAGAAAAGGATATTTCCTAAACTTCCTAGTCCCTGTTATGACTTTCAGTTTGAAGTAAATAATGTGAAATTCCAGTTCTAAGCGATCTGACATAAAGTCTTACACAAAGTGGAAATGAGAGATCTGCAGACTGGAATGGTGACTGTTGTGGGGTCCACAAAGCGTGATGCTTAAAGTGGACAAATAAAAACAGGAATTTTACCGTCCTGAGATGAAGATGTTCCAGCAGTGACATTCTCTGGGTTTACCGGGTGCATTTCTTGTGAATTACAAACTCTTTGTGCCGTAGTTATGAAGTGAGTAGTGGAACTGTAATCACCCAACAAGAGTCCCTGCAGCGCGGCTTATTAGGCAACCCTTTCGCTTCAAATTACCCTTGGAGGAGGGGTTAAATACAGGAGTGTATTATCTTTTCACTTGCAGCTGCTCCACCTTTCAGATTTTAACAGTTCAGATTACGTAATATATATTTGTACCCGGTGACCTTTCGGTATTTCATTGTGGAAACCCTCATGTTATTAATCCTGATAAAGAATAAAATAACGAACCATTTTACTCTTGGAAAAAAATAATTGTGTAATCCCTTAAAACCTTAAGGCACCCCCGGTCTGAAAATTAAAATTTATAAATGTTTATAGGTATGAAATCAATAAGGATGTCTATGTTATAAACTACCACGCAAAGCTCCAGAACAATCTGTTTTGTAGTTTTGAGGGAATTAATTATTCAATTTATTCGCAATGCGAAAATACCTTAATATTCAAAATATTTTACGTGCATCAAAAACTAAATTATCAAAGTAGCTTTATTATTTTATAAAATCTAATTGCTCAACAAACACTATCAATGTCTGACAGGAACAAAAAATAACACTTTTAAAATAATTAACTTGTTTGTTTTGATGGACCTGAAAATATTTTTTCAAACTTTTTTGGGTAAATGCTAAATACATTTTCAGATTTTCAAAACACAGGCTGAAGTGTAAGTTATATAAATGGAGCGCCTGCTGGAAATTTCTAGGAGCATAGCACAAAATTGAATGCGCATAAAGCAGATAGTGTATTAAAATGTAAAGTCGAGAAAAACTAATTTTTCTACACACGTGCATGATGATCATGAATCAGATTATCTTTCGTCAAACCTTCCTTCTTTTGTCTAGTAGTCTCTCCTCATAGCATTCTCTTTGCAGCAAAATGTCACTTAATCCTTCCTTTCCACTGAATTTCGTTGTTTTTGAGACCTTCTGGCCTATATTTTCTTCAATAAACATTACGCGAAAGACCATCACTATATTACCGCATAAAACAAAACAATTATGATCATTTCAGTAGTATCACTAATGAATTATGTTTGTTGGAGACTCAAGAATCACACGATATAATATTGTAGATACACTGGCACTGTTCACGGTCCAACTGCCTTGTAAACAGTAATTTTGAACTGTTAGTATTACCCTCTTGACATCCTACAAGAAACACACCCCAGTCTGCAGCGCGAATGCACGTTCAAGTACAAAGATATTCACCCTGAGTTAATTACACTAGGCGGGTAGAGAGCAAGGCAGAGAGAGCGAGAGGCACAGAGATAGTGTACAGTGTCACTTTCCTGCAGTCTCACTCGCTACGGCAGGTCAAGTCACTCACTATGAGAGCAATGCTATTGCACAACCAAAGGTTGGTGTGTGCTTCCGACTCTAAATATAATTTCCGCACTATACACTTAGGGTAACATACACGATGGAAGGAAAGTCATTATATTCCTTCTAATATGTGCTTCATAGAAGCATTACAAACAAAAAAAGTCGAATGGCATTTTGTTTCTTGATCAGCCAATTTCGAAGAAAATAAATGGTTCTAAAGTAAGAACAAATTAGAAACTAAAAACTTCACTTATTTTAGTAATGTTGTAAGTTATTTTTTCAACCACTGACTCGAGTTTCAAGTTGTATCCAACTCATTCTCAAAGCTATACAAACAAATTCGTTACCAAAGCTACAATCTTTCATTTTTTTCTGAAAAAAAAAAAAAAAAACAACTGATATTCATTTTTTAATTACCAATCTCTGAAAATAAAAATTTATAAGTACAATACCTTTTATAGATTGTATTTATAAATTTTTGTTTTCAGAGATTGGTAATTAAAAAATGAATATCAGTATTTGGTTTTTTGTTTTCAGACAAACGAATTTGTTTGCATAGCTTTGAGAATGAGTTGGAGACAACTTGAAACTCGAGTCAGTGGTTGAAAAAATAACTTGCAACATTACTAAGACAAGTGAAGTTTTTAGTTTCTAATTTGTTCTTTAGAATCTTGTTGCTTCACTGTTAATAGCTTCAATTTCCTTAATTAAATAAATGGTTTCTTATCCAAATTGTATGCGTAATTCCATAAGAATGTAGAAAGATACCAGTTTGTTACTTGTAAGATGCGTAGAGTAACTCATTTCTGACATAGCTTCAGTAGTAATTATGGGACATCACACAGGGTTTCGAAATAATTAATCACTTAAAAGATGTAAAGGAATACTCCGAGCTGCTCTTTGAGACGTGAGGTATGTTGACAACGTTGCGTTGAGGTTGGTCAGGGAATTGACCTGGTATGTGCATGTAAACAGATCGGGCATTTTCACTTTTCGTGTAATGTTTTGGGAGCTAACGCTTGTGATTGGCCTATACTCGCACAGGAAACACAGAAGGACAAGGCAGGGTATTTGTTTATGTTCTCAAGACACACCGTTACGGTACCATTACAGTACTGAGCTAGGGAAAGTGACACCCACACAGTCTGCAGTGTTGCCTGCTTGTTTTCGACAAAACTAAAATATCTCAGTAGGAAATGGTCAGAGACAAAAACGTAGGATACAAAATGTGTTCCAAATACCAGATCTACCACTGGTCTAAATTAATGTAATGACTTCCCTTCCACCCGGTATAGTCCAGATACATTTGTGCCTTTGCGTTTTCTTTCGAAATGCATCGTTCAGGAAGACGCATCCTAGAAAACTACTAGGCTCTTCTTGGAATATAAAACTGTATTAGACACGTGTGTTTGAACGACTCAATATGTTATGGAAAGCTTCCTTGCAGTGCTCAGTTGCTATGTCGACTTACACTCCGGTCACGTCCCCTTCTTTCTCGCTGAAGACGCTGAATTCAATTGGCTGTCCTGGTAAAGGATGAAATAGTTGCGTGACATCATCCAGTGGTGAAACGATTTATTGATGATTACGCGCATGCAAGTAGCTCCAAAAGTAAATGTGCAGCTTTATTTGTTGCCTGGTTTGAATCGTGCGCTTCAAATAACCCACATGTCCACCGAACAAAGACTTTTGTGCGTTGTAAAACTAATTTAGCAGCAGAAAACTGTCCAAAGGAAATTATTTTCCATACATAGATGTACATTATAGTGCAGCAAACTTATAGCACATAATGGCAAATGTCCAGCCCAAGCACTTTTTATCAATTAATTTTCTTATAACTGAATGAACAACACAATTCTTTTTTTTCTGACGTTAACAGTCTTCATTCCTTTGTGATGTTAAAACTCACAACATCTTTCTTCTCGTAACCTTGACTCAGTCCTTTCTCTGTCTCTCAAACACTAACACTGACGATACAATCACTCAATACTCATAACTGCTTCGCTATCTTCCTTCACGACGCGACGATACACGCAGCTGACACACACACACACACACACACACACACCCAAAATAAGAACTGTAACTCATTGTCTTCCTGCTTCGTCCGCTGATATAGCGGAAATGACGTCATCGGGTCCTTTCTCGGACTTCTACAAACACGCCGGCTACAGGACACTTCTCGTATGCTCTAGAAAGCCCTTTGTGTTGCCGCTCGATTGTTGTTAGTCACGTCTTGCTTGCGTAAATGGTGTGGGGAAGCTTGACCATGACGCCTTTGTTGCGCGCCGCTAAAAAAAGAGAAAAACGTTGTGTGTTTAAAGGAGATGTACATCTTCGTATAGTAAGATTTGACCTGTCTCTTGCGGTTTACCAGTTATTCAAAAGTCGTCAAGAGTAAACAGGACTGTGTGGACTACAGCTATAAACTTTAAAATATACATTTTATTTGCCGTAAAAATATCTCAAATATAGCATTTTAATCAAAATTGTTAGAGCCATTTTCAAGAAAATCAAAATTTTCGAAAAGTTTTCCACGTAAAGGGTAGTTAAAGCTGGAGGAATTTTCCTCAAAATCTTCGTGTCGCATCCTTAATAGATGTTAAACTTAAATACCAACTTTGGTTTTTTACCGGCTTTTCATTTTTGAGTTATCATGTTCACAGATACACAAACACATATTGATATTTTTCTAAAAATGCTTTTCTGGGATTCAGGGGACCTCAAAACATATTTCCGGTCAAATTTCGACATCAAATTTTTGGGTGGAATGCAACAATTTACTTACTAAGCGAAGTAGAGAAGGTAAAAATAGTTCAGCTATACATAATATTTAAAAGCAGTGCTATTATTAAATATTTAATGGAATCTGAATAAAATCAGTGGATTTGTAATGTTAATTTTAATGTCTATATAACATTATTTTCAGTATTTTCAGCTCCTAGCATGAAAATGAGGCATTATGTGGTATATAAATAAAGAACATTTCTTTAACGTAATTCTAGTAATCGGTTGATCGTTGAATGTGAGTAGAATTCAACTGTGACATATGTACATCATATGGATCTAAGCTTCTTTAAGCTTACAAATTACTGTTGTCTAATAATGAAAGTGGATTTTAGTTTCTTGAAAGAATTACCAACGTCTTGCTTCGTTAAACTAGTTTTGTTTGTTCCAGATTCTATAATTTATATTCTTGTGTGAGTCTAGCAGGGTATGCAATTCATAAAATATTTGTGAACTGTATGTTGTATGCTACAATTGTTGATTATTTTTATGTTGAAAATACTTAAAAGTTGCCACAAGGTCACTTTCGGCCAATTATTACATTTATATAAAGTATTAAATTGAGATATTTGGATATCCAGTTCACCAAGAGTAGTTAAACTGGTTCTATAGTTTTTTAAAACATTAAAGCATAAAAACATCCCAAAACACGAAAGAAATGTGGACAAGTTGTCTTCTAAGCCTACCTAAGCATTACCTGTTACACTATATTCATCAGAGTCGGCTATCTACCTTTAAATTGATGACATTTTTCAGTTGTGTATTACTTTTTAAGATCTAGGTTAGTCACTTTATTGTATATTCAGTGTCATTGTTTAATATAATCAATAGAAAGGAGAAAGGAAGTAGGGTGCATGTGAAGAAAGCACGTTAAATCTAGGCAAAGGGAAATAAAGTAATGTGGAACGAGATTTAGCAAAGCGAACTGAAGCTGCAGAGTCCCCTAGCATTTATCCAACTGTGGTTCTGCTGGTACAAGTCATATAATTTATTGAGATAAATGGGAAATGTGATTTTTGTACGAGTTTGTGGGTGGAGCAATAGAGAAACTTAGTGACATTGATTGAAGAGAATCTACTGATGCTGGTGGCCCGGCGAATAAGATGGAATGGTAGAAGTTATTTGCAACCATTATGTGGGAAGCGGGACTGCGGCAACTTGACCTGGAAAAGGAGGTTGGTTTCTCAGGGGAGACTACCCAAGAAGAGGCCGTGTGTGCATATCCCTCTCTTATTGCGTTTTCTGGTAGCAAATGAGACTTAAAAGGTTTATTTTATTTTCTACCTTTCTGATACCAAAATGCACAGAACCCAGCAGATATCTGTATTGTGACAAAGATTGAGAAGGAAAATAAGCTCCTCTTTGATACCGGAATGATTAACAGGTAAGAGTAATAATTTTGTTTTCGTATGTTAAAATAAACGCTAATGTATGAAGCGACAATTTTTATTTACTTATGCCAACAAGCTTACTGTTGGTGTTTTTAAACACGCCGTGTGTGGGCAATGTTTAAGAGGTTGAATGAGAAACTGAAAAATTCAATGCCATAGCCGGGATTTGAACCATGGATCTTCCGCTTATCGAGCGGCTGCTTTAACCATTAAGCTCCAACTCACTTTCTTCACTATCATGCAGCTTTCTCAACCACAGTGCAGCCATTATACTCAACGGTATGGTGTTTTCAGTTCAGTTCAGTTTTAAGTTCAGTTCAGTTTTCTAGGAGAGCATAACTGAAAACTCAACTGAACTGAACTGAACTTTTCAGTTCAATCCAGTTTTCAGATTGGAGGAAAGCAAGGATTTATGCTACACACACACACACACACACACACACACACACACACACACACACACACACACACACACACACACACACACACACACACACACACACACACACACACACACACACACACATTCTCCATGGACCTTGGTCCATTTGAGCATCATTTCATCCATTTTAGTCATTCACCGTGCGATATGACACAATGTTGGAGGACGTTAAAAAAACACAGACACACACATAGACAGACCTTTTTCTAAAGATGCTCTGTTTTTGGATTCAGGGGTCTTAAAACATATATTTCCAGTGAAATCTCTATATGGAGTTTTTGGGTGGAATACAACACTTCCTCTACTTACTTTACGTAGTAGAGAAAGTAAAAATATGTTACTATATTTAATCAAAGAGTTGAATTGTTAAGATACTACAAGAGCGAAAAATAATTAAAATAAATAAATAAAACACAGGGAAGACACTAAGAAAATGCATTGTTAAACAACCACAAGTGCTACAGAAAGAAAAGCGAGTAAAGAATGCCGCGTGAATGTAATAAGTGTCATTTATATTTCAATCATATAAAGAATTGTGTAGCAGAGGGAATAGAGAAGGAAGTGTGATTGTGTGCTTGTGTATTACCGTGTGAATGTAATAGTTGCATTTCTATTTCAATCATAGACAATTGTATGAATGGTGTGTTGAAAGGCAAGTAGAGGACATTGTGTGTGTGTGTGTGTGTGTGTGTGTGTGTGTGTGTGTGTGTGTGTGTTACTGAAAGAAAAGCGAGTAGAGAAAACTATGTGAATCTAATATATCACATAGTAAAGTGGATAGCGTAGAAACCATCTGCACCAAAATATACATATACATGGCGAGTTTCGCGGTGATCGGTCTAGCGGTTTAGGAATGCATAGAGGACAAATATACATTCATTTTTATATACAAGAAGATATCAACTATGGAAACTGTAATTTGAGAGAGCTTTAAAGCATCCAGAGAACTGAAAAAATTACCACCGATGATGCTGAGTGTTGCTTTCTTGTTTGTGAAAAGTTAATGACGGAGGTTGAACTGCAGATGGTTTAGTTCTCTAAATGCAGCAGTAACAGTTTCAGTGAAATGTCTGATGTTGACAGCGCTGTCAACAGCTTGCGAGTACATCTTATGTTTTATGCAGTTCTCTCTCTATACCAGTCTAAAATGCGCAGTTATTACTGGAATTATTGGGCGATTGATTCACCTGTACTTCAGAGACCCTATCATTATCGGCAGCGCACTGACACATCATTATTTACACTTGAATATCAATATCCGTCACAGACATGTAGAGTGGTAAAATGCTTCACTTTACGATCACTTTTGTGCTCTGTGTTTGTCAACCTTATGTTAGAGTTGATAGTGCTTGTTATACTGCAAGGAACTGTATGAAGACATTAATTATGGGCAGGTGTTAACAGAGGAATAATCATATTTCACTGCAATAAACTTAAACAGCAATTTGCCCCCAAACAATGCATAGGGTTGCTAGCCGAGGAGCAGTTATTCCAGCGTAGAAGTCTACTAATGTCTGCTTAACATTGAATTGCTATCAGCACCTTATTCTTTTCGAGGCCAATTTAATTGTTAGTTTGCTGCAAATTATGTGCGTAAAAGTCAATATGGAAGCAGGAATGAAATTAAAGAAAGAGAAAGAAGAAAGAAAAAATTTAATTCTTTTTCTCTCTTTCTCGGTTTCGTTTTGTGTCTCTCGCAAAATTACATATTTTATTTTCCTTGTTCTCTGGGTTTTCAGCTCCTTTCTGTGTGCTTTGATATGTTGTAAAACAAACTTCTTACTCAATAATGAACTATGAACCTTAACCATTTTCTTTTAGTGCTGAACACAGTTTCTTACGTCTTAAAAGAGTACTAATAATTAAGAATTAGCCCGTGAACATCCCAGTTCTGTCTAGGGCTCCTGCGGCGGTTGGGTGGCTTACGTTATATCCCCGGGTTAGCCAACTCAGTAGGACTTCCACTTTTGTCTATCTTTCGCTCTTCTGGACCACAAGTTTACTAGATGATAAACACTTCACCCCTATCGCTTTTTTGCCTTCCTGCATTCCTTTTTGCTATTCTGGGTTCCCACACAGTCACTGCATGATTCCACTTTATAGAATCCATTCGGAACACGTGGCCTCAACATCTCCATTTTGAACACATTGCTGATGTTGCTGTGTCTTTCAGACCCGTTATCTTGCGAATGTCTTCATTCTTCATAGGTCTCTTATTTGAGTCCACGCATATTTTGTGAGGCTTCCACAGACATTGTAGTATATTTTTCTTTCCTGCTTCGTTCCCAATATGTTTACAATAGCTCAAAGAAAAGGCCAGGGCATGACTATACCGAAACAATATACCAAAAGAGTGCACTTCATGCCAAATCTACTGCGGAGCTGGATAGCATGGAAATATATGCTTTTGGGACGGAATTTTTATAACTTTGTTGCGTTATTTGCGTTGTTGTTCTTTTGCGAGCCCTGGTAAAATATTTCTTCACTATGTACAGCCACGGAAAATGATTAAGCGCATTAGGGGAGCAGAATATTTTTGTTTCACGTCGTGTGGTAGCGTGGTTTACACAATTCGATATTCCAACACGCAGCTGAGCTTATTTATAGGCTGTAATTCATATGTTATCATCTATTGGACACTCAAATAGGCATTTGTATTTGCGAGTATGTATATAAAAGCCAGTGGGGATTCAAGAGGCAGAGTACTTGAGTGTCCAGTAGACGATAACAAATGGATCAGAGTTTATAAATAAGCTCAACTGCATGTTGGAATATCGAATTGCGTAAAGTGAACTGCAACACGTGAGAATTACAAATATTCTGCTCTCCTAATGTAGCCAATCATTTTGCAATAGCTGCACTCGTATTGAGATTCCTGCACTCAGAGCGATGGCGGTGAAACAGTAATTGGACGGTGTACTTTTAATAATATACAACAAAAAAATCAATCTTTTAATTTTACGAAACTTTTAACATATTCAAAACACTAATTACATAATAATTTTTCTATTCATTCAGTTAATATACAATCTTTGGCAATGTTGTCTTCTTCACTTCGCCAATAGTCTTTCAGTGTCCCTTAACAATAACACATTTTACGATCGCTGTCTGTTACGAAACTTAACCTTTGAACATCGTTACTAACACTTATTTCTTCACTGAATTTTCACAATTAATGTATATCATACATGCTCGTCGACTGCCTGCGGCTTGTAGTCTCCTGTAGTTCCCTCATTTCATTCCTTCCTCCTTCGGAGTGGTGGCCACAATGTCTTGGTCGCCGTACGTGAGGTGTTACCCTCTTGTGTAACCTATACCTATGCCTACTTTAATTATTCACAGGAACCAAGACAGGCACATGTTCATCAAGTAAAGGAGGACATAAGTTGTTTTGCTGAGTACATATCAGTGAAAGTTGGCTGAACCTGAAAATTTGTAGACAGAAGATTAAGAAGTTCATGACAGGATAATTGCTGTAAAATGAATTTAAAATATTAGGACACCATGGTACCTAAGATCGTTTTATTCACATCCTTGGCTGAAAATAGGTATTGAGAGGAAGGGAGAGAAGTAATTTTATGGAAGTGATGCAAGAGAATCCTCAACTTTCGTCACAGGTTTTGCATAATGAGCCTCAAAAGGTCTTTTGGGAACGATAAACTTCTTACCTGAAAGAGAAAGTTAAAAAAGGCAATAAGCAGAGTGAGGGAGAGAGAAAGAGTTAAAGAGAGTGTAGGTGAGAGAGAAGGTAGAAGGATGAAGAAAGTTTAAAACTGATGAAAGTGCCAACGCCACACCATTCACGCACTCTCCCAAGAGGCTAAACCTATCTACAGTACAATTGCAGTGAAACTGAACACTTTCCTCAGTTACATTAATAATAGGTTTATAACAGCGACAGAATTAGAAATTCGTATTAAAAATTTTGTTGAATTTATTCACAAAAATGAAAACTCTGTTGATGCACATTTACAATGGGCTTTACCGAGTGAGATGGTTCCACGGTAACGTACAAGACATTAGGGTTTTTCGGGGTTTCTCCGGATCACTAGGTGAATGCTGGAAAGGATAATTGCATCACTTGAATTTCCTATTCTACTATGCCAGCTCACTTCTCATTTCACTTCACCTTTCATCTGTTTGATTGTTTCAGGGTTCTAAATGTTGGCGGGAGCTTCGGCGTGCATGGCAGGTACTTGCTCTCTATAAATCCTTGTATTCTGGACTGTTCGAAGTCGCTTTTGTCGCTTAGAGGACCTAGAGCTCGCAGGAAGGGGAGAGAAGCGGGAGTACGAGCCGCCACCTACAGTTGTTAGGGCCCTCCATCTTGTGTCGTCTCTCCTGGCACCCTTTGTATCCTCTCACCTCACCATTCGCTCCAGAGGGGCATGGGCACAAAAGATCTACAGGTCGAGGTGCTAAGTCCCCTCTCCGAACCTTTTCTGTCCTATTCTATCTACCACGTACATTAAGTTATTTCACCTGCATTCATTTTCTATGAGAAATGCAAGATTAACTATAAAATGAACCTTTTTCATCATTAGGAGTTATTAATATTAGTGATATTTCTTCAATGTATCTGGGCTATAGAGTGCGGGCTAGTGAGGATGGCATCCAACTTTAGCATTACAGTTCATCTCCATTTGTCTTTTACCTGTTATCTCGAGAATACTTGCACTTAAGAAATCGTCGAAAATTGTTTACCTTGAGTTATCTCGTAGAAATAGGTAACCCTCGGGTTGCTATAGATTACAACTACAATGGGGGGGCGTCGACAGAGTAGATCAACTCCTAACGGCATATCCTATATCACAAAAAAGAGGAACGAGATACTACAAGAAATTTTTCTTCCACTTGCTTGAATTGGTATGGTAACGAAACTTCTGTTCAGTGTAGGATGTCTGTCATTCGGAAAATATTTCAAAAATATGAACCTATTGTAACGTCTCCTAAAGCAGGCTGACTGGGGAAAACACTACATCCATTGTGGCTAACAGAGTGGCATTTTCGATTTCCCCTGTTCTTGTCTGTCCTCTGTTAATTAGATTTTAGATTTATAGTACATGTTTTTTGCTTTCTCTACTACGCTTAGTAAAGTAGTAGTATTATATTGGTAATAATATTTCTACAAATAGCAAAAGAGAAATTAGTCATTTTTGAGCATATTATCTATGAAGCTTGTTAAGTATGAGTACTAAACGCATCCAATACGCATTTTAAAATTACTTTTAGCAAAAGAGGAACAGAACTTAAAGTATGTGAAGGAAATACTATTAGGTTTAACAATGTGTATGTGTGTAACGGATGGGGAAACTGGCGCTACCAACCAAGCTTAAAAGGTGACAAGGGAGGGAAATGAGAAAATGAGAAAGCGTCCTTTTCTCCCCTGCCTACCTTACTACCTTGAAAGAGACCAGCCAGGAAATGAGAAATGTCTGTCTGTCACGTTAGGGATTCTGGCACATCAGCCGATAGCTTATTGCGGGTGGGGTAAGGATGAGATGAAAGTACCCTACAGGTGGCCAGAACGCACCAAAAGCCGAACTAAAACTTCGGTGGGTCCCTAATATGTGCAGGAAAGTCGGTCGACCACAGCGCCTATCCTAAGCCGAGCACCGTATTTCCAGAGCGCAAGTATCACCGCAGCGCAGACCACCGGTGAGCCAGCCGGGAGGTCGTCCGCTGGGATCGAACTCGCGACGAAATCACCTGAGCTGTCCCTCTGGGTTACAATGAATATACACTAGGAGTCTCAAAACAACCTCGGTATCGAATTTTTGGGTGGAATACAAGTTTCCCTACTTAACTGTAAATACGTAATAGAGAAAATAAACATACTACAGAAGTTCTGGGACATGCATTATACACCTGACCTAGCACATTCAGTCAATCACAGGAAACATAAATAGAGTTGAAGAAGGCGAAGTGAATGCCACAGATTCACCCCCTACGCGAAAATTGTTGGTTTCCCTCTACTGTTATTTACTCTGGTTTAATTAGAGCCCCTTCTCTTCACGAGTCTCTTGCTTCCCGTTTTCTACCATCACTACAATAATTAGTTCTCAACTTCTGTTTGCGTGCGTAGCTGTCTGGCCCCTTCCCAACAATATCCGTGCCGTTATCTGATGCTGCTAAATTCATTTCTGAGCTTTGTTCCAAATAGGTATCTTTATACATCCAGTTACATTGGACATTCTTCAGACATGGCATAATTACATGCAGAGCAAGGCGAGATCAATATATCAGACAAATTAGCCATCGTTAGAGTCCATAACTATGCAGATTATAGTCTTAGATGAAACCATAACCAAACTTTGCCAAAACTATGTCTGAGGTGCCGCATACATAAGGATTTGGTATGCTTTTAATGAAGTTGTGGGTCATCTATAGCCGTTTTTGATGCTTTTAACATGTTACTTTTGGGTGGAATGTTGTTTTGTGAATAAGTCTGCAAGTTGAGAGCCTATCGCACGTACGTGGCGTGTTCAGATGCAATCATATTTTCAGGACAGCAACGTGTTATACATCGGCAGTCGCGAGAGATCATCCATTTGTGTTGTATTACTGAAAGTGCGCCAAGTTCCTAGCAGTTTGCTGTTATAGTAAACAGATAACAAGCGAACGAGCTCTCTGACAAACAAAGCTAGTATACCTTTGCCATATAGTATGCAACCCGCATCAATAGTGTTTCGTATCTGGTTGTGTTAATGGTTGTGTTATCAAACAGAACCGTAATTAATATTTATTTTATATTTGTGATAGTTATAAAATTGGTTCTACGTTTTCAAATTGAGCTAGCAAAGTATTATACAGTCAGATGAGCGAAATAATTGCAAATATTCTCAACTGCATGAAGCAAGAAGCAGAGACAAGGAATGAATGAAGAAGATGTGGTTCAGTGCATAATCGTTGTATGGTTATTTGATCCGAGAATAGTTGGCATCTCTATGATGGACTCAAGTAAAGATAGTTTAGATAGTTTAGAGATAAATGGACATTGCAATTTATAAATGTGCATTTTCATTACAGTCATTCCCGCAGTAGCTACATGCACATATACCGAGCAAGGTGGCGGCGTATTAACGTGAGCGACTCGCATTCGGTAGGCGTGTGTTCGAATCCTTCGATCGCGCATTCTGACGGTTTTTTTTGTGGTTTCCCTCGCCAGGTAGGTGAATAATGGGCTGCTTAATGTAATACTAAAACCTCCCCTTCATTCTACTCCACTCCACATCTTCCAGGTGTACTTCTACACTTATAGTATATAGCAGTGCCGGACAGATAGCGCGGATGTATGCACAATGTACCCCCGTGGGCACTAGAGGGCTACCACATCGACGGATCGCTTGTTCGCCAGGAGTGGGACGGTTCATAATGCGTGGAAATATTAGGGAATTTTGCACGTCTCTGTGGCCTATTTGTCTTTGATCTGTTGCCTGCTGTGATTCTTTAGCTCATGTCTTCCTTCTGAGGGGTGTTAGACAATAAATTAGTGTAGAATGTGAGCTGACCCCCTCCGTTGGCTACATTTTAACCTTTTCTCCGTTTAGATTGAAACTATGTGTGGTAAGGTGCTTCTTTCGTATCTCTGTTTCTAAGGCAGGATCTCAGATCCTTACCTTTTGCTGCTTGTTCTAAATCAGTCGATATTTCCATGAAAACTCTCATATGCAGGCATTGGCGATGGAAAAGCTATTATTATCTTATACACAATGACAAGACAATCCTTTTTATATCAGTAACTTTTTATACCGTTTATTCTGATTTGCAACGATTTGCATTCGGAATTGTGTTTTGGAATTACAGGTGTGTTGGATATATTAAAACTTACTTTTCTCATGCAGATGCACTATCTTTTTTCGCACTTTTTGGAAGCGTTGTTATTTTTCCGTAACAGAAGGCTATCATCTTCCAAAAGCCGCTATATTTTATATTTTCTTATGAGGGCTTACAAGGGAAAGCTGTCTCAATATGCACACCTACTAGCTATATCAGCGATGCCCAACCTTGTCTCTTTGGAGACGCTTACTTAATTAGTAGCTATTCCCACTCCACTATTTCTGTGGGAAACGTCAATCAGCTCTTGCCTTTGACGTGTAGAAACACGACCAGACAGTCAGGATCCAGTAACAGGTGATTCCATGGCAGTTTCTAAGTCATATCTTGAATTTTCTGCAACTATTCTCAGAAGACCTCTTCATTTTGGATGACTTTTGCATAAATAGTAAACGTAAGAGATGCAGACATAATAATATAATCTATAATTCTATAATTCTATATATACCTGCAAGATGAAGAGAAAAAATTGTTACACTGTGAAGGAAATTTGAATTAAATATTTTATAATTAATTAAGTGTAATTCTATTTATTGTATCTTGTGTATCAGTGTATATTGAAATGAATTAATACATTTTTTATTCTCCAATTTAAAAGATTTTATTCTTGGCCTTTCAAAGAGAACGGAATTTTAAAGGCATTGCATAGCAACTATCTCTTAAAATATTTTAGTATCCCTTAAAACCGCTGTATTTCCATATTCCCTTGAACCTACAACAAAGTTAGCAATAAGATACTTTCTGAAAATGCTTATGTCGATTACAATGAAGTATACAGGCAAATAAGTATTTACATGAATAGTTTATATAAGAGTATAGCTCTACATATATTTCCGAACAAAGTTTCTCCAAATTGAATTATATTAAAAGCGTGTATAGCAATATGTTACGCGACGATCACTTGGTGTATCTTCTAAGGCTATGCACTTCGACTTTATCGCCAAATATTGATATCTTCTTAAATGTATGAAACTACCGAAGAAGTCACTAAAGAACATGTTTATTGCATAAGTTTTTAAAGTGTTTTCGTAAATCAAACGCAATGTACATATAACAAAACACCCACTGCAACACATACCTACACGTCTGTGAATTAAAGAATGGCAAAGCCCGTGTATAATGGAAGGAGGTAAATCCAACCTCCCTTCTTTAACAAACATTGGACATCGGTGATGTATAGCTATGATTACTTATATAATTTAGTTTTGAGTAAAGAAGCAATCTGAAACAGCATAATACCTCTTAACTTGATAATAATTATAAGGACTCCAGAAGAGATTTATTACAAAGGAAACACTGCATTAATCCTTTATAATCCTGAACGCTTTTCTTGCACCATTTATCTTCATCCCAGTGACAACGGGTTTTCCGTGAAAACGCAACACAAAGGCAAAAACAAAGTCAGGCATCCAGAACTCTTTTAACGCTTGCCCTTTGGTCTCACAACTATCAATAGTGAGGCACTTGGATTTCATCTTATTGTTAGAGGGAGTCGCATGTGCTGAGCACAGGATTGACAAACATGTAGAAAAACGGGCAGCAGTTGAATCTCCCATCATCAATCATAGAACCTCCATTAAGAATGATGAAAAGTAAGCGCATCGTTAAATAGAAGACACAAAAAATGACATCACACCAGCAGAAAGGAAGGCCAAAATATTTTTCTGGCAACTTGAGAAAAGAAACGTAAAACGAGGAAGTGATATCTTAAAATCTTTGGAGGCCTACTTTCTTGTGCTGTTTCTCCATTATTAGGTGACTGGAGTATAACAATTCCTTATTTTGTTATTTCATGAAGACAAGCAGAATGAAAGTGTCAACGAGATAAACCATGTTTCACTTTAGAGATGGTCCTATATCATGCATGGGCACGAGAAGGGAGGTAGCGATTGAACTTGCCTTACTCACCCAGCATTCTCTTGCCGAGTAACGACGACTGTTTGGATACTACAAGCACAGTGGTGGCTTCGTTCCACCTGCGCGGTTATGAACTATTTTGTTTATATTAAACATAGTCTTTCATACAATACTTATTACAGCCACTGTCGTTGGGAAAATTACACAATCTTCAAGCTTATAACCTTCCTTTATCTTGTCATGAAATATTCTTACATTGCCTTATGTTTCTCGTTCAGAATAAATAAAATAGTAAAATTACATTGCTATTTAGCCTTAAAATATTTTAAAACAATTGTAAATAGATACCTATAGAGTTACCAAAGTTAGCTTCTGATCAAGGTGGCGTTTGATATTCTAACTGTTTATATTTGCAAATTGAAATCCGCATACAGCAAACGTTTCCTGTTTTTGTAACTTACAAAAACTCTCTCTGCCACTCTTCATGAAACTCAAGTATCACAAAATGCCACTGTCAGGCTATTCTGAAAAATGAATGCTCCTCTGAATGCGCAAAGCAGCTTTAAAAGATGAATTTTTTCCGCCAATTAAACATATTTAATTATTTTATCCGAGAAATTATTTGAGCTAGAGGTTTGAGGTTTTGCAGTAAATGCTTAATTTACTCATGTGTGCCAATTTCCAAGTAAATTGCTTTAAGATAAAAATCTGATGTGTTGCACTCACATGACGTTCTCTAATCTTGTACTAACCATTCTAACAAACTCTTATTCCTATATTTCCATATTAGTTAAGATAAACATTAGTACAAATTATCTTACTGCTTATGTCCTTGTAGGTGCAAGGGGAATATTAGAATACAGAAGGCTTTGTGCGACAGTCAAATCTTTTTGACCTTTGAGATTCCGTTCTCTTTGCACGATTAACATATAAAAAAATGAACAACGTTGTTGCATTTCGCTAAAGTTCTGAGTTTTCCGAAACTCACACATATAACAAGGAATAGCTCCGAAATGGTTCACCCTATAAGAAAATTTATTGAGGCATAAACTGTGTATTTTGCCAACATCTACATTTTTTGTACAGTATGATTTGGTCTATCTCTAACGGTTTACGAGTTATGCAAAAGTCGTCCAGAGTAAATACGACTACAGGGGCTATAGCCAGAAAATTCAAGATATACATTTCATTTGTCATAAAAATATCTCAAACATATGACATTTTAATCAAAATCGTTAGAGCCATTTTCAAGAAAATAAAAATTTTCGAAAAATTTTCCATGTAAAGGGTAGTTTAGGGTGGGGCTATTTTCTTCAAAATCTTCGTGTCACATCCTTGAACGACATTAAACTTAAATACCAACTTTGGTTTTTAACTTAATTTTCGTTTTTGAGTTATGCTGTCCACAGACTGACACACAGACTGACACACAGACACACACACACAGACATTGTTCTAAAAATGCCTTTTTTGGATTCAGGGGGCCTCAAAACATATATTTCCGGTGAAATCTCGACATCGAATTTTTGGGTGGAATACAATACTTCCCCTACTTACCAGTAGAGAAAGTAAAAAAGGTTAGAGCATCCAGTCCCTTAACGCAATCAATGGAAATATTGTAGAGGTATATCAGGGAAAAGCTGTGGTTGTCTGGGAAACCAATTTGCAGTTTGAAGACATTGCTCGAAGTTATCATATTGATATATGACTAATCTAGAACTGTGAACTTAAAACAGCACGCTACCGCATGCCTTTAAGTGTAAACAATGCACTCACTCCTTGTTATACATACTCTGCCTGTAAAGGATATAACGATAAAATATAATATAAAATCTGTATTAATAATCCTGGCATCTAATTACTTAAACCAGGGATAATATGTCTGATTTTTAACAATTTTATTTATTCTACACATTCATACACGAAACACGCTTTACGATTAAATTTACAAAAATAAAAATACAAGTAAAAATTAATATGATGTGTATATATAACATAAAGGAAAACACATAAATAAAATACGGGGGAAATTTTCACAAAAAATACCTCCTCAATACAAAGAACAAACACACAAATTATAACATTTCACACTTAATCACTTTCACAGATACAAATACTACTAAACAACAACAACAATTCTTTCTACACAATCATAATACAATAAAGTTTCTAATAAGTTTATAAAAATAAAGTTTATAAATATATAACAATTTCTAGGATAAAAAGAAATAAAATAAGGATGAAATTAAAGCAAATTGATCTCCTCGCTACAACAAATAAAACAAAATATAATATTTCATATATACCAACATGTCTCACAAAGCTACAAGTATTACTAAACAACAAAAACCAAATATGTAAAATTAAATTATCAATTATAAATATTAATACAATTATTAATTATAATAATTATTATTCTATTTAACACCATTCAATTATCAATTATATTATTATTTATTATTATCAGTATCATTGTTATTTACATTATTAATATTAAGATTATTAATACTATTTTTAAAATAAATATTGTTATTGTCATCATGATTTATTTACTATAGCAATTATTATAATTATACTTTTTATATATTTAATTTTTTTAAATTTAAATTTACATATGTATTACAAATTATAATTAAACTAAACTTTACTGACATCCAGTAAACTATAACTACCCGGCGGCGTACTATATGTCCTGGTTTCCAGTACAAAAGATACAAAAAGTGTGCAATATAAAATTCAAAATCTACATTACCAAGATTTTTAAAAACAAATGGGAGACGGGGAGGGGAACGGCATAAACGGAAGCGACTGCACACGTTAGTGGATTTCAACCATGGAAGTAGTCTAGCCATCTAGTCATCTTCTATATTGTTTTTTTTATCCCTGTTCCTGTCTGATATGACTGTACATGCCAGCTATATGTTTCATCTATTGTTCCTCTGATTTTATAGTGCGACAAAAGTTTAAAGAGTAACATTAATCAAACAATGATAATAGAAATTGAGTGCGTTATTTGAATATTAATGCAAAGGAAATTACAAACACATAAAATGGTAGTTCTCGAATGCTGAATAAAGCAAATGTGTTTTTATTAATTTCCTTAAAGTAAGTTACGACTGATTAACTGTCAGTGAAAGAAGCGGAAAAACAGTGATCAAACGGCAAAAAGTAAAATGGTTGGGAAAGAAAAAGAAAGTGAATAGCTAAAAGAAATGCTCTAGAAGAAAGAAAACAAACAAGGGGCTATACAAAGAATTTGAGGCAAAAACTCCAAGGCGGAAATAAAAGCAAAAGAGCGTAAGCCAATCATTTTCAACGGCAAGGAAATCAATTACCGGTGCCAGAAGTAGAAAGAGACAGGTTTTCAATAGATGGAACGAATAACAAACAAGTGCAGCCAAAGAGGGAAAATACAAATTAGAAGCATAAAGCACTGTATGAAAAAAGCAAAATAAATTGAAGAAAAAAAAAAAACAAAAAAAAAAAAAAAACAAAACAAACAAACAAACAAAATGAGAGCAGAGTAGCATTAAATAAATACACCGTTTTATTCCAATGCTGGTAAAACACGAAAGCAGTAATAAATTAAAGTAAACAAATTAATAGATAAACAAATGTACCTATAACATAAAATTAACTCTACTGAATAAAGCAAATAGCTCAATAATGAGTTCAACAATAACTTCTTTTTTTAAATAAAGGGGAAACAAAGAGAGTGGGGATATAAAAAAGAATTGGCCTAAAAGGGTGGCTTATTTTGCCAGGAAAGGAGGGAGATGGGAGGGGGTTGGTTTCACGGGCAGATAGAAGGGAGAAGTGTAGCGAGGTTCCGCAAAGCACCCTCGTTGGGTGGTCAGTTGGTTAGACGCTGGCCTACTGATCCCAAGGTCGCAGTTGAAATCCGGCCAAAACCGATGGTTTTTAAGTGTGCTTAAAAACGACAGCTCAATGGCACTAGATTTACTGGCATGTAAAAGAACTCCTGCGGGACAAAATTCCGACACACCGGCGACGCTGATGTGATCCTGTCAATTAGCAGCCTCGTTAAACAACAAACATAACGCAGGGCACTCTCCAGCATGCAGCATTCGAGAACAGGTCGTACAGGTTCTCCTGTACGGTATGTTTATCTGCACAGCACCTAGCTGATTAGTGCGACTTTATCTGTGCAGTATAGAAGATGGTCCAATTTTTTTCAAGCTTTTGTGTCTGTGGGCAATGGTTTCTTCCTGCATACCTAAGTTTGTTAGTGCGGTATTAAAGCCGGTAAAGCAACAATGGCTGTAAAACCGAAGGGGGATGACTCAGACATTAACGTCTATGGGCCCGAGTTCAAATCCCGTGGGCCGACCAATTTGAATGGTGTTTTCTCGTATATTTAATACCACGATCCAAGGTTCCACCTTAAAAGTAAAGCAATAGTAATTTTTTTTTATTTAAACATTTGCAAAATTACAATCTGTTCAATAGTTGAACAATAAGTAACAATGATAACATATTACTTTTACAAACTATGGCCCCTTGGCCATAAATTTGCTTATAATTTGGGTGCAAATCTGTACTGCAATTTGACCAAACGTTCCTCTCCGTCGAAGACGTCGCCTTTAAGACCTATAAGATCTCGTGTTTGGTGTCCGGACTAGCTCTAGCAAGAGGTCCTAATCTACAGGGTATGCGTGAGTTGTGTTAGGTATGGAACCAAACGAAGAATTAACCAACATATCACTTTATTTGTAAATTTCCAGATTTGTAGAGAACTGCCGACGATATTTAAATAGAATGTAACTTTGTAACTTCAACTACAACGATTTAACACTTTAACTTTGCCACTTTTCTTTTCTTTTTTTTTTAAATTTTTATTAGAGCAACCGCCGAATTATGTATACGCGCTAGCTTACGTACAACTCAGAAATTGCACGTGTACTCTCGGCTCGATTCAAGACGAGTGTGTGTTGCATTGCATTTGTTTTTGCGTGAGCAACACGAAGGAAGCGATTTCCATTGGCTAACTTTAGAGTACGTCATGGTACGATAGAAATCATCCCGCGGAATCACTATGGCTTCGTATAAACAACAATTGTAACCTTATCACTCATTTAAATCTGCCTAGGCTTCCATTCTTGAGACTTTAATCTATTCAGCTTTATTACGTCTTCCCCTTAACTATTGACTAGAATCTCCTTTTGTTTCTTTCTATTATCAAATATATATTGACATTACAATTTCGGTTTCAAATTCCAAGACTTGGTTTCTCTGTAGTCGGCTTATTGTGCTGCTGCTGTTGTCAAGTAGATTTATTGCCAGCGTACTGGGATGACTGTAGAGAGGCTTTTGGTAGGACAGGCTGTATGCTGCGATTTCCTGTTTGATTGTTGGGAGTTTAAAACCATGGTAGATGTACTTGTTACCGATGTACCAGGGGATCTTACCAATTTTTCGCAGAGCTTTGGATTGAAAACGTTCTAGTTTTTCGAAGTTTGAGTTGCTTGCTGTACCCCAATGTTGAATTCCATATGTCCAAATTGGTTTCAGTATAGTTTTGTAGATGATTAGTTTGCTTGTCACTGAGAGTTGTGATTTAGATCCAAGAAGCCAGTGCATTTTGGAGTATTTTAAATTTAGCTGTTTGCGTTTGGTGCATATGTGTTCTTTCCAGGTGAGTCGTCTGTCAATGTACATCCCTAGATATTTCACGTCTTGTGCTTCTGGAATAATCTGATTGTTAAGAGTAACAGGTGGACATGAGCGTTTACGGAGTGTAAATGTTACGTGGTGACTTTTAGATTCATTAATTTTAACTTTCCACTTCTTAAACCAGATTTCGATGTCAGAAAGATGGTCTTGTACAATTTGGGAAGCAGTAGTAGGATCTTCATGAGCTGACAGAATGGCTGTATCATCTGCAAAAGTTGCTATAGTTGTGTTTTCTTTTGTTGGTAGGTCAGCAGTATACAATATGTATATATTGTATATGTTTAGAATTGGTCCTAGTACACAACCTTGTGGCATGTCTGACTTAATAGGCTGAAGTTCTGTAAGGCTATCTTGGAATTTTACTTGAAAATATCTGTTTTTAAGTAAGATTTTAATAACACAAAAATGATGTGGCAAAGATTTCTTCAGCTTAAACTTTAGTCCAGTGTATCAAAGTTTATCAAATGCCTGACTAACATAAAGCAATACTCCTGTACTGTCGTCGTTCAAGTGCGTGATTAATCACTTCAGTTATTCGATGTATTTGTTCAATTGTGGAGTGTTGGGGTTGGAATCCAAACTGGAAGCTGGGAATCAGTGAAGACAAGTGAGGTTTCAGTTTAATGAGAAATAACTTCTCAAATAATTTAGAAAGCACTGGGAGCAAACTAATTAATACTAAAAATGAAAAATATGTGGTGATAGCGAATGCTATGCCATCTATCCACAGATAATGAAATCAGATAAACTGGATGACACCATAATGGCATCTGCCCCTCACAGAGGTCTTGCACTGTTCCCTCTGTGGACTCGTGACGAAACAAGATGGTACGGTGTAACAATGAGACTAAGAAGGCTAACCGTCTGCCAGATACTGATCTGATGGCCATGATCAACCAGCACCCAGACATGGGACACACCAGAGCTGACTCGGCACCGACCGACAGACATACGAAACCGCAGAACAAGGTTGAAGCCAAGGGACCAGACTCTAGTCTGGACCCGGGGTTCGCTGGAGCCCCCATAGGCGCGCCGCAAGGCGTTAGACCCTCTGTGGGATGCCGGATGGCACCTGCAAAGACAAATGACGAGCCGAGTACCAACGCCAAGGTAAGACCTGACGCGATAGGTACCGCCTCTACCTCCTCCCAGAACCCTTCCCTTGGTCCAAGGGTGAATATCGTCAAAGCGAAAGCCAAGACGCTCATCAGGGCCAAGAACAGGCCGAAGGCCAAAAAGGCTATTGGCCTTGTGAACCAAGGGACAGCAGTCCCTGTCACTTGTACAATGCGAAGGTCACCATTGAGCCCTACCACAGCAGGGAGGGGCCAGCCCAATGCTATAATTGCTTGGGCTTTCACCACTCGATCCATGCTTGTGAGAGGCAACTCAAGTGCCTTCGCTGTGCAGGAGAACTACTGGTGAAGGATTGCCCGACACCAGTAGACAATAAAAAGTGTGCCAACTGCGACGGGAGCCACATAGGCATCTATCGCGGTTGTCGAAGCGACTTGCAATTATGCAAGGAAGACAGGGCAAAGTACCAGAGATCCGACAGGGGGTGTCATTTGCACAGGCAATGTCGGGACACGAAAGTGCTCTAGTACAGGCCGAGATTGCAGAGACAACCCCACAAAACCAGGTTGTCAGTCAAAAGACAACGCCAGTCCCAAGCGTCACTCCAAAGGTGGGCACAGAACATCCAGGGCCACCCCCCCAGTGTTGCCCCAAAGGACAAACGTCCTCCTAAGAAGAGGAGGAAGGGGAGAAAGGCTCATGTGACTGAAAGTGCAGAGCCAGAAACAACCATGGTTGAGGCTGGTAACAAAAGTGTTGCCCAACTTCCCCCACCAACAGCCCCAGCTCGGGATGCACCACTGAGTGCACCAGCCAATCAGGCAACAGCAACAGCGCAGCCAATCAGCGCTGGCCCGTCATCACAGACTGGCTCAATAAATAGGACCAACACAACACCACGAATCTGATCCCAAAAAATGTTCCCCAGAAGACAAAAACCCCCGTAGAAACAACATCAAAACTCATTGCGCAGGTTAAGCCGTACAACGGCTCGGTACTGCGGACAAGACACTCGGGCGGGGGCAATCACTGTCCCCCGTTCGACCCGAACTGCCTCTGGAGCCACGAATAAGCACTCAGTCACAAGTCTTGGAAGACGCCTTTGGCTCAGAGTACATGGCGGAGTTTATTGAACTGGCAACTTGGTTTGCGGACCTTGTACAACGTTCCCTCCCCATTCTACGGCGCTGCAGGGAACAAATCCTCAACCCCGAACTATCGGCTGTGAAGAAGCACCTCGTAGTGCTTCAAACGGCCAAGGAACTCTACGCTAACTCCATAAGCTCTTAAATGGCGCATAGAAATGTGCGTTCATTTAGAGCTGCGTTCTGGAACGCAAATGGAGTTAGAGAGCAGAGACCTGGCCTGTTAGAGTTTGTAGACAGCCATGGGATTGATATCCTTATGGTCTGTGAAACACACTTGCACGCTGGTGTACAGTTCAGTCTGCCAAGTTACGTCGCCTATCGGTCTGATCGGGTCGGCCGACAGGGCGGGGGTACTGCCATTTTCATAAAGAACCATCTCACACATATTCCTGTTACCATTCCTCCGCTACAACACCTAGAGGCAACCGCCATAAGGCTATCCTTAGGCGGTGGCGACGTGGTACTTGTAGCGGTATATGGTCCTCCGGATGGGCGCTTCTATGAAGCGGACATCACGGCACTCCTAAACCTACACCACAGGGTTTGCATTGCAGGCGACTTCAACACCAAACACCCAAGCTGGCACAGCCGCACCCAGAACGTGAAGGGTCGGGGATTGTACCGCCTCATTAGCGGGAACCCCGCCCTACACACGGGCCGAGAGGTCCAACATATTACCCGGCACGCGGCGCCGCGGATGTCATAGATTTCATTGTCACCAAGAACATCACATTTCACCTGGATCTTTCGGTGATTAACGCTCTGGATTCCGATCACAACCCTGTTGTGGTCGACTCAGACGTTAATCTAACCGCGCTGGGAGTGCCTGATTGGGTTGAGGAAGTCGACTGGGATGCAGCCGTCCTAGCCCTCCAAAACTCCGTGGAAGCATGTCCTCGAATAGACTCGATAGAGCCTCTTGAGGAGGCAGCCACGGGGTTCTCAACCTCTGTCCTAAAAGCGGTGCGTGCTCATACGCACCGCATTCCTCCCGAAGCACCAAACCCTACAGCTATCCCTGTCCCACTGAAACGCCTCATTCAAGCGAAAAACGCTGTTAGAAGGCTATGGCAGAGATTCCGTCATCCTAGAATAGGAGTAATACACCAGAGGTTCAAATCCCTGGTGAGACGACTCCTAAGAAAACATAGGCAAGCAGCTTGGGAAAACACGATGCGTCACGTAAACCTCCAGGAGAGGAAACCATGGCGCATCGTCCGAGGCTTGAGGAAAGATAAGACTGTACACCAGCACCCTGTGCATAGCCCTCGGGGAAGACTTGTCTTTGAACCGAGGGAGAAAGCAGAGGCGCTAGCAGACTATCTGGAAACTCAATTCCAGCCTAGAGTCGACCCTCAGAACGACGATAATACTGATCTCGTGGAACAAGCAGTAGAAGACTTCCTAGAAGTCGGACCTGCGGGCCACGAGGATTTCCACATCCCGATAGTTACCCCTCGCGAGGTAACTAACACCATCCAAAATCTAAAACCCAGAAAAGCCCCTGGGTAGGACCGTGTAACAGCGGAAATGCTCCAGCACCTTCCCTTTAGAGCCGTGATGCACTTGACTCGGATCTACAACGCGTGCCTAAGCATGCGCCATATTCCGGAAGTCTGGAAGAGGGCGCGTGTGGTATGCGTGTTGAAGCCGGGCAAGAATCCGATCTTTCCTTCTAGTTACCGTTCCACCAGTCTCCTATCAGTTATCTCGAAAGTTTTCGAGAAACTGTTCCTGACCCGCCTAAGACCTCTTTTAGAGGAAAAGGCCTCCTTCCGGAACATCAGTTTGGTTTTCGTCCTGACCATTCCACAACCGAGCAACTACTGCGAGTAGCCGAAAAGGCTTCCCTGGCTTACCAGGATAGGGCCAAAACGGTGGCAGTGTTGCTTGACGTGGAAAAGGCGTTCTCTACCACCTGGCATGAAGGGCTTATCTACAAGCTCATACAGCACGAAATCCCCTTCCATATATTTACTTGGTGGCTAGTTTCCTACAGGAACGTAGCTTCCGAGTGAAAGTGGAGGGTTCATTTTCCCGAGAAAGGCCCATTGGCGCAGGAGTTCCCGAAGGCAGTGTACTGTCACCGGCACTCTTTAATGCTTACATGGCTGATCTCCCAACGCATCCCCGTCTGTCAGTATGCGGACGATCTTATGATCTTCGCGACTAACAAGAACCCGCGCTACAGCTACCGTCAAGTAGAAGCCCACCTCTGTGCCATCAGTAGATGGTGCGAGAACTGGCGCATGTCTATTAACCCGGAGAAAAGCTCTGCGATTCTCCTGGCCAACACGCTGGCAAACCGGCTCCCGCAGGACCTCGTGCTTCGGCGCCGTCGGATCCCCTGGGTCACTACGGCGAAGTATCTCGGGGTCACGTTGGCCCGGCGGCTAACGTATAGGCATCACCTCAGGGGCAAAGTACTACAAGGTCACGCAGCCCTCCGGTAGTTGTATCCCATCCTCAGCTCCAAAACCATGCCCATTCGCCTGAAGCTCCAACTGTATCGTGCGATTATCCCGCCTCTGATCCTGTACGGATGTGAGATCTAGGGAGTGGTGGCAAAGTCCACCTTCATCAAACACCAGACGTTGCAGAATCAGGCATTAAGGATGATCTACGATACTGGTTGGAGATTTCCTGCCCACATCCTTCACGAACATTCCGGCATCCCGTACATTGTCGACGTGATTAAAACCCGCGCTCGAACAATGTACAATAAATTCCAGAACCACCCTAACCCACTGGTGAACACTCTGGGACAATATGACCAGAGAGAGCCGCGCCGACTACCATCTAAAAATTGCCGAAGGACATCTTAAGTTAAACGGTCTAATTTTAGAAGATGGGAAAGGCGAAAATTACAATCTGTACTTGAAACAGAGTAAAATGCCTAACTCAGATCACCTCTCAGTGAGTGACTGACGGCCAGAACCCTGGTGGGGATTAGCGCGTCACCTGATTGACTAAACAGCTAATCAGCAGCCGGGCACTGCCCGCTCACGGACCAATCCCTACCAACTTACAACTTGCAACTTATTTTATTAAAGAAGCATTTGCCTGGTGCCGGTACAGAGGGGCCCGGCTTACAGGCCAAAATTAACATTAATTATAATTTTTACAGTATTTACAATGAATTCAAGTTTGCTTTATCTTTTAAAAAACCCATACAGTGGGCAGCCTTAGCCCACCGAGAACAGTTTTTTGGAGTATTCTCAGTTTTTTTGTCAGTTTTTGATAGTTTTTTAAATTTATATACACGGATATATACACGCACTCACTCCTGGGCATACCACACATATGTCCCATCACACGCACACACGCACACACACACACACACTCGTATATACATATTTACACACACTACACTATATACACTTTACTATGTACAGTTTTTTCCGCAGTTTTCCTGTGCGGACCAGGTTGCAGCTCCTGACTGGTTCCCTGGGATGCAGGCCTCTGAGGTAGCGTGTGTGCGGCCTAGGGCCCTTCTTTGTGCGGACGCACACCAGTGGGTGAGGCGAACGACGTCTAAAACATCTTAATTCTAGCGTGTTTCCAATGCTTCGGCTCACCTTTGCCAATATTGGCAATGACGTAATTGTCATGGTTTCTGATGCGCGCCCACGCGACAGTGGCTCTTTTCGCTATTGCCTCGGGAATGGTTAGGATCTGGGTTTCCTGGTGAAGGGTTCGGTTAGTGGTTAGGATGGGAGCAGAGAGGATTTTCCGGAGGCAGAGGTTTTGGAGGGTTTGGATGGTTTTCAGGGCGGTTTTTGAGGCGTTTGCCCAAGCCACACACGCGTATAGAACCACCGAAAGGATAAAAGCTTAATGCAGGACGAGTTTGGACTTCAGTTGCAGCTGTTTGCTGCGGAAGATGGGGGCGCATAACTTTAGCCGCTGTCTGCCTTTGTTGGCGCTATTTTTTATGTGGGTGGACCAGCACATTGTGCGGTCCAAGGTAACCCCTAGATATTTAACTTGCCGACGGCAATGCAATACCTGACCACCGACCGTTAGGTCCATTGCCAAAGTGTGATGCCGCTTAGAGAAATGAATCAGCTGGCATTTGTTGGGATTAATTTTGATTTTCCAGTCATGTTGCCATGAAAGGAACTTGTTAACATAACGTTGCATTTCTGCAAGGCCGAAACGGGGATTTCTATGGTGGCTGTATATTGCAGTGTCGTCGGCGTACATGGCGACCTTACATCTGGCGTCCACTGGGAAATCGTTGGTGAATAATATGTACAAAAAGGGGGACATGATTGCCCCTTGTGGGACGCCAGCCCGCATCACTCTCTCCCGTGAGGAGGAGCGGCCCATTTGGACGTAAAACTTCCGTTTTTCTAAAAAATTGTGCAGCAAATATAGATAATTTTGAAGAGCCGGGAAATTGTGGTGCAGTTTGTAAATAAGGCCATTGTGCCAGCACCGGTCGAATGCGGCTTCTACGTCCAGAAATAGCGCCAACGTTGAAGCCCCATTGTTAAATTGCTCTGTTACGTCATCAGTTAGTCTGAGAAGCTGTAAATCAGTAGAATGTCCTTTTCGAAAACCAAACTGTGAATTTGATAGTTCATGTGATTCCGAAACATGTTTTTGAAGTCGAGAAAGTATAAGTTTTTCGAGCAATTTACCAATAGTAGACAAGAGACTAATGGGGCGGTAGTTTTGCGGTTGTCTGGTGCTTTTTCCTTGCTTTGGGAGCATAATTACCTTGGCTCGTTTCCAGGTAGAGGGGAAATAGCCTTGCTGCAGACAGGCGTTAAAAATTTTAGTCAGTTGCACCAGGGCTTTTCTCGGGAGATGCTTAAGTTCCTCATTAGTCACTTTGTCTGGGCCGGCAGCTTTCCCATTAGGTAATTTCCTAATGAGCATGTAGACTTCCTGCGGTGTTATGATGGGTAGTTGTTGCTCTTGCTTCTGCGCCACCCAGGTTTGTACCCATGTCTGTACCTCCCGTTCTATATCTCGGTTGGTAACTGGGTTTTCGCTGAATCTATCTTCAAGACAGTCAGCGAAGACCTCGGCTTTCTCCTCTTCGGAGAAGTGCAGGCCTATATGAGTGTGCAGCGCCTCAGTTGCGGAGTTGACGTTCGTGGAGACTTTAAATGCCTTTAATAATTTCCACAAGGAAGAGTCCGAATGGGTGGTACTCAGCATTTTGTTTTCCCACTGTTCAGTTTTGTTGATTTTAATTTGATGCCGAATGATGTTGCGTAGCCATTTTGCTAGCACTTTGTATTCAGGCTGACGGGTGTACCGCCACAGTCTTGTCAAGCGTCGTCTCCGCGCAATGAGTTGCTCTACCTCGGGGTACGTGCAAAAACCGGGTGGTCTTGTGGTGTAAGTGGTAGCGTTTCTCTTGGCCGTGTGTAGCGAGGCAGTAAAGTTTTCAATGGCGACATCTATGTCTGCCTCGCTATAGTATGACAGCCTGGGTTGCGCCATTCCGTGCATTTCCGTGGTGAACTTATTCCAGTCGGTCTCAGCCCTTCTTCGAGGCCCAGAGGCACCGGCTGGAATGCCACCCTGTATATCGAAGTGCACGGGAAGATGGCCAGAGTCCAGGCTGTGATACACTGTAAAGTTAATTAAAGGTGTCGCATTTTTTGTTAGTACGAAGTCCAAAATTTCGGGGTCAAAGTGCCCCGATCTGTGCCAAAATGTGGGGTCAGGGGGAAGGTGTACCTCTAAGTCGTCATTATCTGTTATAAGTTCAACCAGGAGATTTCCAGCCGCGTTTGCCCGGCGTGAAAACCACCAGGGGTGCCGAGCGTTGAAATCTCCTGCAATTATAACGTGCTCTTCTAAAGCGAGGATTTGTTCGAGGTCATGTATGAAATTTAAGGAGTTGGGGGGCCGATAGAGCGCTACCAGTATCACCGTTTGATTATTTACACGGGTTTTGAGTGCTGTGCTCTCTAACGCTGCCATTGCAGGTAGCGCAACAGAAGCATGAGCAACAGTGTTTCTGAGCAAAATAGCAGTACCTCCCCCCTGTCTGCCAATTCTGTCGTTCCGAAAGATTTGATACCCCTGGAGCTTAAAAGTGTGCTCTTGCTGTAATTTTGTTTCGCAAATGAATGCGACATCAATTTTGTTACGCCGCAGGTAGTTTTCAAGTTCGTGTTGCTTCCTGTGGATGCCATCTGCATTCCACAGGAGTGCGCGAGTTAAAGTTATGTCTCCCCTTGAAGTTGCCGTTTACTCGAAGAGAGTGGTTACCAAGCATATGATGGCTTCCAGCTTCTCCATGGTATCGTTGCAGCTTTTTAATCTTGCGATTATGGGCCGCAACTTTGGTAGTAGTACTGGGAGGTTTAAATCCTTGAAGAGGCTGAAAATTTCTTTCAAACCTCCCAGGTCGCTGGTGGGTGCCTCTGAGGGCTGGGGTTGTGGAGGGGGACCATTTGGCGGTTGCACGGGTGCATTTCGCCCTCCGGCGGCTCCTGCGAAAGAGGTGCCTTTTTGGACCAGGGCCGGGTAGGGGATGGGGCGTGGCCCTGGTTGAGTACCAGGAGAGTTCCTGGCTGCAGCTGCCAGTTGACGACGGTGGCGTTCCATCTTAAATGTTTCACACCCCCTGTAGCTGGCAGGATGCGCTTCCCCACAGTTCGCACAGTGGGGTACAGTGTCTTGGCCTTTTTTGGGCAGTCAGCTAGGCGGTGGATGCCACCGCAAAGAACACACCGGGAGGTCATGTGACAATTTTTAAAGGTATGGCCTAATTGTTGGCAGTTGAAACACTGCGTGATGTTCTGGAAGGTTTTTAAGACCTCCACGGTGACCATCATATGGCACACTTCTCTTTCCTGTATGAGCTTTTGGTTATCAGTGGTTCTATCTACGCTTACCTGGTAATTTGGAAGAGGCCTACCACGGGACACCATTTGTCGCACCTGAACGCCGGTGTAACCCTTCTGCTCCAGGTCCTCCTTTATGTATTCCACCTGCAGATCTGCAGGCAGGCGTTTAAAAACGTAACGCAGGGGCTGGTCGCTTCTAGGCGTAAAACTGTAGCATTCAACACCGGCGTTCGTCAGGAGCTGTATTGTGGGGGCGGACCATCCATCTCGCCCCTATAAATACCCCTGATCCCACTAACATTCCCAGAAGTATTAAATCCCTGTAGACCAAACATCCATACTATCGCGCAGGTTAAGCCGTATAATGGCTAGGTACTGCGGTAAAGACACTCGGGTGGGGGAATAGCTTCGCTACTCGACTCGAACTGCCTCTGGAGCCTCTGGAGATACTGATCTACAAGTTCCTCCTAACAGATCCATCGCGATATGATTACGTAGTTAAAACACGTAAAATAGAGAAAAATGACTATAAAAGTATAAACAAAAGACATCAAATATATTTTAGCATGCACATGTTTTTTATAAGGGAATGAAGATTTGAAAATTTTCTGTCTACATAGTCATCGTGTTTTTCTTCCAATATTGGTGCTGTTTACGAAAAATTCATAAAATCTTTCTTGTGTTCCTTAAGGAGATGCAGAAAGAGCTAACTTTTGTTGTGCGCATACGCTTAGGTTTACTAACTACTGATACGCGCGCGCGCACACACACATACACACACATACACACACACACACACACACACACACACACAAGGTGTTAGGAGTATGAGTGCGCAGACTTCAAAGGCAACTCCCTGGCGTTAAACTGAAACATAAGTTCCTGTACCATTTTCCTCTATAGTGCATGGTTTCATAAATAAAAATTAAAATTAGTTAAAAGTGTGATTGCGAATACGTCACCACTCCGTTATCGTTTACTTCTGCAATTAGAACAGTGAGGTAGAGCTACAAAAGATGCGTTATTTATTTCTCTACCATATGTTGCTAAAATGATTCGTTTAGCCACAAAATGATATGAAAGCACTGGATTCCAGTGTGTCTATTGGAAAGTCGTGGACATACGCTTGGCAATCCCGCAACATTAGCGCGTGAGAAGAGCGGAAAGTGAGAGAATGTTGACAGCACAACTACCCCCGCGACATCCGTGCACAACAGCAGGTTCTGTCAGTGCTTCAGGTGCGTTAATCGCATTCAGAATTATGACAGTCTTTACAAAGCAAGGGTAGTTAGATGTGCTTCTTGCTTAGGGCAAAACCGATTGCAACACACGTGAAGCGCAACGCTTGATGATCTTCGCACACGTGTGTTTGAAGCAGCCCTAGAGATTGGGCAGAACACAGAAGCCCTAACGAGGGTAGGGCAAAATTGGCTAAGCATATGCGATGCCTGATAGATTCTCATTTGAACATATACTGTAAAACACATCTTGCTGATTTTGCAGTTATTGACGATTGATAATTTTCTTCTTCTTCTTCTTCTTCTTCTTCTTCTTCTTCTTCTTATTCTTCTTCTTCTTCTTCTTCTTCTTCTTCTTCTTCCGTCTCCAAAGTCGTATTCTTTATAATAGATTTTCCTGTTTAGCAAAAGGTGGCTGTTATTTAATTACACAATGGCACGAATGAGGTATTTCCATACTTTACATTTGAAGTTGCTATCTTTGATCTTCCGACTACACCTTATGCGTAGCCTCTTACGCAGCTTTTAGCATAGTTATCGTGAATACGAATGAATAGCTTAAAAGCAAACCACCCCATCCCTCGCTACTGCCATTAGCTGACAAGAAACACACAGGCACATGGCGAACCGGATTTCGAGCCTAGTTTAGACCTTCACCCGTTGCAGGTGTGAACGCCTGCCTGGCCGCAAATCAAAACAAAACTTTCGGCCTGTGTTGCCAGACTGTGCAGACAATGTATTCAATAATGTTCCTTTATCTTTCAAGATAGATGGAGTTGTTATTGGACTTTATTATTAGTCATATGTGGATCTCCCAGCACGCGAAATCTGCGCACTCATACCCCTAACATCCTATATCCTGAATTTGTAGTGCAGGCCAAGGAACCAATTTGTTGACTTGAGCTCCCGCTGCTCGCGCTTCAGGCTTTTGTATCCTTTGCACCTTTTGAGTGTGACTGAAATCGTAGCAGTGGTAATCTCCGGTTTCGAAGCCAAACGCAAGCATTTTACTTTTGTTTTGTATATTTTATAGGTTTGAGGAATAAAGTAAAAAAACGGAAACCAAGGGCTTTACTTTAGGTGTTTGGTGTGCGCTTAGAAAATACATTGTTTTTTATGTTTTGATAAAAATAGAAATAAGACAAAGTGGTAGAAAGAATGAGATTCACGAATGGTTTTTAAGCGGTACCAAATGTGATGCTTTTTATTTTAACCAAGTGTTAACGTGTACATACTGCCCAAGTTACAGATTTATTAGTTAAAATGACTGCATCAGAAGGGACAAAAAGAAAATCAAAAGCCTATGGGATTTACCGTAATATATGGTACCCATAGATATAAAAGTGTACGGTTTTCATACAGGTTTCATACAGTTTCACCTAAGCGCGGTGGCTGGTGCCGCTTCTTGCAGACGGAAGGATCCAAGATTCCTGGTGCCGTCACGGGGATCTTCTCCCACTGGAAGGTGAGGTTCGGGGTACACTCAGCCTTGTGAGGTCTCTGATGGACAAATTGAGGAGTTACTTGAGAAAAAAGTGGTGGCTACAGATTGTGAAAAAGATATTCATGGGTCGGAAGGGCTCGTGGCGCTAACCACTTCACACCATCTGTTAAAAGAGTAAAAGAGGGCTGTGTTTTTTCAATCGGTTTTAAGGGAATTAAAGTGACAGAAAATGTAACTGCACTTCGTGTATTTGTCTCAATACATGCATTTACCTGGGTACCTATATTTTAGGAATAGCTGACTCATTTGACTTGTTATTGATGTCAACTGAAGTGACGGAATGTCACCAAAAACAACAAAACAGCACTATAAATGGCTTATTGCAGCTGAAATATATTGTGCGTTTAATGCAATGGTTCACCGTCATATATTGGAAGAGTCGCAGGAAAATTCAATCTCATGCATTTAGTTGGCAGGTGGAAGGTATGGCTCATTTATATGATATCGCCTCAGTATTGTGAAATGTGTGGCAGATTAATTCTCGAATTTAATCTGGACTCGTGTGGCATAAGGCACATACACTATGATTGAATTACCGCGGGTTGTTTACAGTGAGATGCTTGACCACAGATTAACACCTGAGTAAAGCCCAAAGGTGAATTGCATTACCGTTCATTGCCAGTGGCTGTTCAAAGTGCGTGTATTTTCAGTAAGTCTAGGTAATGCTGCATAATGGCAAAATCCTTGAGCTGAAAGGTACGTCTGAGCTTGAAACAATATCACATTACACTTTTTAATGTCCTCTTGGGGAGAAAACCAACTCTAACAACAAGACAAAGGTAGTAAGCAGTGTAGGAAAATCCCGGAAGGAAACAATAACAGCTAACTGTAAAGTTCTTCTTCCAATAGTGAATTTAAAATCACGGACTCAGACTCCGACAGGGAAAGAATTAGAACAATTCTGCAGCTTTAAGTTAAATATTTTAATAATATTGTGACAAAAACGACAAAAATCCAGTCCAATTACTTTTCTTTAGTTTCCTCCAAGACTGAATGCACAACAACAGAGTTCTCTTTTACTGAGTAATCACAATCTACGGTCCTTCGTGATATTACAATTCAACTGTTTTCTTATCGTAACCTTGACTCACTCCTTTCTGTTTTTCTTCACTTTCTCTGTCTCTCAAACAGCTAACTGACGATATAATCAACCGACAGTTGCGTGTTTCCAGTAGTTAATTTGTATGAGTGTGCATTGTTACAATTCAATTATTACAGCTACATTGCCTGTTGGTTTCACGGTGTTCATTGTTAGGAAATGCGCACTTTGGTAACGCCTTACTTAATATCTCACAGCGCGACATTTTAAAAGTAATTTCAATTTTAAAAAAATATTCAAAGGAAAACTTATTTGAAAATTAATGGCATACATTCGCTGACCCATAAAGGAAGAAAAGCAGAAAACAAAGAACTGTAAGTTGAAAATTACGTACGCACATTAAATAAAGAGAAGATAACATTTCTCGTATTGCGTTTGTGAAGTATGTTTCCTATTTAAACATATCTCTCATATGAAGTCTGTGGTTGAAAAATAATGCGCTTAATTAATGCCGTACTTTAACTGACTAAAATTAAAAACACAATTTTGAATATTACACGCTTATTTGCTTGCAGCCGGAAAAACTGAGACGGAAAATTCTGCCGCAATGTTTTATGTTAAAATTTAAATCAAATATCTTCTTGAGTTTATATAATATAATTTACTAGCGCAAACACGTTATGATCTGTAGCAAACATTTCAAGCTGTCACATACATAATCACCCGCAAATGGGGTTAGCGCGGGGGAGGGGGGGGGGAGGCTGAAGCTGAAGTGACAGTCAAATCTTTAAAAAGGGGTTGCCGTTTGCCGGCTTTGAAATTTCAAAACTTTGAAGGTACATACTGAGAGAAATGCGTTACAGTTTAACAGTTTAAATATATGTCAACAAATATAATGCAAAACTATACAAAATATCGCAGTTTGTGGATTTCTGTATAACTCTTTTACTAGTGTCACAAAGTGGCACACATTTCGGTGTGGTGGTACCGTGTCTATCTCATATTCAAGAGGTCCAGGTTTAAATCTCGGTTAGGGTGAGTTATATGGATAAAGATTTTTTCAAGGTTTTCCCTTATTCTGAGAACAAGAATGTCGGTTAACTTTAAGCTCTATGGACCTCGGGCTCATTTGAACATCATTTCATGCAGTTCATTAATTTATCCTCCAATATGACATACACTGCAAGCAAAACGAGGAATTCAAAGGCTATTTGCAAGAATTCAAGATGTTTTGATTAGTTATGCAATTATCTTAAACGTATGCTATTTTGATCAAACATTTTGGGGAAATTAAAAAGAAGGAAATTATTTCCACATAGAGTACAAAGTGGGGTGGGAGATTTTCTTAAAATCTTCCTGTTGCATCTTTGAAATATATTAACCCTAGCATTATACCAAGCCGTATTTCAAAACTTAGACTACCAAGGGGAGGGTACTTTGTTACCACCACTAGTAATAAAATGTCTGAGTAATTCTTAAAACAAATTTACTTTATAATTGGGTATTATATCTTGTCATGTTAATAAAATTAGTATTTAACACTGTTTAACTATTCTTTTTAACTTTTTTACACGAGTTACATTATATATAGCAATCCTTATTAAGGAAGTTATATAGGATTATCGAAAAGTTGCTCCGCAATTCTCGAGTAAGCAAGACTCAGCTATGGACGGTTGCTGGTTGCTGTCAGTACCGTCAATATTAACATCACAATAACAACTCATCAATTAATACCCAATAATTACGTGCGATAAACATACATTTTTTTTGGGGGGGGGGTTTCGGCAGGTCTCAAAGCTTACATACGCTGATGATAGAGAAAGTAAAAGTGTATGTATGTAACAGGACAAGATTTCTAATTATCATGATTGGTCATCATTTTCATTGTGCATAACTGCATTTTTACTTTCTCTACTGGTAAGTAGGGGAAGTATTGTATTCCACCCAAAAATTCGATGTCGAGATTTCACCGGAAATACATGTTTTTAGGCCCCCTGAATAAAAAAAAGCATTTTTAGAAAAAGGTCCGTGTGTGTGTCTGTGTGTCAGTCTGTGTGTCAGTCTGTCAGTCTGTCAGTCTGTGGACAGCATAACTCAAAAACGAAAAGTCGGTTAAAAACCGAAGTTGGTATTTAAGTTTAATGTCTTTCAAGGATGTGACAAGAAGATTTTGAAGAAAATAGCCCCACCCTAAACTACCCTTTACATGGAAAATTTTTCGAAAATTTTGATTTTCTTGAAAATGGCTCTAACGATTTTCATTAAAATGTCGTATGTTTGGGATATTTTGATGACAAATGAAATGTGTATCTTGAATTTTCTGGCTAGAGCCCCTGTAGTCGTATTTACTCTGGACGACTTTTGCATAACTGGTAAACCGTTAGAGATAGACCAAATCATACTATGCAAAAAATGTAGATCTTGCTAAAATACACAATTTAGGTCCCAATACATTTTCTTTTAGGGTGAACCATTTCGGAGATATTCCTTGTTATGTATGTGAGTTTCGGAAAACTTAGAACTTTCGTGAAATAGGTCTTCGTTGTTCATTTTTTTATATTACGTGTGCAAAGAGAACGGAATCTCAAAGTTTTAAAAGACTTTTGACTATCGCACAAAGCCTACTGTATTCCAATATTTCCCTTGCACCTACAAGGAAATAAGCAATAAGATAATTTGTACAAATGTTTATTTTAACTAACACGAAGAAGATATAGGAATAAAAGTTTGTAAGAATGGTTAGTACGAAAGTAGAGAAAGTCATGTGAGTGCAACACATCAGATTTTTAAGTGTTATAACACGAATCACCTATGTCAGTTTCTTTTTCTCCTGGACGACCGATATATATCGAATGCTGGAGGGAAATTTAAGTTGTTATATTTTCTGTTTTTCGCGATCCCTGTTGGTTTTGTTTTGGCCAGCTCGAATGTCTAGCAGTAGAGAGCTGGGTTTCGTAGTCTACTGGCGTGACGGGGCAGCAAAGGTGTTCCTGTATTTCTATTTTATACTATGTGTAACTGTGATATATCATATACAGGTACGTATTTGGTTGTAGAGTTTGAAAATATCCACATTTTATTTATTTTTCGTTGGAAATCGCTTGCAAAATCTTGAACACAGCTCTCTCTTTCTTAGAGTTATAATTATTTTTTAGTGCTTTTATAATCTGTAATCTGAATTTAGAATTCGCTGCATATGCAAATTTGTGTGCTTGTAAACGGTAATAATGTGTCCAAACTTTTGTTATAATTTATCGTGTAGGGAGGCCTCGGCAGCGATTGTTTATTCCTGCCGCTGTTGACGAAACGCCTTCACCTAAATTTCAGGTGAATTATTTCGTCAGAAATATTTCGTGATTTGGAATTCGGGAGCTTATCTTTAGCTTGGTTAAGTAAGATTAGTATGTAATTTGGTATTTTTCAACCAGAGCAGATTGTTATAGAACCTTTCGGCTATCGGTTCATATACAAAAAGTTTGGTTATTTTCGACAAAAAATCTGTTACGCCACTTTCACCTATATAGGCAAGTAGAGACGGTGACAGCAGCCAGTTTTTATTATAGAATCCTAAAATGTTGAACGAGACAGCTGTTAGCAGTTAGTACTTGTCTAGTCGGCATGGAGAGAGAGAGAGAGAGAGAGAGAGAGAGAGAGAGAGAGAGAGACAGAAACAGTTGGATATTTAATTGTCACGATGAGTTGTGTGAAGCAGTTTTAGTGAGTGTGAGTGTCGGAAGCAGTTTGTAAGACAGTGAAAGTTATTGAACTAGGAGTATGTGTCAAGGTTACGAGAGGACAGAACGACTGATTTATAGGGTCTATAAGAACTTTAGACTGTGTTAATTATAAAACAGTGTTTTTGTACTTACAAGAGAAATAAAGCGACAAGAAAAAGTAAATGGACTTGTCAGAATACTGTTGCTATTAAATTAACTAAAATTGCTAGAAGACAACTTGCTTAATTGGTCTGTTTTTTCCCACCCTAATTCCAATTTAATGCGTTTAGGACACTTTGAGATATTCACACGGTAACAATGATTCTGGGTTTATTGGAATGGCTCAGCTAATGTTTTCTATTCTCTTGGTAGTTTTTGCCTAACCGCGAGCTGCCGTGGGCCAGGTGACGTCACACTTCTGTTTGTGCTATTAGCATTTAATCTCTACCCATTTTACTTCAGTTTCATCATAAACATCCTGCTCATAGATTTAGCAATATTTGAAGTAATAAAAATAATTCTCATTGCTTAGACTTTAAATATTCGGTTTCATAAGCCTAACCTTTGCGTACACTAAGTTTTTTATCTGTTATTTAAAACAAAGGATTCTATTCTTGCTGCAGCAGTTTTTAATAATAAATAATAATAAATATTTATTGTTAAAGATCAGTATCAATTGCTATACAATTATCAGTCACATGGAAGAGTCCTACGCTAAACAAACATAATAATATAGGCAATGCACACGATATAATGCAAAAATTGAATTTAAAACCAGTGCTAATAAACATTCAGGAAAATAAAAGCGACGCTGTCAATTGCCAGGATCTGATGCGAAATGATGTTGGTTGCTCCACGTTTGATCGCCATTTGAAGCGAATTAGGTGTTGCTTCGCTGTAGCTTAACGACCGTTGTCGATACTTGTAGTTCGGCTCCGACTAGCTCAACATGAGATTTCTATAATCCAGGGTATGTGCTAGTATATTTTATAGATCACCCAGAATAACTTTTGGAGACTATTTATTTTCCACTCTTTGACACATTTCGGGAGTTATGCCGACTTCCCATACAGATATCCTGGCAGAGCAACCGCAAATCCCATGTGTACACCACAACGTCCGCTACCGATCTGGGGCGAGTGGTCACGCTTCCTGGCGTCCCCACGCTAGGAAAACGTTCTTTCCGATTTTAAATTTCATGACGTCATCAAAAGAAAGCCTCGCATCCAAAATACTATTTCATTCCTTTACACAATTTAGAAATGTCCCTTTCTATTAAAACATGTCCTTTTTTGAATTCCGAATATATAGTTACCTTTCTATGATTAAACGATGTTTTCTTTATATTTTATTAAACATATCGCGCGACTTTTAAGGTTGGCAGACCTGAATTTTGACCGTGAATTTCAAATTATGTGGTATGACGCCATGACTCGTTAATTTCAAACCAATAATGCGTTTATCCTGCAAATTTAACGACTATTATTTACTCATATCTTGCTCACCTTACAACACTTCCTACTCTATTATCTACCTATGTTATTACTCAACACTTATCGCAAATCTTACATCCGGCAATTAAACTAAAACGTGTCTTTATCCATCCCATTCGATTTGAAATCTAAATTTCGGTATCAGATCACATCAGTGTCGCCTGTGTGCCGGAATTTCGTCCCACAGGGGTTCTTCTTTACATGCCAGTAAATCTACTGACATGGAGCTGTCGTTTTTAAGCAGGGCATCCTGATAACCTTGCACAATAGGATGAGAGTTGTACAGTTCACAAAGGCTCTGAAATGCACTAAGAGAATAACTCAAAATCTGACAGTCACCTAATTCATGACGGCTCAGTGGGATTGAAGTCCAGATTATGATAAAAGGAGGGTTTAAACTTGAAAATACCAACAAAGATCACAAAATTCAGTCCATAGCAGCTCATAGCATTTCCTTAAAGGGCGTTAAAGCAACAAACAAGACCAATCGAACAAAACAGACCCCGAATAATCTTGCAAAGATTCCTCCCTATGCAGCTGATGAATTAGTTCATTGAAGCTCAGAATAGCAATCAGATAGAGCACTTTAGGATGCCCTAAAGAGAAGGTTTTCTTCTTTCGACTAGGAGTGAAGGCTACAAAATTAGACGTGAAACGTAAAGGATGGGATTGGGTGAAAGGGGGAGGGGATGAGGGGCGACACGCTCAGTTTGAACGGAAATGGCGGAAAAGAGAGCAAAAGAGAGAAAAAGTTTGAGCAGGTTTCGAAAAAAAGTTGAAAAAGTATCGAAAAGTGTCGAATAAATCACTAATGGTCCAGTGCAAATAATTGATGGAGTCCGTATTTATCGTTGGCTGCGCGCGCACCTCTTGCGAAAGGATTGCAATTCTGCAACGTCATTGCTCCGAGCGAAAATTCTTTTTCTTTCTTTCTCTTGTCTACCATTTCTCATACCATTCGCCGACTAGTTCTCCTTCTGGGATGATTGATGTATATCTGGGGTAGAAGAATACACAGGTTTATTAACTTTGTTTATTTTTTGTTACTGATAAGTAGTTGACTAAACCGGACGTTTTAGTTGAAAACTGTAAGCCTGAGGTAGATTCGGGGTAAATGATCTGTGAAGGAATTATGGCCTTTTACGGTTCATTTAGCACCAAGATGTTGCATTTTAACCGATTTTATTGCCTGTTATTGATGAGTGCTGTCTTTCTTTGTATGTTACATGTTTATGGCAATGGATACCTTAGCTTAAGTCACTAGCAATGCATTAATTCAACCTTCCACTTCTATGTCTAACTGTAAATATAGGTTAAGTTTTGTAATTTGATGACACATATTCTGACAAAATCAAAATCCAGTCAAGATTATATAACTTTGTCTTCTAAAATCTTACCACAAATACACAACTTTCTTCTCGTCGTTTACGCAGTCTGCAGTCTTTTGTGCTATCACAACTCTCAACTTTTACTTCTTGTGACCTTGCTCAGTCCTTTCAGTGTCTGTATTCACTTCCTCTGTCATATACTAACTACAACGACGCAATCACTCGACGCCATTGGAATGTTCTTCACGACGACCGAAAATCTTTCGCGACAACACTCACGCGCAGCTGTCTCGCAGTCACTGACACACTGACTGACTCATGCCTGTAACCGTAAAATTTAACTCATTGCTGTTTCTGGCGTCTTTGTGTAGTGACGATGGTCACACGGACCTTTCTCGAACTCCCAAACGTGCCACCATTGACGCTGCTGGATATTTCTCGAAGGCTATGGAGAAAGCCCTCTTTTCTGTAACCGCTTGCATACAGTTTAGCGAGGCAGCCTGACCCTGAATGCCTTTGCCCGCTCGCCGTCCCGGTACGTGGCATGAATTTGCCTGCCCAACAATCCTTTGTAGTGCGCCGAGCCTGGTGTCACAATATTGTGACAAATGACAAGTCCAATTACTTTTGATGTCAATTTATTTATCGACCTAAATTGAATCACAAAAGCACAGTTCTTTTTTTATCACTAACACAATCTAAATTTCGACTTTGTAACTCATAAGTCATAACTGTTCTTTTCGTAGCCTTGATACAAAACGCTAATACTGCTCGACTGTTCACACAAAGAACCCGTACAACTCACTCATTAAAAACTGTTCCAACACTCAACTCGTAAAGTGCTCCAAGTGTCGCGTTCAACACTTGAGGACTCACTCCCTTCAACACTACAATCGCTTAGATAGATGAAATGATGTAACATGGCTTTTTCCCCCTCGAAATCCACGTTTTCGAAAGCAAGCCCGGCACATGAACATGTATAACTGTTCTGGGATCACTTGTTCTGCCGTGCTCATAGTCTTCTATGTTCTGGCCGCACCATTGCTGGCGGACCGCGCGTTTACGGGCAGTAGTGTGAGTAAGTTAACACCGGGTTTCCCTCTGAGGCGGCTGCCGCCGACATCGTATATACGTACAAACATACATAAGATATGCGGTATACACAAAAGGTTAATACCTAGTACATGGGAGAAATTTAGGTATTGCGGCTTCCACCCCTAGGAAGAAGGGTTGAAATGAGGGAACTACAGGAGGCCACAGGCAGCAAACAGCCACGACACAGAGAAGCGTGAAAGTCTCTAAAAGTGCCAGATCCATCTCACCACTGGAGCTATTCTGAAAGGACGATAAGCGATTCGTCAAACAACCTCTAGTGCCCACTCTTTTGCTTGAGCAATTATCCGCGCCATCTGTCTGTCACAGCTATACATTATGAAAACTAGAAGAACACCAGAAATATGAGAAGGAAACGGAGCGAAGGGAACTGATACAAAGAAAATTGTGTCAAATGGGAAACCACCTTAGTATTCGCTGGTAGATCAGGAAAAACCACGGAAAACCTAAGGTTGGAGCGGACAGTTCCCAGGAATCGAATCCGAGACCTGCTGAATATGAGCCCCACACATTATCATTAAGAATCTCACTCGGTAGCCAGATAAATATTTCATAGAAACGTGGTTAAAAACAGCCGATTTGTCCAATAATATTAGTCTCAACAAGAAAGTGTATACAATTTCTTCAGTTATGTTTGTTCACTTCGATTGATAGTAAATCTAAAAGTTTAGAATGGTGAAGGAGTATTACATTATAGTGTGACGCCAGCCGTTCGTCCGTCAGAGATGCTCAAGGCCAAGCTACCTCACACCACTGCGCGACGAATAAGCACTTAACAATGGAGCGAATCAAAACAAGAACGGATTAGTGCAGATTGGTCCAGAAAACTGTTTGCGGGTAACTGTTACAAAAACGTGAATAAGTAAATGCCGCGGGGAGAGAGAAAGAGAGAGGAGAGAGAGAGAGCGAGCGAGAGAGAGAAAGCAAGCAGTCTTCCTGAGTTTTGTTTTGTTGAAAGAGACAGCTGTTAGCAGTGTGTGTGTGTGTGCGCGCGTGTGCGTGCGTGTATGTGTGCGCGCACAGTGATCAAGTATGTGTCGTCAGAAGCAGTTTTAGACATTTAATAATCGTGTTGGAGTCGTCGTGTGAAGAATTTTTAGTTATGCCTGTTTGAGTGAGTTATTGACAGAAGCAGTTTGTGAGACAAAGAGAGTAGACCTGAATACATTGGAGTGCCCTCAAAGTTACGAAGGGCCACAGCAGTTGTGAGCTGTAAGGTCACGACTATTTGTAGTTCTGTTAATGATAAAACTAAGAGTTCTGCGTTTTGTGACTCAGGTTTAGAAGATAAATAAAATGACGTTAAAAGTAACATAAGTTGTCATTTTGTCACACTGGTGCCAGAAGTGGGATTTGTGAACTTGTCTTTTGTCACAATAGAGCACTGTTTTTATAAATATTACTTTACAGTGTTAAACTAAAAAGGTTAAACATCAACCAGCAAGTGGGATTACAACTGGGACATGCAGATAAATTAGCATTAAAAGGAATCTACATACACTGATAATACGTATTTATAACACACATACACTGTTCTTCAATCCCAGTTTACTTCTTGGTCTGCTCCACATTTATGGAAACATAAGCTAAATATTCCATGATTTGACTCATGTTTACGGCGAAAATACACGTATATTTCAATTCTTACTTAAAACTGCAAAACTGTCGGAAAATGAAAGAAATATGCAGAATTTCGAGGACAAAATCTGCAGTCTCCTGCGAGCTGGGTAATATTTGTCACGAGGACACGATTCTTTACTCTACATTTCCTCGACATCATTTTTCTTATAAGAAGTAAACCTCACAAAGGAAGGAAAATATGACCAGTTTTCGGGAACAAAATGGCTCCCAAACTGTGGCGATTTTCCTCATCAGTAATTCTAGTCTTGTAGAATGACGTATGAGAGCAAAGAAAAGAAAAAGCTTGATTCATAATGTCTACGCCATCTGCATGGTCGGCCAAGCGCGTGGCTTCAAAGTGCAACCTTTAAGATCTCGCTGTTTCCTAACAGGGCAGCTAAGCTACGAAGGCCATTCACAAAGTAAGCTCCGATGTATATATGCTTTACAATAAATATATATTGTAAAGCGGTTGTTTTATTGAATTCCTCATACCTTTCTTTATTTTTACCTTCTCTACCCCTACAGTAAGTAGGGGAATTATTGTATTCGGCCCAAAAATTCGATGTCAAGAATTCACTAGAAATAGGTCCACTGAATCCAATAAGGAAATAAACAAAAGCAGGTTTAGAAAAAGGTCCATTTCTTTCTGTCTGTATGTCTCTCACTCTCTTTCTCTCCAGGGTTGCCATTGTTTAAAAGTAAAATTATTGTACCGTCACTCAAAATTATGGATTCAAAATTGTCGTGCAACATAAACCAAATGCTACAACAATAAATTCATCAGTTTAACGCTTATGAAAATGTAATAGTATTGATGTTTATGGTATCCACTTACAAGACTGATGACCTCAATCAGATTACAATTTTAGTACTTATGTTTCTCGCACTATTCATCTGAAAGTTCATCATCCTCCACAACTCTTGCAGTATTAATCAAATTTGTTGTTGAGGAAACTTTAACACCTCGGTGGCTTGCAGATTTTCGGACCTACCACATTCTTTCATAAGCTGAGACAACCGAATAAGTCCATTTACCGACTGTTTCTAATTTTGATTTTTATTAAACCTAGTTTGGAAAAAACGCTTTCACAGGAAGTGTTTCTGTGGGGCAATGAAATCGCTGATAATGCAACCTCCACCAGTTCTTTGAAATCTGGACACATGTGTTTAATAGCACTCCAGAAACTATTCTTGTGCAAGCCTGTGGTTCTAACTACTTCATACTCAGAGTCTTAGGTACAAAAGGAATTCAGGAGGCTGAAGTAACAGTGAAAGCTTTTCATGCTGCTACTGGAGTTCCACATTCTTTCCATGAAGTAGCAAAATACGGAAATATTCAAACCAATAACAAGGAATATCTCGGAAATGGCTAATGCTACAATAAATTGTGTTAGTTTGTGTGTCTGAAAGAAACCCACACTTCTTGCATTGTAAGATTTTACTTAGGACTGTATAGACTTACCAGCTATGCAAAATAATACATAATTCATTCAAACGAAGAATATCTCAAAGGATATTCTAAGACAGTTTAAGTGTTATACAAATGTCTTAAGAGATAGTATGTTAATGAAATGGTTATAAGTTGTTCTGAGAAAATTAAACATTACGAAAAATATTTAATATAAAGGATGGTTAAGGGGTGGAGGATTTTCTTCAAAATATACGTACTTCATTCCTAAAAGATTCCTGAAATTGAAGTCAAGTTTGGTATTCGACTTGTTGATACAGATCTCTAAGGGAAAATTAATTTATTTAAGTATAGGAGTCCAAAAAGAATTAAATAGTACTTTTGTGTACAAACATCTGATATTATAAAGATATTTAAATAAAGGATCATTTTCAAAATTGCAAGGAGTGAAATACTTGGCATGGATAGTAAGATTTATGTTTGAAATTCAGTAGTTTGAAGTTAAGCCAAACAATTTGTTGTGTTGCACTCACATGAATTTCTCTACTCTTGTACTAACCATTCTTACAAACTCTTATTCCTATATCTTCTTCGTGTTTGTTGAGACAATCATTTGCAGAAATTATCTTATTGCTTATCTCCTTGTAGGTGTAAGGGAAATATGAGAACACAGTAGGCTTTGAGCGATAGTCAAATCTTTTAAAGCTTTGAGATTCTGTTCTCTTTTATCGGTTATGATGTAAAAAATGAATAATGACCTTCGATTTGACGAAAGTTTAAGTATTATAAAACTTATAGAAAAGATAAGGAAAATTTCCGAAATGGTTCGCTTCACAAGGAAAAATAAACCATTTGGACATAAATTGTGCGTTGTACATTTTTTGTACAGTAAGATTTGGTCTATTTCTTACGGTTTACCAGTTATGTAAAAGTCAACAGTACTATGTAGGTTATAGCCAGAAAATTCAGAATATATATTTTATTTGCCATAAAATATTTGAAACATATGACATTTTAATGAGTGACATTTTAATCAGTGACATTTTAATGTCTAGAAGATAAAAATGTTCCACACATTTTCCATGTAAAGGGCAGTTTAAGGTGGAGTAATTTTCTACACAATCTCGTGTCGCATCCTTGAGGCATATTAAACTTAAATACCAACTTTGGTTTTTAACCGACTTTTCGTTTTTGAGTAATGCTGTTCACAGATACCTACAGATGGTCCTTTTTCTAAAAACGCGTTAATTTTTGGATTCAGGGGGCCTCAAAACATATATTTCCGGTGAAATCTCGACATCGGATTTTTACACTATTTCCCCTACTTGTTATACGTAGTATATAAGGTACACATTTAGTGAAAATGACTGAAAACGTCAGAAAATAATACTAATAAGTGGTGCATTTCCTTAACCACCCTGGTTTACCACCAATTCTGTCTTTCCCTAGCTCATTTTGCTGTTCATACCTGTAGACATAGTCATTTTGAAACAGTTTACTTCGCTTTGGGCAACAACAGACGCCAAAGTGAAATTAATTGTTTGTCGAAGTGGGGTGATTTAGTGAGGTGCAGGTGTTGAGTGCAGAATCACGAGGAGAATAATATATTGCCCCACCTGGCAGTGAAGACTGAAGGTATGAAGGTATCAACAGCAAGGCTCGCTCGTTAACATAGCACAAAGCACCTGATAGCTCAAGTTAACAGCTTGCTAGTCACTATCTCTTTCTGTATAGTGTAAGTGCATATCTGAGAGAGGAAAGACTGACTATTTATTTGAGATATTCTTGAACTATGTTTAGAACCCACATAATGACGTCTTATTATACTGGATTACTACAAATGATTTGTTCGTTTACAAAACACTACATTTTCCAAAGCACAGTAGAATCCCGAAATAGCGTGGTGGTTGTGGGCAGTGTTGCCATGTCTGCCGAAGTAAAAGCAGAAGATTTGATTTGAAAAAAGCAGGAGAAAACAGTGGATTTTTTAACAGGCAATTTTGCTTAGTGTATAGGTATTTATGACATTAATAATAATAATAATAATAATAATAATAATAATAATAATAATAATAATAATAATAATAATAATAATAATAATAATAATAATAATAATAATAATAATAATAATAATAATAATAATAATAATAATAATAATAATAATAATAATAATAATAATAATAATAATAATAATAATAATAATAATAATAATAATAATAATAATAATAATAATAATTTGCAAGATTAGCAAATAAGAAGTTTAAGAATTGGTGGCGTGTAATGTAGGAACTTTGATGGTGCAGTCAAAAGTAGGCGGAACTTATGTTGATATAACATTGGTGACTTTGTTTCTTATCTTTCACGTCTAACAATCTTACAGAAGTGTTTTATTGTGATCGATTATGGGCGGTTTGTAGTGGCTGAGGACTGCGCTCGTATTTTGCATACTTAGCGAATAAGTTTATAGATGGAGAGAAAGAGACCATTTATGAATCCACTACTTCTATTACAAGGTCAAATACAAGTTAAAATATCTCGGTTACTGCATGCTAACGACAGGAGCTAGAGGGACAGTACACCAAAAAAGCAACTTGATCAATTTTGGGTAGCTTATGGTCTGAAAGAAGGAAAAAAAAAAAAAAAAAAAAAAAAAAACGCCTGCTGTGTATAATAGCAATCATGGCAATCAGAGGAACAATTCTCATCGTGCGAATTCATTTATACTCATAATCAGTGTATTTATATATTTATTTAGCAAATGCATTGAAATTACAATGTAATAATTTAACTGCATTAATTTTTTCAGATATTACTTAAATTTTAATATGCAAATATTGATACCTGTTATTTACATTTCCTTGAAATTAATTATTACTAATTTAATGTGTTATAACTCGTTTTATTTAATTGCAATTTTTAAAAGTGCATTAAATATATATTCGAATAGTTAATTTTGTTGTGCTAAAGTTCAGAAACATTAATTTTATATTCTCGAACAGTTGAAAACTCACTTCAAATAGTTCATTTGTTAACCTCCATTAAATCTGTGAGCCAACTTAACTGGTATTGTCTATACTCACACGCACCTACGCATACCCTGAGATGAAGATCCTGTAGTTCATCAGCGTAATTCACTGTCAGCAAATTCATCCAAGATGGCATAAAATTAATTACACACATCAATTGTTATATTTCCTAGTATTCCATTGCATTTAATTTTGCTCCATTTGTGATTCTGGTGGTGTGGACGATGAGGTGCTAAGTCTAAATTCAATCTTAATACAAATTAATATCTGAGTGCTAACTGCAAGTAACAGGGACGGACGAATGAAGTGATGGTATAACATAACCACACTGCCCATTTCAGTCATTAAGTACATATGTAAAAGGTTAAGCTTCATACATATTATTTATCTGGCAACCTTTTATAGCAAAAAGGATAAATTTCAAACTCCAGATGTCGGGAAAACACATTAAAGAAACAACAAAAAGGGAACGAAAAAGCCCCGCAGTTACAGAATAGAAAATCAAACAGAAAAACAAGTTTACTGCAAGCTTAATACCATTATTATTATTACAAATTGAACTGATTCATATTCTGTGAAAATAAAATACCAATTTGCAAGATATAACATGCAAAGCTGTAAAATGATCATAATGGAAAGCTGTGTTAATTAACACGCGTTTTATACGTGACTCATAAAAATAAATAATGGACAAAAATTCATTAGAACTGCTTCCATGTGATTCTTTTTCCCTGTTAAATGCGAATTAATGTAAATGACACAGTAGAAAAACTAGAAACGTATCTATGAAAGCTATACGGTTGCTTTTGAATATACTCCTATGCTGTAGTAGCTGATAATAAATTAAGAGTTTTAGCCATTAGGGAAAACTCAAAGTGTTTAAAATAGCTGACTAAATGTTTGGTTTTTGTGATTGGGGACGTTTGAATGTAATCCACAAATTTAGTTTTCTGCTAACAGGTTCTAAAGGTACCGAGTGAGTCAAAAAGTTCCGAACCAACTGCAGGGTGTTTTACGTGTCCGCATCCTCGGCGCTCGTTGCCGTCTGCCGCTATCATACAAACGTGCGGATAACACCACACATTTTCTCGTAAAATTACTTTTAAAGACTTTACTCACCAACTTTACATAAGGACATGCTGAAACTGGCCACCATCGTTGACCATGCATTTTTGGCACTTCTTTAGGAAACCATCCATTACTCGTCGTACTTCACATTGAGAAATGCTGGCAATTTCTTGGCGGATATTTTCTTTTAATTCTCCCAGAACTAGATGTTTTAAATTAACCCAGAGATAGAAATCGCAGGGGGTTAGGTTGGGGGACCGAGGGGCTCACAATTCTCTACTAATAATTCTGTCCTGAAACATACTTTCAATTGTGATCGAAGTCGGTCTGGGTGGCCCAGTTGGTTAGACGCTGGCCTACTACTGGTCGACAAGATTTTTTTCACAAGAAATCTGAATAGTGAATCTAGTGCATTTTTTCATCCTGAATTCAGATATGTAGTCAGAATTTTCCCATCAGGCATAGTTTTTCTGTGAAAGCTACTTTTCAAAATATGATTTTAGCGTTTTCTTTGACCTGTCATAGGAACCTTTACCTCATATGTAGCTATTTTACTCAAGCCGTATTTATTGAAAGTATTTGTAATATCACGCTGAAGTACCACAAAACAAGACTGTGCAGGTTCATTTATGTTTAGACATGCTCAGACCTGTCTGGCATTGTGATGTGTCAGTAATGAGCTGACTGTGACATTGTTCACTAGTGAAATATTTCCTTCCTTTCTGTTTAGAAGTGTATTGTGTATGTTGTGCATGTTGTATTTCAGTGCTTAATGTTTTCATCATGCCAAGAAAGTGTGTAAATCATGCAGATAATTTCTGCTATATTTGTGGTGAGCTGACCTTCAAGTCTCAGAGGCGAAATATGACCCCACTTGTAAAGAAGTGTAATCATCTTTACTTTGGCTGTTAAGTTGGTGATTTTGATAAGAGCTGGGCCCCAAATACATGCTGTGTTTCGTGTGTTAGACTGCTGACTGGGTGGAAAAATGGTACACATCATATGCCATTTGCAATTCCCATGATTTGGAGGGAACCGAAGGATCATTCAACTGACTGTGATTTTTGTTTGACAAATATTAAAGGAATCACATCTAAAACAAAATATACAGTTAAGTATCCGAATTTGCAATCTGCATTGAGACCTGTCTTACACAGTGAAGAGTTCCCCGTACCACAGTATATGTAGATACAACCTTAAGTGATAACTCTGATTCTGACCTAACTGAAACTCAAAATGATTCAGATGAAAATAAAAATGATCTTACATATGAAGCCAGTAGCTGTTCATCAGAACCATACTTTCCCAATCAGCAAGACCTTAATGACCTGATTCGGGATTTAAATCTGTCTAAACTGCAAGCTGAAATTTTAACTTCCAGACTCAAAGGGTGGAATTTACTCCAAAAAGATGTAAGAATAAGTAGTTATCGTAGCCGCCATAGTGTTTTCAAAGAATACTTCTCTGAAGAATATGGTGTTGTGTTTTGTAATAACATTTGTTCACTTATGGAAACTCTTGGGCATCAACACCGACCAGATGAGTGGCGATTGTTCATAGACTCCTCTAAAGTAAGTTTGAAGGCTGTGCTGCTACATATTGGCAATGAACTCCCATCAATACCAGTAGCGCATGCCGCTATGAAAGAGACATATCAAAATATGAAACTAATTTTAGAGAAAATACAATATGGAAAATATGAATGGAATATCTGTGGTGATTTAAAGGTCATTGCTTTATTGCTTGGTTTGCAACTTGGGTTCACCAAATTTTGCTGTTTTTTATGCGAGTGGGACAGCAGAGATAAGAAGTCTCACTACATTAGAAAGTCATGGCCAAAACGTGAATCTCTTCTCCCTGGCCAGAAAAATGAGGCATGTGTCCCTTTAGTGAATCCTGAAAAAAATTTTTACCTCCATTGCATATTAAGTTAGGAGTTATGAAAAATTTCGTCAAAGCTATGGATAAACTTTCTGATGGATTCTTGTACTTGAAATCGAAATTCCCCAAAGTCAGTGATGCTAAATTGAAAGAAGGAGTTTTTATAGGACCACAAATCCGATCCTTAATGGCTGATGAACATTTCGAGGGACTGTTAAATCCACTGGAGAGAGCAGCCTGGCAGTCTTTCAAAAGTTTATGATGCAATTTTCTTGGAAACCATAAAGCAGAAAACTATCGTGACATAGTGGCTGATCTTCTGCATTCTTATAAAACTATGGGATGCAACATGTCTTTAAAGATTCACTTCTTGGACTCTCACTTGGACTTCTTCCCCGAAAACCTTGGAGCTGTCAGCGATGAACACGGTGAGCGTTTTCATCAGCAAATTTCTACGATAGAGAAGAGGTACCAAGGCAAGTGGAGTTCCAATATGCTGGCTGACTACTGTTGGACTAAAATGAGAGACGTTCCAGATCCAAAATATACCCGAAAATCACTATCTACCACTTTCTAGGTAAGTCAGAATCAGTAGTTATAATTTTGAGTTAACTAGCTAGTTACGGATTTTTTAGAATATTATAAAAATTCAAATGAATACCACACAAAACTCCTGCCCGATGCGGACAAACTGTAATTATATTTGAATTTAGCACGAAAAATACTTTTAGAATCTGTTATTTTAATTCTTGTGAAAGAGAAAAGGTTAATTTTTGTAGACCAGTATATATCAATGTCGCGGGTTCAAATCTGGACCAGACCGTTGGTTTTTAACCGTGCTAAAAACGTCAGATCCATGTCAGTAGATTTATTGGCATGTAAAAGAACTGCTGCGGGACAAAATTCTGGCACACCGGCGATGCTGATGTGATCCTGGTAATTGACAGTGTCGTTGAAAAAAAAAAAAAAAAAATGTATGTTAATTCTCTAAAAAAATGAGCAAAATTGTATTCACGTATGTGCGGGCATCGAAAAGAATTAGCCTTTTAGCTCAGAACCTAATATTGTTCATGAAGTACAATGAAGTACCCATTTACCTTCGGCGACAATCATGCGCAGAGCTATATCGTCTTCCCATGGACAGGCTGTTACTAATTTAAGCATCACGTGCATGTGCTTTTTATCGACAAAGACTCCAAGAAATCGCGTTGTCCAAAAATGTAGCAGTTTGGAAATACTATGAAAGACAAGTCTGTGAAGTACTAGTCCGTGAACGCATAACTACATGTTCCTAAGTCAGGTCAATTTCAAGAGTTCTTAGTGGAAATCCAATGTGTGCAAGAATTAATGTATAAATAACTGTCCAACTCAGGTGGAATAGCTCACCATGTGAGTGTAATAAAGAGCTTCCCCTCTTGCAACAGGCTTCATTCAACCTAGTTAATGGAATCTGCTTGAACATTTACGGCACCTCTCATCTTTCTTATGCATGTGCTCGTTACTAATAAACAGGAATTCGCAGTATAGATAACTAAATGTTCTTTCACACCTTACATGTTCAACTAAGAATAGTTTCTAATTAATAAATAATGATAGGCTTTGTGCATGCTTGTAATAAATAGAGTACAAATCGTTATTACTCATTAGATTTCGGTTTTGTTTATTTGCAGGAACATGAAGTGTATGTTTATTATGCAGTCCTATAATCGAATTTTTGGGCCAAACGAGATGTGGAGGATGCAAAAAGTATTGTATTCTTCATGTAATTAGCTCCGAAGTTGTATGCCACCATTGTTTGCATTATGACTAAACATACAGTAGAGCTCGTATTAATTTACATGGTGAGCCATGGTTTCCTGGCGCATAAAGCAAGGTTTTGACAGCGGCCTTCATTCTATATTCTGTTGCCATTTATTCCGCCGACTGTCGACCGGCCATTTTAATGTGATGGGCACGCGTTGAAGGTTTAGTGAATCACGCAGCTGTTGTTTGACAACCAAGTACTAATTCTTTAAGCAGTGTAAAGGAATTAATTAAAACTTCTCGTTTTCTTCTTCTGTCTTTTGTTTAGTTTGATATAGCAGTTGTTTTAACTTATAACATTAATAGACCGCCCCGTAAGGTAATGGTAGCGCGCGGAGGACCCGGGTTCGATCTTCGGTACCACCTGGGGATTTTTCCCCTGCTGGGAGGTCTGGCACGGGGTGAACTCAGCCTCATTAGGTCCCGGGGCCAATTGAAGAGCTACTTGAATTAAGAAGTAGCAGAAGGCCGTATAATTGGCTGGGAGGGTTCGGGATATTGACCACGTACCACCGCACCAATGACGCAGAGGTGGGGGAAACAGCGACTGGCGGCAAGCCTTGGCCCTTCATGGCCTGTTGCGCTGGGGTTATAAAATTAATAACTTCAAAAGAAATGGCAGAAAGATGATAATCTCCATACTGTGACGTCGACGCTAGCCGCGGCTCAAAAGAAAGCTTAATGTTGGCTACTTCATACCACTGCTTGTAATCACGCGCCCGACGACATTATAGCGGTCAGAACAAGATGGACAATGAGTGCGGCAGAACAAAGCGATTCCAGACTTTGAGAAACGTGTAACTTCCGACTTGTTTAAGATAAACTTGAAGAAAGGATGTATCTTCCAGGTAATCCCCGGTAATTTTCTGCCGCGTCGGGACGCCGAGAGAAGCGAACTTTTGACGGGAGACTTCAGGCATGAAACCAATATAGATGGAATAACCTAGGGGTTGGTGTGAAGCATGCCTTCCAGCCACTCAGATAAAAGTGAGAGGACAGAGAGAGAGAGAGAGAGAGAGAGAGAGAGAGAGAGAGAGAGAGAGAGAGAATGAAACAATGACACGAAGGCTTAAGTTGCCTTCAGAATGTGAAAATTGCATCTATTGAACCAGCTGCCTGCAAAATATCACTCTTGGTTGACACCCGAAATACAACATGCTGTCAAAAACAATCCAAACTGAATACTACCGACACTGTTACACACACTGAAACTGTGCACTGTATGAGTATTTCTTGTGGGTGAAATCTGATATTACAACTTGGCTCTTTTCAAACAAAAGGGGAAGCGTATTCATCGAAGCATTATTGTGGATAAAATTATACATATTAATATTTTATTATAACATTTTAATAAAATTTCGTTTATGGTATTCCTGGTAGTTAGCCGCTGTGAGGCAGTGTAAGGGGTTAAAAGTACGATGTACTTAAAAGTGACTTGTTGAGCCAGTTCTCCCCATCTATGTCGCACAACTTCGTTTCAATTCATATTTCCCATTTGTCCAGGTTTCGGGCACACAGGGGGCCCCACCCTAGGAAGGTTTTATTGTATATCCTAATAATAAGGTTGTGGTTCCTAAAACCCAGATTATTACAGGTTGCCGAGGTTATCAGCATTAAATAGTACACCTAGTTATTGAAACAAAATGAAACACAAACATGGGGAATTATTTGTTCTCTTGTTATATCAGCTGTTAATTTGTAATTCCTGGAATTAGCATGACAAAAATCATAAAACGGGTAGGTACCATGGATTTGGAAGTCACCTTTATGATGATTTAATGACTCATTTTCCCAAAAGTTTATTTCAGTCATGCCATTATTTTCTAACCTATTTAGAATAATATATTTCTTTTTGTGATGTTCTGATTCTGCTAATGATAGCGCGAGTGTTGCTAGCAGCCGACTCTTTTTGTTTTTACTCTTAGTTCGGAATTAATTATAAAAACGAAGAGCGCTAGCGTGTTAAAAATAACAACGGAAAGAGACAGATGAGTCGTAAAAACTGAAGGAGGGTAAGTATCATATTGTTGATGTGTAAAAAATGTTAAATTTTTCCCTTAATAGTAATGGCGAACTCAGTTGAATACCGCAACATGTGGTCAATGTGAAACAAAAAGGTATGACAGAAACTCTGCTTCATTAAATTGCAAAATTCAGATTGAAAGTGCTCCAGTAAACAGGAACGCGGTCCATTTATTATTCATTTTTATTTTTCCAACTTGGGTGCATAGACTTTGATTGGAGAATTGAAAGGTGTCCTGCATGATTTTATTCATTCTTTCGTTCTATGTCTCTCCGAGAACATTTTAGATGTTTTGGATGCAAAGCTAAAGGACACATAGGATTTAAATACACTGATCTAAACCTGAAACATATGTCAGTATTGTAATGTGAACATCACCTAAACCATTTCAGCTATAATCATAATTTTTGCAGTACTTATATACTTTGTTCAGAGTCTTTAGAGACAGTGGAAAGGAGAGAAAGGAAAGGAAAGAACATCGCGTGGTCGACGCGTGTATAGGAACCAAAACAACCCAGGCAGAGGTGCAAGGTTTATGTAGTTATTCTCTGGCGCACAACAGAGATTGCACATAACTCTTAAACCTGTATAAATATGTGGCAGTAGTGGAAAACAGGCAATGCATATCCTGTCACTTATAAAGCAAATTCCTCGCCTATAGGACGTAGAAAACCAGTACATAAGCAGACGGTACACACTATTAGATATTTAGAACGATACAGCTCCAACAAAGACGAAATGCGATGAAAAATAAACCGATCGTGAATCTTATAAGATTTATGTCGTCTTCGAGGATGAGGAGGAAGCAGAAACAGAAGCTACAAGATGCTAAGATTAAGTAAATGCCAATGTACGTGTTTATGTCAATATAAATAATGTTTCGCTGTTCTGCTTGTACTTCCTTCCTTCGTTCTTTTTGTGGAGATAGCATGCGGTACCAACTGTGTTGATATATGTGTACATAATTACGAGAAATAAATAAAAGTAATGTTATCCAAATAAATATGATTATATACTCTAGTTATTTATAGTAAATGTATTTATCTCCCAGCGTGAGAGAAAGCTGTTAAGGCAATCACTGTTAAGTGCATAAATAAACAAGGCTGTGGAATGACGTAGAAGGTACACAGTTCAAAGCCCATTTGTAATGTAGATAACTCGATGTTGGGTTTGTTGACGAAATGTGAACGTAAACCCACCTCACACTTCGATGCGCTACACAGTCCAAACCGTGCATTTCCAAACAGGTGTTCCGAAATTTTAAAACCAGCCAGTTTGCCATCCCGCACTACATACTAAGCGTTGTCGGTGTTTTGGGGACATTCTGTATATATCTGTGTGGGCATGTAAGTTTTTTTGTAAAATATGTCCTTGCAGAGGGACCCTAATGCGCTAAAATTGTAGCATACCTGGTTTTTAATACCTTAATATAATGTTTGAACGCTTTGCCGTATTACGGCGTATTGCTTGCCCTGCACTGTGCTAACCCTAACCGTTTTTGTTCTCCTTCCAAAGCGCTTTCTTCCCTTCTGCTGGCTAAACAGTGACACGAAGTCTTTGTGCATATCTTGATGCGTTGCGAGAGTACATGTTCCTGTTTTAGAGATGTTAGGCTGTTATAATTCCAAAAGGCGTTATTTAGCACACAGAATCTTCGTTGATGATTCTAAGGTCATAAATTCCTTTAGAGCAGTGATACATCAATTTATGGACAGATATTCCTGAGCCCGTGAGAAGCGGTTCTTGATCTTGTGATAATATTGTAGGAATTGTGGAAATGTGTGAAAGATTTAATGATTTGGAGCAAGGTTAGAACGATTTCTTATTGACAGCATTGGTTTTTAATCCCCTTAAAATGTTTATATAAATAATTCAAGTAGGTAGGAAACATTGGAATTGCATTTGTTGTATAAGGCACCTTGGACATCGTAAAACCTGCCCGCATGCTGAAAAATCAAGACCGTCGAAATATTTCACGAGACAGATAGAGTGTAATTTGTGATGGTGAGGATATGACGACAGAGATGATGACAAGGATGATAATATTCATATTTCCCCACTTGAAACAGGCATAGCTGGGGATATATAGCCCATTGCTACACGATAAATGTTGCAAGCAGTTATCAGATGGCATCGCCATCCAATTAGTACTGATTACCTGGTGTTTGTTGAGAAGAGATGATTGCCTCCGAAAACAATCGGATAGACGGTTGACAACCCTTCCAGATTATCAATTGCAATTAGCCACCGCACTGGGCTATGGGCCACTGCATCGTCACAAAAAGGCTTTTATACCCCCGATATGTTACCTCCCATTCTCTCCTTCCAACATCCATCGATTCTGGCATTATTTGATTTCTGTTGATTTTGGAACAAAAAATGTGTACACCACAGAAAGTATGGAAACAATTGTAATGAGGATTCAGTGCGCAGAGAGTTACGAGCTTTTATGTTGTACATTTATAGAGGTATTTCGTCTATGTCATTTCGGAACGGATCCAACATCAGTCGTTTTGTACTAGGTATTGATTCCATTGTAGTGCAAAATAAACTCTATTCCAGCTGCCCTAATTGCACTCTTTCCTGTATGTCATTCTATCTCATCCAATTTAAAGCTACTCATTATCTCCTGAGGTTTTCTCTATTCGTGAAGCTTTATTTTGTATCTCTCGAAACCCGGAACACTAAATCTGCATATTTGTATTAAACATTCAATTAACAGAATTTTGTGTACAGAAAATCTCTTTCGCTGGTTACCAAAGAGAATATCGCTGGTTGACAACCGTGAAGGTTTTCCATTTAGGGAGCATTAACTGATTGCTTAAGGGAGATACTAAGTTTTTGTTGTAAAATCAATGGAATGACTTTGCAATCAGTGCAGTTATAGTGCTGTGAAGCAGAAAGATACATTTCCAATCGCAATGATTCCCTCGCGGGGTAATATCTATCGATAGTAAACAATTTCACACTTGAAAGCACGTCTCAGAATAACAGCATCCGCATTATGGCATGGTCAAGGATAAACAAGAAATTACTACACACAGCTTGTGTTTTGAAAAACACCAGCAGTAAGTTTGTTGGCATAAATAAATAATAATTACCATCTAAAGGTTACTTAAACCCGGGGCATAAAGTACTTATAATTTGTTACTCGCCCTTGGGGTATTATCTCTGATGTGAGATTCCCTTGTGGTCTACCGGGAAAATACGAATCGGCTGGGGAATTTAATGCCATACTGGCAAGTTGGCCATGGTAGCTTAGTGGTTAGAGCAGCCGCTCCATAAGCGGAAGATCCGTGGTGCAAATCTCGGCTGTGGCATTGAAATTTTCAGCCCTAATTCCACCTCTTAATTATTAAACATATTTATTCGTATAACATAATTGCAGCAGTAAATTACATGGGAGATAGCTGATTGCCTGTGGAGTAAATGTGGATTTGTTAGCAGACATCCACAATAAAGCTAAAGATGGTACTAGAGACTAAGTTTAAATTTAATTTTCCTATAATTTACATACTTTTAGGTATTCTACATAGTTCAAGCAAATTATCTTACGAAACAAATAGGTGTGTCTGAAGATTGTATATGCATACATCCTGTCCAAAGTTCAATTGAATTGCAACCTATAACACTCACAGATGGAGAATGGGGGTTTAGGGAAAAGAATGACGTGTTCGTAAACAATAAATGTACCAAAAGTTAACGAATGACAGTAGTTATCTTTGTAGCTGTGCTCGGAATTCAGATCGATGCCGTAAGTATTCATTGCTTCGCAGATAGCAATACGACTGACAGCACGGATATTTCATCCGAGTCACTCCGACTCCAGGCCAGCAACGCCACACAACGAATTTGTTACCTGTCAAGAGATTTTTGAGCAATTTCACTCTCTTGAAATTAATATTGCTTTTCGGTTTCTGCCAGTGTGATCTTGGGTAAAATAATGAAAATTGAGTTAACCTATATAGCACTTAACTTCTTTGTGGCACATGTTGGGAATAGTTGCTCTGCTTTCTATTTGCTACACTTCATTTTCCAATCATTTTGCTGAATGTTTAATACACTCGGAACGCTCAAGGATTTCTACAGAAGCATCGGAAATGCCATGCATTCCCTTAAAACCTGAATACGTGGAAATCAAAACTGAAATAATTGAACTGCACAGTTAGTTCATTCCATTGTTGACCGCAACAGTACTTAGGTGCCCTTTTAACTTTCTCCACTACGTATAGTTAAGTAGGGGAAGTATTGTATTCCACCCAAAATCTCTATGTCGAGAAGTGTGTGTGTGCGTAGGCGTGCCTGTGAATAGCGGAACTCAAAGGCCAAAAGTCTTACAAAGCAAGGATGGTATTTAAGTTTAATATCTTTCAGGAATGCGACACGAAGATTTTGAAGAAAATTCCTCCACCCTAAACTACCATTTACATGAACAATTTTGATTTTATCGAACATGGCTCTGACCATTTTGATTGAAATACCATATGTTTGAGATATTTTTATGACAGATGAAATGTATATTTTGTATATTCTGGCTATAGCCCACGTAATCCTGTTTATTTTTTATGACTTTTTGTATAACTGGTAAACCGTAAGAGATACACCAAATCGTGCCACACAAAAATGTAGATTTCCTTAAAACAGCTAATTTCTGTCCATTTTTTTGTGGAGTGAACCATTTCGGAGATATTCCTTATTATTTGTCGTACAGCGACAAGCTTTAAAAGATCTGTCTGTCACTCAAAGCCTGCTATAGGCCATTACAAGGCATTTGATTTTCACATTACTGCTATAATGAATTGGTAATTGGTGACATACATATTTCTTGTTCTCTTAAGTTTAGAAGATACATACTAGTTTGTGGAAATATTAGTAAGATATTTTTGTATCCAGGAATAGTTAATTACGATTTATTGAAACGTATACATTGTAGTGCTTTTATAATGGTGATATTTTCGCTGACAACACGTTTTCTAACCTTATTTTTATGAAAGAACATACGTATTGTCATTGATAAGCAACAGAATGGGGAATAATTCTTCACCCTACAATCTGATTTGTAAAGAATGTAGACCAAATTAAGGAGGTTGATAAGGAGAAGTACTTTATGAATCTTGCACTAATTCTTATTTAAGAGACAGATACAAAGTTTTAAATTGAAAAGTGATTGGTCTACTTTTTGGTGCTCGTGGAATGATCACTAATTGAGTGTTAATTTGTTCCGACGCTTTGAATTGCAATTAAAGTGTTTTGGAAGAATTTGTTTACAAATTATGCTACACTAAATTAAGTAAATAAATAAATATTATAATTCTAAAATGTTTACCTGTCCGAGTTCTAAATTGCATAATAACTTTGTACATTATTATACGTTATCTGTTAATTTTTTACGCTATACGATGTTTGATCCGTTATCATTCATATTTAAAATTATCTTTTCCTACAGATCTATTAGCAGTCTTTATGACTACCATAAAACATGACAGTTATCCAATTACTGGATTTTCTCTCATATTCCCCTTGCACTTACGAAAATACTAGCAATAATTTCTACATCTGTTTATCTCGGCTGACATGTAAAGGATAAGTGTCTGTAGGAATAGTACAAGAGTAGAGAAAGTCATGTGAGAGTACTACATCATATTTTTTTATTTTTCTGTTACATCGCTTTGACTCTGGTCATATTCGACTGTAGAGTTGTAGATCGGTGTGTGGTGGACAGTTAGCTTTCAAGGTCTCATCCATTTCCCACACCATGTTACTTCGTCACGAGTCCACAGACGGAGTAGTGCAGTGCAAATTGTGACAGGTAGATGGCACTAGGGTGCCATCCAACATATCTGCTTTTATTATCTAAGGATAGATGGCACAGCATTTGCTATTACCATATATTTTTCATTTTTACCACTGTTTTAAACTTAAGATGGAACTTTGGGGTGGTATTCAATATCCAATTCGGTACTTACCTTGGCGACAGAGCGAAATCACGAAAACCTCAATCAGATTGGCCAGTCCACGGGATTTGAGTCCGGGACCTACTGAATGCAAGCCATAGATGTTACTACCTGAGCACTTGGTTCAGATATCTTGTAGGTGATTATGAACATGTGTGCAGATTTTTTTTCTTTAAGTTGGAGCTGAGAGTTTTAGGTTCCAGTTGTAGCTCTCAAACATTGCCCACACAAGGCTTGTGTGTTTAAAAACACCAACAGAAAGTTTGTTGGCATAAATAAATAATAATTGTGTGCAGAAGTCAAAGGTTTTCAAAGTACTTGTGTAAAACATTTAGACTAAATTTGACTTAATATTTAAGCACTAGGTAAGTAAAATAACTAACCAGATATTGAAGGAAAAAAGTGTAACTTACTATATGACAATGCAATCAAGCAATACTCTCGGAGGAAGAATTTCATATACGGTATATCTGATGCTTAAGATCAAACAATCTGAATTGAGGACGTAAATATATTTAAAATATTAATTTCTGCATCTTCCAAAGATAAACAAAAACGTTAACTACGATTAACGTGGAAAACTTTTGTAATTTTACCAGTTATACGAAAGCCATTAAGAGTAAACGGGACTACATAAGCTATAGCCAGGAAATTCAAAATATACTTTTCATTTGCCAGAAGAATATCTTAAATAAGCATATAAGATTTTAGTCAAAATCGTTGGATCCATACACTCACGGACCTTTCTCTCAAAATGCCTTTTTTAATTAAGGAGGTCTCAACATGTATATTTGTGGTGAAATCTCGCCATCGAAATTTTGGGTCGAATACAATACTTCCCCTTCTTATACTATACGTAGTAGAGAACGTAATAAAGCTGTGTGTTTGCTATGTCAAAAGGAAATTTACGTAACGTAATCACAAAACCAACTCATGTTTCACTTCAATTCGACCACTGCGGAAACTTACCTTATTTGTGAAGTGTGGAAACGTAAACAACCGGTGAAAGAGGTGGCCAGCATTTGGTAAGTGGAAGGAGCAAGTAATTGCATTCGTTTCTCCCCTCTTCCCCATGCCTATTTTAGACTTAAGGTGGAACTTTGGGTCGTAGTGTTAAATATGCAATCCGGTATTTATCTTAGCGACCGAGGGAAACCATGAAAAAACCTTAGGTTGAACTGAACCCAGGACCTCCAGAATGCGGACCAAAAACGTTACCGCCTGAGCCATCCCACTTGGTGTAGATAATGATTTTGATTAATGTAATGCTCCAGGTTGCTGTCCGTGAAGAAATGAATGGTGACAAAGCAAATGTTTGTTTAGTGTCATGTCAGAGTAACGCCGTCACTCATATCTCGATGCTTTTAGTAACTAAAATTCTTGGTAGTGGAAAAATATAAGTGTGCAACACGTACACAAAACCCTTTCATTTTGGAAGTCACTTTCGGCTCGAATTAAAATTTCTCATCGTGTTCAAAAAAGGCTGTTTTTGAACTTCTTATACAAATGTGACGAGGGCGGCTACCTCACAGCACTGTGACATTCGAGATGCCGTCGGCTGCCGGCTGGTTTACAAGAATTTTCGAGAAAATGTGTATTTTCAAGAGAATTCGCTAGTTTCCAACATTTTTACAAGTTAAGTGTTGAGAAAGTATTTAGTGAGTGTATCTTCCAAGCCAGTGGTTGTTGTTATCAAGGTTCACGTCGAATTGTACATAATTTGTGTTAACGATAAAAAACGGAACTGTGTTTTTGTGGTTCAAATTTAAAGGAAATAAAGTGGCTAAAAGGTAACTGGACTTTTCATTTGTCACAATATCGTATATAAATTATGTCTATGAGTTGTTTTGTTATTAAATTTTTGAGATTGCAGAGGACTTTTTACAGATATTTGGTTAGAAGGTTTAACATATTCCGTTTTGAATCTTTAGTTTTATTAAATGTATTTATGCATTTTCCGGGAACGGATAGGAAGCGCTGGATGCTTTGAGTAGTACCTCCAACACACTCCAGGGAAATTGAATAACAACAGATAAAGAAATTACGCACAACATGATTTGTAAACAAGTTGGAAAGACCTTTGCTGCTGATATTGGCAAGCGCTACTACAAAATTACTAAAGCCACACCCGTGCACGCTTGATGCCAACCTCTGAACAAATAAGACCTGGCTGCCCTGAAGTTAAACAATTAATCTGAACTGTCAAGAAGGTGTTTATCAAGACTCGAAAACTCCAAACTGGGTTTAAACATTTACCTTGAAACTCCGGCAAGTTCCTGTGCTTCCCATCTGGCGATGACATGCAGAGGTATGCTGCGTGTGGCAGCCATCAGAAATTCTGGGCCATTTTATATTAAGTGAACTGAAAAAGATATGTTTTCTATTTGGTAAGGTATGGTATGCTTTAAAACGCATTTCACAGATCTTATTGACACAGTTGTAGACATAATCCAAATACCGAGCGAGGTAACCATGGCAACGTTTGCGACTTGCATTTGGAAAGTCGTGGGTTCGAACCCTGTGGCCCGTAGATTTACTGTCATGTAAAAGAACTTCTCCGGTGCAATTGCGGCGCTGATATTGTCCTGGAATTTGTTAGCTTCGTTAATAAATAAAACATTATTACTTAAGAACCTTGTAATACCTCACAAAGACTTAAAAAAGATAGGTTATAGAGCATTCGAAATTGATGGCAAATAAACATAGAAAAAAATCATTTCGCACGACCTTGCCTGTTTATTGTATGTATTCATAACAAAAGCTAGATATTTTATCCACTTTAAATAAACTTAACGCATATTGGTGTAATTCTTTGAGACAGCGGATTTCCTTAAATATATGTGATTAGACAATATTCATAGATTGTAAAATAAATCCAATTTGGAAAAGCTCATACGCTATTTCCTCTACACACTCTTTGGAAACTATATGTGGGTGAAAATATGGATTTTCATAAATATTTTTAGCGTCCATACTTGATAGGCCGTGAATTGAGCATAAAGGTTGTATCCATCAGATTTTAATTTTAAGGGTTGTTGTGTTTGGGCACACGCGCGCGCTCTGCCATTCGTAGACTTTTTAATAATTATTTATAGAATGATCCTGCATTCGAAAGAACATAAGAATAAGATAAATCGATCTCTGGATACGCATTTTAGATACGCTTTGATAACAACTTCACATCTATTCAATGTCACAAGTATTGATTTTATAAGATGGAGAGAGAATTTAATGAAGAGGAATTTAGCTCCACACATCCTTATATCCTGGAGGAGGAAAGGAATGTAAACAAGACTTTACTTTGTGAAAACTCAAACTATATGAAAATTGTATGACAAGTTCATGTTTTGGCGTGCAATAAAAATGCAACTTCATTCTGAGATGTGCTCATACTTTACTGTGAAGAAAGTTTGCCGTCTGCTTCAACAAAGTTTTATAAAGGACCAGAAATTATCTTTACAAATTACACCATAAAATGTGTATATTAACAAAGTAGATAACAGAGTTTGTGTTTGTACGGTTTTTGTTACTAAACGTTTATAAAATGTGAAGATAAATTTATTAAAATTTCAGTGAAAAGAAAGAAAGCAGTGAAATAAAGTTGATATGATTGAGTGCAATATTTTTTTAGTGGCTATGAGTAGGACGGTGCGCAAGTGCGGAAATCTGTATTAAAATGAAAAGCTATATCGAAATGGACTTCATTTCAAGTATCTTCGGGAATCAAGCTACAGCTAAACCTGTATTTTGAAAGCCTTAGAAAGTGAGATACAAGCTGAAAAAAGTATATGTAGAGATTCAAGTAAAGGTGTATTTTAAATAAAAAAACGTGATTAATTCTCTATTTAAGTGTTTACATAATCATTGTTAATAATGGAATAGCACCCCCTTAAGGATAGTATTTATTTCGTAATTGGCAATTATTATGTGTTTTATTTTCAGTTTTATTTTTATGTAAGTTCAGTGAGTTTATTGAATAAAAAGGCCACTGTAAATGTTTTATTCCTTTGCTGTTATTGTTTGTGCAGAATAAATAGCAGTTGAAGCTTGAAATTGCCGTTAAATGTTTACCTTACATTGCTTGCTAAATTCTAGACAATTGAATGAGTAAACAAGTTTGTTAATAAAAGTATACGCATTAAATCTTTTCACTCTAAGCATGGAATAAATGGTTTTAGTCCCATCAGCATGTAACAGGATGCAAGGGAAAAGGAAATATGCATAAAAGAAGAAAGGAAGAAACAAGCAAGCGAGAATAAATAAACAAACGAATAAAGGAACGAACGAAATACGAACAAGCGAACAAAAAAAAAAAAAAAAAAAAAAAAAAGAATAAACGAATGAATGAACGAATAAACGAATGAATGAACGAATAAACAAATGAATAAATTAACGAATAAACAAATGAATAAATTAACGAATAAATGAATGAATAAATTAACGAATAAATGAATGAATAAATGAACGAATAAACGTATGAGTAAACGAACGAATAAACGAACAAATGAATAGTAAATGAATTATAAATGAATGAATAATGCATGAATAAAACAATACTGAATGAATAATGAATTGATGAATGAATAATGAATGAATCATAAATGAATGAATGAAGAATGAATGAATAATAAATGAATCAATAACAAATGAATGAATGAAGAATGAATGAATAATAAATGAATCAATAACAAATGAATGAATGAAGAATGAATGAATAATAAATGAATCAATAACAAATGAATGAATAAATAAACGAACCAATGAACACAATTATATCTACTAGACAAGATCAGTTGCAAAATTATCTTTCGTTATTATTTTAAATATTTGATCACGAGGGGTTCAAGGGCCCGTTGACAAGTAGGTCATTATGGGTTTAATCATGAAAATAACCATTTCGAAGTAATACGAAGAAATGTTAAATTCAGCTACAGCAAAACAGTGTCTGTTATCTTGTTCCCTCAACTTCAAATTATCCAAATTCCACTGTACTTATAACGGCATTCTTAAAATTTATTTCCATCCAATATGAACACACACTGAGTATGACCATGTTATGAAAACTTACCTGATATAACATACAAAACATTATTTTACATATTCAGCAAATTATATTCATTCTGTTGGTTATTAAAATTTTGAGAAGACATCTAAAAGCTTGTATTTAAACAAGATGCATTCTAACAATAAACTAGCGGAAAAAAACAGCAAGGAGGAAAGAAACATATAAGAGAGGAAATGCAAAATGAGAAATAATAACCGGAAGGGGTAACGCGGCGTTGGTTTGTGTGTTTAAATTAGGAGGGTTAGCACCATTTAACATGCAGGGACGTATTCAGTACTCCCGCCTAATTTGCGCTTTTAACCGCTGCTCCTAATATTTTAACAAAAATACTGCCATTCTTGTGGTGCTAGTTTTCAACGAATCCTGTGGTAAATATCTTTTTGTATAAAGAATGCACCATGGTAATACTTTATCCAAGTTTAAATGCTCTACATAACAGTGACGTTTCTTAGTATAGTGCTGTGGTAATGTTACCATAATCCTCCCAGCGCGAGAATGGGTCCTAACACAAACAATACACGTTTCGTGAACACTGGAGAAACTTTCCCTGTTCACCTCAAGAGAAGCTCAGTTATTTTTAACACACTTTATATTAGCTTCACTTGTATGTATGAAGATAAATAAACACACTGTTACAATATTCTGAAACTTTCACTAAACATCTTTGTTGCCAAATGGCAACAGTATGCAAAAGAGGGTTAAAATATAAAATGTAATTTTGAAAATTTCTATTCTGCAAGAAGGAGCTTTAACATAGAGGACACAGGTTATTGGGATACCTTTACCCACATTATGGTGCGATCTAGTTACATTTGGTGATATTCCATGTATTAGGCTGCATTAGTACCACCAACTGCTCGTAAAATATAACCATGGTACAGCTACGGCCATAGTTGGTGTTACTGTGCCTGTTACGTTACCAAGAAGGCCTTGCTTTTTACACTTGCTGCAGAGAAGTCAACCAATACATTTTAAAACGATATTCTGTTTAGACGTCGTACTAATTAATTAATCAATCAATCTGTGGACGCTATTGTATTGCTCGTGTTTGCGTGATTCTGTCTCGATTTGTTTAGAGCAGTATACGCTGTTACAGTTACTGCTGTTATTACTTTCTCTACTGGTAAGTAGGGGAAGTATTGTATTCTACCAAAAAATTCGATGTCGAGATTTCAGCGGAAATATATGTTTTGAGACCCCCTGAATCCAAAAACTAGCCTTTACATGGAAAATTTTTCGAAAATTTTGATTTTCTTGAAAATGGCTCTAACGATTTTGATTAAAATGTTATATGTTTGAGATATTTTAATGACAAATGAAATGTATACCTTGAATTTTCTGACAATAGCCCCTGTAGTCGTATTTACTCTGGACGATTTCTGCATAACTGGTAAACCGTTAGAGATAGACCAAATCATACTGTACAAAAAATGTAGATCTTGCTAAAATACACAGTTTATGTCTGAGTAAATTTTCTTGTAGGGTGAACCATTTCGGAGATATTCCTTGCTATGTGTGTGAGTTTCGGAAAACTTAGAACTTTCGTGAAATGGGTCATCGTTGTTCATTTTTTTATATGTTAAGTGTGCAAAGACAACAGAATCTCAAAGCTTTAATACATTTGACTATCGCACAAAGCCTAGTGTATTCCCCCTTGTACCTACAAGGAAATTAGCAATAAGATAAGTTGTACAAATGTTTATCTTAACTAACACGAAGAAGATATAGGAATAAGAGTTTGTAAGAATGGTTAGTACAAGAGTAGAGAAAGTCATGTGAGTGCAACATAGATTTTTTTAAAGGTATATATTACGATATTTAGCGTTCGGAAGTGATTTTGTCCAAAAGTGAACACGATTTACCGAAGACAAATGTGTGGTAACGATGTTCAAGCATTATTATCATTTGAAAGCATGTTACTTTCACCCTGTCATATTTGAGGTTAGAAATAATGTTTTTGTTGCTGGCAGTACTGTTTTTTGGCATAATTTCATCTGCAGTTTAGTGTAATGTCAGCAATAGTAAATCCTTGAGAACTGTCGATAAACTGTTTCCCAGTTTGGTTTTCATCTTATTTTCATAAATAATACAGAGAGGGAGGAAACATAAACGTTATTTCAGTGCACCAATAAAACAGTTTCCGCGATATAGCTTCCTTTACTATAATGGCCATATCGTCCTGTACGGAAATAATCCACAGCTCAGAGAGTTGAAAGCACTAAGCTGGCCACCTGACTATTCATCACCATATTGTTTATAATACAGACCTCTGTTTGAAAAACAGAAAGAAAAACAGCGCTTTGCCATTCTGGCTTGACTGCATGAAATAACACGTGACAATGACTGTGATCACCGATGATTGCTGTGAATTGTAACAGATTCATTATCGCTGTATCAGTAGCAGATTTTAGGCCATCAAGATAACATCAGCTTTTATGACCGTTCTTCAGCGTGTCGATGTATGTGCACATTGCGTTGGGGCAAAACTGCCATTCACCGAAGCCTTTCGTATTACTCATCCAGCTGGTAACACAGATTAACAAACGATCTGTAACTTTTCAGATCATTAAACCTTGTACGAGCAGCAGGACGTAATGAGTCGAAAAGGAAATTAAGGGTCTGTTTACGCAACGCTGTGCAAATCGCTAAGTTCTAATGACGCATTTCATTTTACCGAGGGTATCCTGCTGCTATCAATGGAGATGCTAAGAGACTTCTGAGATATGATTTACAGTTAAAACACGGGCTTCAAATAGGTTTGTAGAGGGGAGAATTTGAAGCTTTAATATCTGTTCCAATATGTTTTGAAAACTGTTCTCTGTGCGAAAAAGCATCTGTGACCCAACATATAACTGGTGATCTCTAGTGCGAGCTGAGTGGTGTTACCGCTAAATTTGCAGAGTTGTTAGTTAACATGGAATGTTTTAGCCCTTTATTTCCTGGTGTTGCATAGGTAAGAGTCCACCAACAACTAGATCATAGGAAAACAGCTTCATGAGGTAAGACGTATTGGAACGAAGAGCAAGTCTATCAGTTCGTGTGACGTCAGGCGAGATCCGTGTAATACCATGTTGCCTAGATAAACGGCGCTGGAAGTACGGAACTGGACGGTTCAGTCAAGTATAGCGCTCTTGATGATAATAACATGGCCAGTACAAGAGCAACCAAAGATTGGTTCTGTTATGAAATTAGCTAAGTCTAAATCCTGAATTACCTGCCAGTTCACAACCTAACATGCAGGCTTCCATTAAAAATCTCCCAGACGTTACGTCATAACATTGATAAACCAGTTAAAAAACAGAAAGTGTTGGTAAATGTTCAGTAATTTTGTTCTGTATAGCTCTCTTCTGATCTACAGAAAAAATGGCATTCTATTTACTTCATGACACGACTGTCGCTTTCCATAAACTAGAATTGTTATATGTTTCCTCATAGCATAGACTAAAGAGTTGGCTTTTCCTCAACTCCTAATTCACTTCGCTAACGATTCTTTCTTATGAAATACTTCTTACTTTCTCTACTACATATGGTAAGCAGAGAAAGTATTGTATTCCACCCCAAAATTCGAGGTTAAAATTTCACCGAAAATATATGTTTGATGCCCCCTGAATCCCAGAAAAAACCAATTTTAGACGAAGGTCCGCGCGCGTGTGTGTGTGTGTCTGTGTGTGTGTGTGTGTGTGTGTGTGTGTGTGTGTGTGTGTGTGTGTGTGTCAGTCTATGGACAACATAACTAAAAATGAAAAATCGGTTAAAAACCAAAACCAGCCTAAACCATCCTTTATATGCAACATTTTTCGAAAAGTTTGATTTTTTCGAAAATGGCTCTAATGATTTTGATCAAAATTCCATATGTTTAAGATATTTTTATGACAAATGAAATGTATATTTGGAATTTTTTGGCTATAGCCTATGTAGTATTTACTCTGGATGACTTTTGAATAACATGTAAACAGTAAGAGATAGATAAAATCTTACTATACAAAATGTATATCTTGCTAATACACACAATTATGTCCAAATAAAGCTTTCGTCATATGGAAGATCGTTATTCATTTTTGTCTCTTTAGCCGTGCAAAGAGAACGTAATTTGAGAACTTTAAAAGATTTGACCATCGCTCAAAGTCTACTATATTCCCACATTTCCCTTGTACCTACAAGGAAATAAGCAATAAGATTATTTATGCAAATGTTTATCTCAACTAACACGAAGATATAGCAATAAGAGTGTATAAGAATGGTTAGTACAAGAGTAGGGAAAGTTATGTGAGTGCAACACATCAGATCTTTATTTAATATGTACTTCTGTAGCACATATTGATTTTAACATACATACATTATTTGCCGAGCTCATTTATCTAACTTCCTATCATTTTCTTACCAAATCATAAGTCATACCCATCAATAATTTCCTATATGAAGGCTAATGCACGTGTGTGTGACTTGAATTCAAACCAGTAAGGGAGTGATTCTGAGTGGGACAGATCATAATGAGTTTCTCCAAACATTAAGAAAGCTACTACAGAAAATCAAAACCATCGGCACGTTTCTGTGCCCTCTACTATGCATTAAGTGAATGAAGGATATTCACTGGGCATTTGTTCAGCTGGATTTGTAAAAAATAGCAATAGTTTCCGTAAATGTAAGCCGTTTCATGACGAAATGGCAAATTCTCACCTTTTGCAGGCGACGCAGTGAAATACTTTTGAAGACTTTCCTTATTCTGGGTTAATCACCACCTGACATCTAGCCTTTAGCATGAATCCAATTGGCAGGATTTAGTGTAACAGGTTCTCCAAGTGTGATTACTTCCTCTGCATAAAAGCCTCGCTAGGTGAAGAGCAGATGAAAGAAGAAATCGGAAGTTGGAGGTGAAAATGGAAAGAAAAACGGATTCAGAAGGTTACTTGCTAAGGAGAAGGTAGCGAGAAAATAAAAGCTAGGAGTAGAACCACAATTCCAAGATCCTTCCGATGACCTACCCAGCAGTGCGAAGTGTTAATTTGTAGCACTATGTTTTCAGCAAATATATAGATGAGCACATAATACATACAACGCTCTTGCTCCCATCTCCGATCTATAGAAATAGCTTTGCCTCACATTTTAGAAGTCTCGAGTTCGACTGAAATGTGCTTTATATACTCTGGGTTTTTTAACTCTCCGTTAGGCGAGCGTCCTGGTAGAATACCGTTGGTTGCGCGGGATCTAGTAGACCCACGCTATATTTTTGAGCTTATATACCTGTATTTATTTTTTAAATTTCATTTTTCCTCCAATTCCATGTTTAGCTTCATTTAACTTGAAATATACATTGCTTTTATTAGTATGACCTAATGACCTAGCTATCGACGGGCCCTTAAAGCCTAATCACTCACTCACTCACTCACTCACTCACTCACTCACTCACTCACTCACTCACTCACTCACTCACTTTCTGTATCTAAATACCTCGCCTTCTGTTGTATCTTCAGAACTGAAATCACGTGATTCATAGAAGTTGACATGCAAGGATGAGGCATCATTATCACAAGGTAGATAATGCACTTCTTCCAAACCCTTGGGATTTTATAGATCATACATTTTATTCCTGTTTGTGAAAAGTAGTAGCATACTACTTGCAAAGGTACAACAATATTGCACAGCTCACGAGGGAGGTAGGATGCAATCAGATTCTTTTTGCAAATGCTTATTTTTTGATAAACATGGAGGAGATTGAAGAATAAGTATTTACACAAAATGTTTCTACAAGAATAGAGAGTCATGGGAGTGCAATATATTAGATTTTTTGGTGTAGATCATCCTCCCGTAATCTAAGCTATATCATTTATGCGTTAGAAGATAAGAGAGGGTCTGCATTTTAAGCAATAATCAATGTTTCATTATATTTCGAGCTTCGTGGCATGTGCCAAGTTCCCTCAAACACAACAAAGATTCTTCTAAGTCGTTCTTTATTGCGATCTGTGTGAATAGGATCTCGGAGGATTCATAAAAATGAATTGTTACCAGCTGAAGTTCTGTTCAGTATTCAAAGAATGGCCAAAATATCAACCAAAGTTTATTTATATGAAAGGAGAATTTATTCCTCTTCTAAAACGACCATTGAGTATTCATGACACCACTTTGGGAACACTATAGTAGGGGCCGACCTCTTTTTTGTGCCTATGAAATAACTATTCATTATTCAAATGGGACGACACTTCTTCTCCTCAGTTTATATACATTTCATGGTTTTGTAACATGCTCTGCGTTTCATCGCGAAAACATTCCTTCTCTCTCTTGACATTTACTATGATTCACAGCCCCTGCAGCAAACAAATGAGGGTGAGAAGGTCGTGAGGGGGAGTTAGTTCTGTAGCCAGCACATTATGTTGCAGGTAGTCTGTCCTAAAGCAGAGAATGTGGGAGAAAAACCAAATTGTCGCTTTCGCTATTTGTGTTTGTCACTTGTTATTGGTGGTTCACCTAATAGTGCAAAGGGGAACCCTCGCTGTGAACAGGTAGCAGTGTGTTTGCGAGGGGAGTGGACGTTGTGAGAGTAATAGGGATATATCGTTGGCAGATAGGGGGAGCTTGAGATACTGAGAGGGTTGGGAAGTATAGGCCGCAGTAGCTCATCCTCGCTGTTCGTGTAATTTACTAGAAGAGAAATATATTGCACAATTCCCTCTCTCCTAGCATCGACAATAATTCGCGAATGCAGCTTTCATAACTTTCGGACAGGTCATATCGGATAGTACCGAGCGAGATAACTTCGTGCTAACGTGTGAGCCTTGCATTCGGGAGGTCTTGGGTGTGATTGCTGTGGCCGAATCCCTAGCACTTGGGCACATTAGCAATTGGCCACATGGATCAAGCAACCAGCGAAATTGTTTTCAGGCACACTGGGAGTTAAGTGAGGCAAAAGGAATTAATTATTTATGGTCATGTTTATTATTTTGTTTAAAAATGTTTTTAAGGGAACTTGAAGCAAAATGTTTCGGAACAGACCACATGGCCCAAGGTTTATACCATTGTTGTTAAAATAATAATAATAATAATAATAGTAATAGTAATAATAGTAATAGTAATAATAATAGTAATAATAATAGTAATAATAATAGTAATAATAATAGTAATAATAATAATAATAATAATAATAATAATAATAATAATAATAATAATAATAATAATAATAATAATAATAATAATAATAATAATAATAATAATAATAATAATAATAATAATAATAATAAATACACAACATCCACTCTACCTTGAAATCCAACAGAGCAACTCGATCCCAGAAGCAGGAATTTGTAGCCATGAAAACAAAGTAATTCCATAGAAAGACAGCAAGACATTTGGTTTAATAGTAATAAATATACATAGGGAGCACTCATAGCTCAAAATTCACAAAAATTGTAATAAATTGAAGAGACGAAACGGTAATCGGTTCGAGCTTTTTAAGGAGACTGAAGGTATTAAGTGGAAAGGGTATACACAATCCCCATGGAATGGCAACACTGAAGGGCGCTTTATCCGCCATGACCTCTTTCCCCTACACAAAAAATATAGGTTTCTTATGTAGTGTTTAACGCCAGCTTTTACTACATACGGCACCGCAGGCGGTAACACTGATGATGCATGGAATGAAGATGGAGCATCGGTGCAATGAGATGGCGGTGGAAACCGGAGAACACGAAGGAAACCCTGCCACAGCGCAGCTTCGTACATCACAAAACCCACATACGATCGTCTGGGATCGAACCCGGGCCACTTTGGTGAGAAGCGAAAGGTCTAACCACTCGGCTACGGCGCGGCCGTAGATCTCGTTGAAGCACCCAATTTATGGCAGATACTTTTTCTGTGGAGTAAGACATTTCCAAGATAGTCTTTGTTATTGGTTTGAGTGTTCAATTACTTACACTATTTTTTGGATAGGAAGTCGTTTTCTTTCATCCCTCGAGGTGAAGAAATGCCATAAAACTTCAAAAGCATCACAAAGTTACTATTGCTTTACCCGTAGTAATCTATATCGAATTATTCAGGTGAAATGAAAGTTTATCTCAGTTAACGATAAATGGGCAAAATAGAATATTTTGTAAGAATAACTTGCAAACGGGCCAGTAGAGAAACTAGTATGAATGTAAAGCATGATATTTTTGCTTACATTTACCAGATCAAATTACCAAAAGAAGTTACACGACAAAACAAGTCCAAAAATTTGCGACATTGACTTTAGCATCTGTTTTATGTTAGACTGATGGTAACTTCAATGTGCATAACATTTACAGGTTTAGTGCGACATTTCATTATTTATTTACGATTTCGGTTAATTGAAGGTAAACATTAAAACAAATATGAGAGGTAGCCAAACGCTGCGAACATGTGCTGTATCTAGCTGTAAAAGTTAATGGCAAAGAGATTCCTTTTAGCACTTTTAGTTTCAAAAGGACAGCATCATGAAAGCACAATCTGATCCATTTGAGATATCAGAAAAGTATAACGTTACATTTATGACTGCACAGCGAGTAGGATACCGGGGATCGAACCCGCGTCTTCCGCGCCACTGGTAGGCATGCTCTCACTACGCTATGGAGGCGGTCGTATGTATAATAGCTTTTGTAACAATGTTCCTTATTTTCAGAAATATCAGACTGGATTATAAAAATGTATTAGTCGACAGCATACAAATTCATATTCCTGTAGAGCACTCCTCGAAATACGTACGAGGAAATTAATCGAAACCACGTCATATTTGAAATTTTTAGTGAAACAAATTAATTTATGGCAAATTTTATATCTGTGGTCAGTTAGAGGTACATTTTCCTTTAAAGGTGGAGATCTATGCTGCCTATAAGGTTGTGAATATTGTGAACCTTGTAATAAATTAATCACTAATGAATAAAATGAAACTAACATTCGGAATTCCTCTTAGAATGTAAGTAAATGAGGAAACCATATGCTGAAACTGATGTAGGGTTACAGAGAAGGTTCTTTTCAATCTACTGTTGTGCGGACAAAGAAGAAAGTTTGTCTTCTCCTGACATTGGACTCAGCCTGAGGATACTTTCCCCTTACTTGCGATGTGAAGAGATAGGGAACCAGTAATGTAATCACTATGCATTTCCATTGTGTGAAGGAGCACTTGAAGTCACTTCTGCTGGTTTTGTGGAAGTAAGAAGATTCAAGATCTCAGATTCTTTGGGAGAAACCTATATTTCTACTTCTCCACCAACCCCTCGTTTTTCTTTCATAAGTGAATTAGGTAAAAATAAGGATTTATAAGATTCATTTCATCCGAAACTTTTCATCTGCAGCGCATAAAGAGCGATATTCAATGTTAAATATATAAGGAGAGTATTTTAAGGTATCTGGTATCTGTATCCAGCTACAGTTGTGGTAAATTTACATTTTACTTCATCAAAACAGAATTAAACAGACATTTAGAAATAGATATACTGATAAAATTCCTTTTCATATTTATTTTACATTCAAGGCACAAAAATGCTAATGCTGATCTAGATCAAATTATGTCGTAGTTTCCGAAATCGTCCTTTATTCCCCTATTTCGTGAAAAGTAACCTGAGAAATTATTTCTCCCCATAAGGAACTTTTTTAACGTATGCGTCTCCAGAAATTCTCACTCCTCCTGCGAGACTTTTCCTAGACCATCCGCACTTTCCCCAATGTGTATTTTAGGATACAGAAATCTATGGGAGAGGCATCTGAAGATTTTGACTGAAATTTCAGCGAATAGAACAGACTGTATTCGGCTGCATTTTTCCCAGGAAGACCGGGGTCAATACTGAAATGTGTCATAACGCCTTATCTTAATCCATCCAGACTTTGTTCTTGCTTTTACCATATTGAGCAGAAGCTTTATTTGGGGTAAATTCGGTCACAACTTCGTTCTCATAGGGTTGAGATTTTGTTTCTACCGTGCAGAGGGAAAAACCCAGTTGCTATGGCCAACAGCGTGGTGGTTCCTGGACCCTGACGGCGGAGATGTAACAAACAAAAACGCCTCAACACGTGTATTTCTGTGTTTTGTGTGCAAGTTCTCGAGGTCCCCCAATTGTTCTGCCACTGTCTTGAGGCGCAGTATAAATCCCTTTGGTTACTGAAGTATTTAAGCATCTGAAGTATTCAACGTCTGTTGCATGCCGCAGTTTTGGCTTTGAAACTCTTCGAATAGTCAGTTATTCAATGCATCCATACCTGCGAAACCTTCTAGCATTGTGCATACTAATTTTTCGTACTATTCCGTACCTACAGATAGCGAAGGAAGATTGTGTTCCACCCGAGGCTCCCTGAATCTCCCTCCAGAATTCATTTACATAAAAAAGGTCTGCTGCGTGTCCGTCTGTGTCTGTTGTGAACAGCACAAAATCAATACCAATAGTCAATTAAATACTAAGTTTGGTATTTTAAGTTTAGTAAAGTGCTAGGGTGCCATACGAAGATAATCCACAAAACTCAAACTATCCTTTATATGCATCAAGCATAGTCAAAGTCGGCTCAAAGGGGCCACGTTCTTGTCTCACTCCACAGGACATCCCTCCCCTTCACTGCTGTCCAGCTTTAACTTTGCTTCCGTCATGCTTCATTCAGTGGCGAGTATGGTTTTGTCGGGACATCTGTTTCGTGGAGAGTGTCTCAAAGAATTTGTTTAAAGCTACAAAACAGGAAAGTTCGCTGTTTAATACGCGGATTTAAATTTTCAATTTTCAAATATACAGTGTTACAATATCAAACGCCACTATGGTTAGAAGCACATAGCAAGCTTTGGTGGTTTTACAGGTATTTATTTACAATTTCAAAAGATACATTCTGAATTTTCGTATTTATAAACACATAAAAGGGACATATGGTTCCACTTTTTAAAGGGTTAGTTTCTTATTAGTTAATTTTACTGTGAAACATAAACAATTTAGAATATTAATCATAAGGCAGCGTAAGAACATTACGTGCATAAGAGAAAGGAAGCGCATATGATAAAGAAAGGTTACAAAGCTCATGTTTCTTAACCACAGTAGGTGGCTGTAATAATTATTGTATGCAAATATGTATAATATAGACAGAAAAGTTGGTACCAGTGTAGAAATTATTACAACCGCACAGTCGGAACAAAGCCACCACTGCGTTTGTATCAAAACAACCTATGCCACTCGTGGCAAGAGGGGTGAGTAAGGCACATTCAATTGTTACCTCTCCTCTCGTGCTCATGCCTGCGTTACATGTGGCATTTTTCGACAAGTTTGATTTTTTCCAAAGGCAGCTTTGATGATCTTTATTAAAATACAGTATGTTTTAAATTACTTTTATGACAAAAGAATTACATATCTTAAAGTTTTTAGGAGTAGCCTTCGAAATCCTTATTTTAGATGACTTTGCATAAATGGTAACCATAAAATCTAGACAAAGGCTTATTGCACAAATAATTATGAAAGTGCGCAATTTATGTCAAATACGTCTTTTTGTGGGATTAACAGTTTTTCAAAAACTTCCTGTTATTGGTTTAAATTCTGCAATTGATCCATTTTGTTTTAGTTTTAGTTTCTCTACTACGCAGAGTATGTAGGGGAAATATTGTATTCGATCGAAAATTTCAATATAGAGATTTCACCGGAAATATATACCTATTTTGAGGACCCCTAAATCCAAAAATGAAGCATTTTTAGAAAAAAATTCCGTGCGTGTGTCTGTGAGCAGAATAACTCAAAAAGGAAAAGTCGGTTAAAAACCAAACTTGGTATTTAAGTTTAATATTCTCTAAGGATGCGACACGAAGATTTTGAAGAAAATTTATCTACTCTAAACTACCCTTTACATGGAAAACTTTTGAAAATTTTGATTTTCTCAAAAATGGCTCTAACGATTTTGAGATGTTTTGAGATATTTTTATGACAAATTAAATGTATATTATGAATTTTCTCTTTATAGCCCGTGTAGTCCTGTTTATTCTTGATGACTTTTGCATAACTGGTAAACCGTAAGAGATAGACCAAATATTAGTATACAAAAAATATAGATCTCGGTAAAGCACACAACATATATCCATATGCGGTTTTTTTTTGTGAAATGAGCCTTTCGGAGATATTCTTCTTATTTTTGTGAGTTCTGCAATACTTATACTTTTCTCAAATGGAAGATCGTTACTTACTCTTGGCCGTATAAAGAAAAGGGAACTTCAAGGCCTTCGTTTAATGACCAGCTGTAAAACATTTGGCTATCACTTAAAGCCTACTGTATTCACCTTGCCCATACAAGAAAATTAACCATGAGATAATTTCTACAAAATATGTCTATCGCGATTAACATGAAGTAGGTAGAGAAATAGGTGTTTGTAAGAAGAGTTTGTGCAAGAGTCGAGAAGGTCATGTGAGTGCAGTACATCAGGTTTTTGTACTTCTGGTCATGTAAAGAGAGTAAATTTTAAAGTCGTCACTTAGTCATTAGATTTCAAAAGATTTATCTCTTAAGCCTGCTGTAATCGCCTATTCCCATTGTACCTGTTAGAACATGTGTAATAAAATAATTTCTGTAATTATGTGTTTATCTCTATTTATTGAAGTAAATACGAGGGCTGCAAAGAAATAAGAGACAACATATAACTTGTGTGAACTATTTATTGTACAATCATGATACTTCTGCAGGCCTTCAATGTAATCCTCTGCCACATGTTGCACATGTTGCTAGATATAGGAAAGCCGTACGATACCAGCAGCGGTGCCCTCTTTGTTGATGTCTGCAAGAGAGCGCCTTACAGCTCGCAGTATGGCCTTTCTGGTGCTGAAACGCATCCCTCACAGTGGTTTTTTCATCTTAGGGAACAGATGAAGGTCACACGGTTCATATCCGGTGAATAGGGTGTGTGCTCTAGAACCTCCCACACCTATCGCACATATATGTTTCGTACAGCTACTGCGTTGACAAAAACAGATGATGTCCACATGCAGCAAAGATAGAATCAATTTAATGACGCTATGTTCGACCTCCTCTCGACCTCCACCTGGTTCCTGATGCACACTAACACGTCATGCATGAAAAGCTGCAATCCAACGTGCCACAGTCCGATACGGCATAGTCTCAATCCCACATGCTTCACGTAGCACAGATTGACGTTCCATGGTTTTTTTTCCCCCATGTTCAACACACGAGATTCCTGTCACCGTAGCAGCCGCCACTCGAGTTGTGTAGGTCCACCAGTCCTTTGCATGTGTTGCTATCCGCAGCTCGAACAAAAGTCCCTTTTTGTTTCCAACCTTCGTAGAACAATAAGTGTTTGAATGACTGCGTACAAGAGTGAGCAGAGGTCATGTGAGTGTAACACATCATGTTTTTAATCCAGCATTTTATTATGTGCTCGCTATTTATAACCTTTTTGTCATTCTAAAATATAACAAAAATAGAGAGAGAGACACATATTTCTCTATGTGATATTACAGTCATTCATTCTCATTTATTATCTCTTGAATCTAACTAGCAGAGCTAGGAGTTTCGTAAAATAATCAGTTGGAATGAAACATTGAAGAACATTAGAATGGAATAAAACTTGACAGCGTTTGATTACAGAAATAACTATACACTCGCAGTTTGGATATCATTCACAAATATCGGCATTAATGTTCCCTGCAGCGCCATTTATTCCACTTTTTCGTGTTCCTCTCTAATAACTATTTTAACTTTTTTTCCCCTGTAGGGATTTGCGCTGAATGCAATAGGAGTGCTACGAAAAGGGAAGCTCTATTGAAAAAATGAGCGATTTTGGACGGTCGCGAGATTGCATGACGATGTGAAAAGACTGGCCTACTTCATTATTGATTTCGTGTTCGATATTAACTTGTGTATGCGTCGCCAGTACACGAGGTTTTATTGCCAGTCCATGATATGAATGCCTGATGCCCGATTCCATATTAATATTTAGAAGTGGCAGTTGTCCTGCTGCACAAAATGCGATAAAACTCTCGAAATCACTTTTTTTGAAGTAGAACCTGGGTATACAATCACTCCCATCGAAATGAGTTGCGATAAATCTACGCTAGAGGCTTACACTTTTCCGCAAGTTGTAATAAACACCCCATGAAGTGAGCAGTACGGGATTACAGGGCTTTGAATTCCAAAACCTTCCAAATCGTTAAACCCACAGACTTGCGTTTTCATAAACAGGAAAATGGTAATTTCATAAACGAGCAAAATATTCATACGTGAAAATTATTTTTGCCGGTCAATGCACTATAATCTGTGTACTTTAACGTCTAAGGTTTCCCCTCAGTTATTTATTTCATTCCATTTATACAGGTACAAATAAAACATGTTATTGTAGTTTATTCTTTATACAGCTTTAATCGCTTATGGCCCATAAAGTTGAAAAAAAAAATTGAATTATTCCGGCCAATCCTACAGGTGAAGACATCCCAGAATTTCTGGCGCCCCCCCCCCCTAAAACTACATAACCAACTTATTCGTTAAGTTACTTTGACTATTCTTACATAGAGGTGTCAATTTATCGCGTACCTTTTTCTACCTGGTCATTTGTTTGCTTTGTACTATTTATCACTAGCTCATTATTTTGTTTATTCAACCGTATTCCTATAAATCGCTAAAAATCAATTAGGTACCCATTAAATCGATTAACAGTCAACACACAAAATGGAGGACAATTCAGTTATTTGTTCTTGTTAAACAAAAGGTGACATTTATATACTATTATCAACTGGTTTTCTGGTATAACAACAACAACAACAATAGAAAATCGAAATACATATAATTTCTGAATTTCATTTTTCTCATTTGGCAGTACTGAGTAAGGTGAAAGTATTATACTTTCTCTACTACGTATAGCAAGTAGCGGAAGTATTGTATTCCACCCAAAAATTCGATGTTGAGATTTCAGCGGAAGTATGTTTGGAGGCCCCCTGAATCCAAGAGAAGCGTTTTTGGAAAACAGTCCTTATGTGTGTATGCGTGTGTATGTGTGTATGTGTGTGTATGTGTGTGTATGTGTGTGTATGTGTGTGTATGTGTGTATGTGTGTGTGTGTCTTTAATCAAATAGTTGGAGCCATTTTTGAAAAAATAAGAACTAACGAAAAATCTTCCATTTAATTGTAGATTGTGTTAAGGGAATTTTCTTGCAAGGTTTGGTATTTAAAAACCAAGTTTGGTAGTCTTTGGACTCTTCATTTTAAAGTAATGCTGTTACAGACTCACACATACACATACAAATTTGACTCTCACATCGCGTACGTGCAATCGTTTTCCTACATTTTTGTGGGCACAGGAGGCCTCAAAACAGACATATTTCTGGTGAAATCTCGGTAATGCATTTTCGTGTTGAATGCATTTCTTATAGATACTCTTAAGCATGCACCAGAGAAGGTAAAAATTCTTAGAATACGTTGTATTTTTTAAAAAGATTATTGTTTTGACGCAAAATGTAAATGAGATACCTAAAGGGAACTGTTGGTTCAGTAATTATGTTTTGTTTCATTTTATCACAAAGATAAACATTTTTAATTTCCTGTGCGAAATTATGAGGTAAGTTGGCGAAAGTGAGACCTTTGTGTGTGCAGAAGGAAAGTTTTTGTTGTTATACGGCGGTGTTCCGCCCCCTTCCGAAACTGTGACCTTATTCAATAAAATACGCTCTAAGGGAATTCAGGAAAGGAAGCTGTTGGCAACAAATCTTCAGAGATGAATTAAAATAAAAGTTTTCGTCTGCGGTTATTTGTATGTGTTAAAATTAATATACCATCCACAAAAACATATGCAACATTACTTGATTTTAAAACGCCGCCAGCTGTGACGTTTGTTGATAGGATTTTTGCTTAAAAATTTATGCAATATGAATGCCATTTGTTATTTTTTAATGCCAACAAACTTACTGCTGGTGTTTCTTAAACACACAAGCCGTGTGTGGGCAGTGTTTAAGATGTGAAATTAGGAGTGAAAAATTCAATGCCATACCCTGGGTTTGAACCACGTACCTACTGCTTCACGAGCGGCTGTTCTAACCACTAAGCTACCATGGCCAACTTGCCAGTGTGATATTAAATTCCCCAACCAATTCGTGCTATTTTCCCGGTAGATCATAAGAGAATCTCACATCATAGATAAATACCTCAACGGTGACTTAAAATTGTAAGTACTTTATGTCCCGGGTTTACCATCTAAAAGGTGATTTTAACCCGGCACATAAAGTACCCTTGGGTTATTTTATTTCAAAATCAACACACTCGTTGAAGTTATCCGCCATGATCACTATGGGTAATTATTAATTTGAGCACGGCCTGCTCTGTTTATCTCGCGGAACGTGTATTAAGATTCAATGACTCTGCATATTATCTTCGATCGTCATTACAACGAAATTTGGACTGATTACAGTGCTTTATTATTTTAAACTATAACGTATGCAATATAAATTAATAATTCAACATAACCGGAAAAGCGATAAAATCGCTTACCAAAAAATTATTTTCCTGACGTATGAAGTACAAGTGCGCAAATACTCAGAAATTCTATTACCTCATATTTTATTCGGAAAGTCGATAGCGAATAGAAATGAATTGAAAACCATTTGGGTCGAATCCAAAAGCCAGACTGTGACAAGCAATAACAGTACTGTTCCTGCATAAGGTATTCTGTAACTAGCGCTTTGTCCCTTTTACGTGCTGTGACTTGGAACTACCGTGGAAAATGTCGTATTTATATTATTGGGTTCTCTTTTTGAATTTGCACTTGGCATGCTGTAGACTTGTACTCTGGGCTGTCTGTGATTACGTTTGAAACTGATTTTACGGCACGGTGTATGATAGACCAGTCTCTACCCTCGACAGCTCCTAAAAGTTTGGATACTCTCAGCATTTACCATTTTGATCTTGATCACATAGAAAACTATTAGGTTCTGGGCAGTCGTTCACTATGATCAAGAAGCTACTGTGACAAAATGACAAAATTACTCCAATTACTTCTCTAGTACTTTATTGTTGTCTAACATATCACACACAATTTTCTTCTTGTCTATAACGCTGTCTACATCTTTCGTGCTATCACAGCTCACAACTGTTTCTTCTCGTAACCTTGACTCAGTTCTTTCAGTGTCTTTCTTCACTTTCTCTGTCTCTCATACACTAACTACGACAATGCAATCACTCAACGCTCGCTATATCTTCTTTACGACGACTGGCGTATCTATCACGACAACAAACACACGCACAGCTGTCTCGCCACACTGACCGACTCATGTCTGTAACCGTAAACTCACTCACTGCTAATATATGTATTTAGGCTTTCACGGCCGATATCTTGATTATTCCAAATGTTTAATTCTTCCGGGCTTGTAGGCCATGCTCTAGAAGGCATGGTAGATACCAACGTTTCGCCAAGTACTGCGCTTGGCATCATCAGGGTAACACGATCCTCCATCTGCACTGGTCAGAGTTAGAATGTGGAAGCAGAGAAGTAGTGGAAGAAATGACCGTTAATGTCCGTTACGTTTATTTATATGGGTGGGAATGGGTGGGGCATTGTTGCGCCTTCTACGGTAGTGATTGGCCGGTTGTAGGTGGGGTTTTTATACAACTGTTGTGTGTGTCTGAAAGTCTATCTAAAACCGGTATCCATGCTTTATGTACACGTAGTATTTCTTCTTTGCGATTCAACTTGTCTCTGTGTTTGTAGATTTCTATGACCTCCCTTTGTAGTCGGGCATAGTAGTTAACTGTAGACTTTCAGACACACACAACAGTTGTAATAAAACCCCACCTACAACCGGCTAATCACTACCGACAATGCCCCGCCCACCCCCACCCATATAAATAAACGTAACGGACATTAACGGTCATTTCTTCCACTACTTCTCTGCTTCCACATTCTAACTCTGACCAGTGCAGATGGAGGATCGTGTTACCCTGATGATGCCAAGCGCAGTACTTGGCGAAACGTTGGTATCTACCATGCCTTCTAGACCACGGCCTACAAGCCCGGAAGAACTAAACATTTGGAATAATCACTCACTGCTGTTTGCTAGCTTCCACAAAGTGGGATGACGTCACACGGACCGTTCATGAACTACTTCAAACACGCCGGCGGTGACGTAACCAATGTTAAGGTGGAAGTGAGACAGGAATAGGCAATGGAGGAAGAAAAGGAGGAAGAAAAAGAAGGAAAGAACTGAGAAAAACATGGATAAAGCCTCATGTCTTATGGAGGGGGTAGCTCATAAATGTAGACCAGTGATGTCCAACTTTGTCTCTTTGGACTTTGTATCTTTCAGTCGGACGGTGAATCACACGCATGGCGTTTAGACTCACAAGCAGTCAGTATTCAGTGACGGACACAAACAGGGGATTCCATGGCAGTTTCTAAGTCATGCCACGAATTTTCTAGGAATGTCCTCAGAAGACCTTTTCATTCTGGATTTCTTTGCGCAAATGGTAAACAGTAAGAGACAGGCAAAAGTGCACTGAATAAAAACTGTGTACCTCGTTAAAACCCACAATTTATGTAAAATACTTATTTTCCTCTTTGAGTAAACCATTTCCGAGATTCTCTCTATTATTTTTTGAATTTGGAAATATACTTTTCACAAATAAGAATACGTTATTCGCTTTTTTATCTCTTGGCCTTGCAAAAGGAAGGGAATTTCAAAAGCATCGCATAACAAGCAGCTCTTAAAACATTTGCCTATCGCTTAAAGCCTGCTGTATTGCCATATTTCTCTTGCACCTACAAGGAAATAAGCAATAAGATAATTTCTGAAAATGCTTATGTTGATTAAAGTGAAGTAGATGCAGAGATAAGCATTTGCAAGAATTGTTTGTATAAGAGTGAGTATAGCTCTACATATTTTTGCGAATAGCGTTTTTCCAAACTGAACTATATTAAAAGTCTGTATCACAATAGGTTACGCGAATATCACTTGATGTATCTTTCAAGGCTATGCACTTCGAATTTTTTTCCAAATATTGACTTCTTAAACGTAAGGAACACCACAGAAGTGACTAATGACTTCTGTATAAGATTTGAAAGTGTTTTCGTAAATCAAACACAATGTATATGTAACCAACCCGCCACTGCAACACAATGCATGTCCGAGCGTTAATGGCAAAGTCCGCGAATAGTGGAAGGAGATAAGCTCAACCTCTTGTTGGACATCGCTGGGTGTAGACAGTAGTTCTGTTTATTGAAGGCGGTTAAATTGTTTAGTTATGTCTCAAATCTGCTGAAATGCCTTTATGCACTTGGCTTTCTGGAGCCGTGAAAGAAGGTTACAAATTTAACGCAACTAGACCTGAAATGTTTTACAACTTACACTAAATAAAAAAAACATGGGTTCTCCCTATTACCTGCTGGTCAAGTATAAGTGCTAGACTGATTGGAGATTGGACTTTACCTCTCTCATCCTTTCAGGAAAACCAAATACGTAGCTCAGACTATAACGACGCTCTCTTGATGATTATCTATTGCTTACTGAGGTCGAGATGACAGAGAAATTGGGGTTCAATATCAAGCAGAGAGACACCAGGTGATTTATGTGGTTTATGTGGAAATGAGAACGATAAGACACGTAGAAACTCTTCAGGCGCAGTGTCTTTTATATGGAAACTGTTCTTTACCAGGCCATTGTAAATATTACATTCCTACACTAACATATATTCAAATTCACTGTGACAAATTTTAAACTATTGTGACGCTGGTCCACGGCTGCGGCAACACAACAAAGGACGGTCGAGGCCGGGCTGCCCACCCTACGGGCGCGGCGAGTAATAAAGGCACTCAAACACGTGACCAACAACAATCGAACGGCAACACAAAGAGTTTTCCAGAGTATTCGAGAAGTGTCCGGCGGCCGGCGTGTTTGTAGAAGTTTGGGAAAGTTCCGTGTTGCGTCATCCTCGCTATACAAGGAGCTGAGGCAACGAGCAGGAGACTGAGTTAGCTATGGATATAAGTCGTCGGGGAGTCAGTTCTTAGGTTGACTGTGTGTGACAGTTGCGTGTGTTGTCGCGTCCTGAAGAAAGATAGCGAAGCAGTTATCAGTGTTAAGTGATTCTATCGTCAGCGTTAGTGTTTGAGAGACAGAAAAGGTGAAGAACTGAGTCAAGGTATGAGAAGAAAAAGAGTTGTGGGTTGAAATATCACGAAAGACTGTAGACTGTGTTAACGTTAGCAAAAAGTGTAACGATTTTCAATTTGTTGTTGATGTCAATGTGAGACGAACATAAAGGTGCTATTTAGCTTTTATTAATCTTGGTTGGAATGAAAGTCTTTACGAAGTTTTATTACTCGCGGCCTAGCATCAATCTGAGAGCTATAAGCCTCTATTACTGTTGTCACACGGAGTAGTACGGATCTATTTTATAGATGAAGCAATCAATATTGTTTTAATTAATGTTTGAACAATTTACTAACACTTAAAAATCATTATGCTTCTCATGAAACACTTAAAAATTATTTTCTAATCTCACCGCACTCGATTGATCTCAATCAGTTATTGTCGATAGTTCCTTTGTATGATTATTACAGAATTTAACAATTAATTATTCACTTTTGAATGTATGATTATTATTTCTCGTGGTCATAGTGTCGTTCAAAATCACTTCTTTCTTGTTCGTTGCATCACACATGAACAGAAGTCAGCCTATACTGCCTATAATTTAACGTGGTTATTTCAGGAGGCTTTCTATTGCCTCTATATTTGAAATTTGAATTATTTCAGAGGCCTTACTGCCTCAAAGAGGACAGTGTATTTGTGCAAAAGTTTTAGATTACCAGAGGGAGTGTACTTTATACTAGCGTCCCGATAAGAGTTACGGACATTTCGAAAGTTGAGAAGAAGTTGCCTTTGTCTTTCCAATCAATCCCTGGAGCACTGTGACTGGAGGAAACGCCCGTCCCCCAAGGTGCGAAAACGGTAAAATCTTTATTAAAATATACATATTTAAGGCAGTAATGACAACAAATTGAAAACCTTAGTTAATTGCTTACTTTACACATTAAACATATCATCCCAGACAGCATAATGGAATAGTAATCTTTTGGCGTCTGAAATAATGTGTGGTACCGCCACTGATGAATATTTTCTCGTTTTAAAGCTGCGCCTCTTGACAAAAGTGATTGTAAAACCGCACGTATTCACACATACGTACATTCGCTTAGGCAAGCACACATTTAAGCTTGAGAGTTTTTTCCGTCACTTTGCCTGCTTCCTTTTCTTTTTCCCCCTAGTTGCATTAAAGCATCTGGCATCTCTAAAAGGCTGATCCAAAAAGCATAGGAAGTTTTCACACAATATGCTCACTCTCCGTGCATATACTCCAGAAACCCGCCAGGAATGACACATACGAGAGAAAAAAAGGGAGGAAAATAATTCCCGTTTTACGTCAGAAGACGCCTTAGGAAAACTGTTCTTTCTGTAACAATGGCGAGAAAGTTAAAATTTTGTGGATTAAATCAACTTCATTTGTGACATCCTGAATCATAACATATAGCTACTGGAACGTTTATAGCTAGTTATAACTCCATAGTGACAACTTCTTTTGATATGATTTTAATTGTTATTTGACGTTTAGGTTGTCAGTTTTTATAAAAAAGTGTTGTTCAATTCATTTTAACACAGTACTATTAATGTGATCACATGTCTTCAATCCACCTGTGATCTGTAAGCATTTATTAATATCTGATATGCATAAACTCGAATTATAGACATTGGATTTGTGAACGGTGACACACTGCTCAAATCAATTAAAAGGACACAATCTTGAACATTTGTGTTGCTGGGTTTAGGATAGTAATTGCTGCTATACAAAATACCTTTTTTAATTTGGTTTAGTTCTTTCTACAACCTGCGTTTGATCCTGTGGGTATAACGCAGAGTATTTGGTCTCATACACATGCTTATGAAATTAGTATTGGTGGTCATCTAAACATGGGCATTTTGGTGAGGCTACTTTTCCAATTCTGTACATATATTCCTAGAATTGTCCATAGTTTGTAAGGAATTGTGTGAGTATGAATGTCGGGTTCAGGACTGTTCCTTGCCTGCTATAGACGTTCGGAAAGATGAGTTTTGTGTGGTAGCCTTTATGTGAGGATGTATAAATTGTGTTCCAGATATTTGTGTAGTATTGATGAAGTCTTTGTTTGCAAAAAGAAGGAGGTATTCTGTCATATGCCATTATTCTTTGAGAATTTGGGTCTATTTTCGCGAGGAAGTCTGTCCTTTCGTTTCCGTACTGACCAGTGTGTCCTTGGATCCAGTAAAATTTGATATGATTGTTAAGTCATAAATCTTGTAAACCTTCCCTAATCTGACGGACAAGAGGATTAATTGATTTATTTTTATTAATTGCGTTCCGGACTGCTTAAGTCAACATTTACGGCATACTTAGTTGTAGCTTTTTTCCAGTTTTTTTTTTTTATCCATTTTAGTGCCATCTGAATTCCGAGAGTAAAATGCTTGCTTGGTAAATAAACTTTTAAAATAGCATCGTGTAAGACATTTTCAAAATAGCCTATATGTGGGACATAACAATTTATATTAAGAAGGTATTAAAGATAAAAGGCCGAACTAAGTAGTTAGTAATCCACATCAAATCTCCGCTTTGTAAGATTCCTATACCATTCATTCAATTGCGATGAATCTTTGGTAAGTTGTGCGCATCCCCGCGAAGTTTTCTGAGCTGGTCAAACCATTTTACAATAAGCACAGCGCGAGATTTGTACACACACACATACACACACAAACACAAACACACAAACACGTGCGCGCGCACACACACATGCACACGTATGGAAGTTGGTATGCTTATGCTATCCATTTTACTATTTAACATATTATATTCATACGGTTTTGTTTACTCGGTTTTCTGCTAGTAACACATTCACATGTGCTTTACTTCTCGCTCTTTAACATACAATTCATACAATGTTGTATGATCGAAATAGAAATGCAGCGTATTACATTCACACGGTGTTCTCCTTCTTGGCATTTTTGGTTGTCCAACAGTGATTTTACATAATGTTCCCGGCGCACGGCGCACAACAAAGGATGTGGGGTATGCTACTTCACACCACATACCAGGCCGCGAGCAAAGGCGCTCAAGGTCAGGCTGCCTGCGCGACGATTTATGACTAACAATAATGAGACGATTGAATGTTATTTATTTTTTGTTTTCTGCAGCATCCTAAGAGTCTTTTTATTAACTCTTTGTTTAAGTGTGTTAAAAAATATAACAATATAAATATTACACATAAAAACATAAAAATATTACACATCTTACGTACATTAATTCTCTATTAAATTGTTTGTAAACAGTTTTAACTTTGTATATTTAGATTTTTGGTTTTGATAAAATAGTTGTGTGTGGGGCTATAATTTAAATTTCTTTTGGATATAGATCTACTTTATGATGGATTAGCAGACATTATTAGCATATGGAGTAATTCATTCCCTTAAAATACAACAGAGTTCAGTATAATAACTCGACTGTAATGCTTAGGTGTCCAACATACATCACCAGTGTGCCTAGCTTCACATGCAACAAACGCAGTTTAGACATATGAAATCTACATCTAGACCAGGAGGGAAAATGAGCACTATATCCATTGTATCCCGAGGATAATGCATCACACTTTTACCTGTAATTATCCCATAAATACAAACGGAACGGGATACGCCTGTTACACGAACAAAGCCATTCGGCTAACTTTGAGCTAACCACAGGAGGTGTCAAAATACACTCTTTGTTCCGCTTGTTGGTAATGGATCCGTATGTCAATGTGCATACGTAGATTTAATGATGATAATAATGATAATGATAATACTGATAATAATAATAATAATAGGTTTCGGTGACATCCCTGAGAGAACATCTCATGCATTGCGACGTACACAGATGTTTTGTGCTTCTACCACCCTTTGGATTAAGCGATGATAAAAACTACAAGGAGAAACGTAGTACATTTGATAAAAGACTCTGACTTTCTCCAGTTTTCCCTCCCACTTCATGAAGTTCTCACTGATACTTTGCTAATGTTATCGACCCTACATACATCACTTAGTTTTCACTGATCTGTCACTTTCTTCGCAATGTTATGAGACACGCACAACATAAATTCTTCTTCCAGACGGTTTCTCTACTGGGCAGTCAAACACAAGACCTTTCTAATCTCTTGCAGTACCTGCTCGTCACAGAAGTCGTCACAAACTCGCTCCGAGAACAGTACTTAGAAACGCAATCACCAACTCACTAACCTGCGAGAGCGCTCGTTTGTACTATCACAAAATTGAAGATTATGGTTATCTGTCGATAGCTCCTCTGGTGTTTATCCTAGGCCAGAGCGGTACCGCGTCTATTTATCTCTCCATAACCACTGCGTCATCATGTGAAACCTGATAATACCTTTTGATTATTTTACCATTTGTGATTTGTATCTACACATTTCAAACAAACATACGCCAAAGCTGGTTAAGTCAGTCGGTGTGTATGTTTGTGCTTCCGGTTAAACATTGGTGCTTTGTACACCTTGTCTTCGTTCGCCAGCGAAATAAAATATTCTGCTGCGCTCACTAATCAGTTTGATTCCCCCTCCACTTGCTTTCACGTCCACGTAATAAAATGTCAGCATAGCAGCCTTCTTTCGTGTTCACGTTTTTTTACAAGAAGGGTTATGAATGCTTCGAATCATTTATATAACTGATAACTCAACGACACGCCCTTTTTATGTCCTGTTCATTCCCTTAATCTGTCAACAGATTTATGCAAATGGAAGCGTGCGCTGTAAACATGACATTAATTGACGTGCACTCTATCAAAAAAGTTTATGGCTGCATATGTAGAAAGCTATACGACTCCCTGAGTGCATTTTTTACAAGTATTGCAACTGATTACATTGGTTAGGTTACAGAAAGGGATTGGATTAATTTGTAAGCGAAATTTTTATCAACATGGCTCAACTTAAATCCTGTTAAATTCTAAGAATGGCAAATACCAAAATTACTACAAGGAATGTCATTAGACGTCTGGTCTAACCGATAAATTCTCGAACAGAGCGAGAAGGGAAGGTAATACGTACATCGAATGATATTTATCTGGACTGTTTTGTAAGTAAATATGATTTTAAATACTGTATCTGACCAGAAAATGTTACATTCTATAAAAAATAACCTAAAATATATTCATTACGTTAGCGTAATATGGCAAACTGAAGAAGATGAAATCCAGGAATTACACGTATTTCGATTTTCCCTTGTTCTTACAACTGAAATCCAGTCATAACCTCAAATAAATCTCACTTAATTTTTATCGTTAACAGATAACCTTTCTTCTGGGAAAGTATATTGATCATTAAAAAGCACTTGTTAAAAGTTCACTTGTCAAATTTAAATAGAGTGCCGTTTCCTTTAGAAAGAGTCAGCATCGAACTTGAAGATGAGGTTGATTGATCTGTAGCTAAGGCTTAAGTGCAGATGACCTGTGAATTTGATTAATGCTTGTGCTTGGGTTCCTGCTTGTGCCATTTGCGATACGATTAATACTTTTTTCAGCGATTTATGGGAATATAGTTGGCGACATTGACAAAACAAAAGAATGATCAGGTGGTAACTTAAATATGATAATTTATCAACTGTATGTATGAAACAATGTACTAAGGATGTGACGTTGAAACTTTCAAGAAAGTCAAGCCCCCCCAAATCACATTCGACAACGAAAAAAATTCGTTATCTTTATTGTATAAAAATGGCTAACGGTTCTGATTAAAATGGCACCCGATCAATGGCCAATATTTGGCTTTATGTTCCACGCTCATTTGAATACAGTTTTTGACCGTCTAGCTCCACATAGAGTAAATATCAATATGATTCTTCCTGGGCAGCTTTTTATCCACTACAACTGCAAGATCTACAAGTGAATGAATATTTCAGTACTGAATTGCGAAGTTTAAGATTTCCTAGGCTTTGTGCTTAAAAGTAAAACAGTTTGAACTATTAGTATAAACATCTCGTCCCAAGAAAATAAAGACAATGAAGAAAAATATTACGAAAAGAGAAATTAATCTAACCTAATCCTCTAATGCATAGTGTTGCCATTTGGCAATACCGTATGTTTAGCCACGTTTTAGAACATTGTTACAGTGTTTTTTATTTTCATATTATATTGGCACTTAACAATAAAACGAAGATATTGGAAGCTATTTACATCATAAATGTGTCAATTTATTTCAGAATTATTGCACCTTCTTTTATTTCTTTTCTTTTTAAAATTCAAAATCCATGCATTTGTGCGCTAATGTAACCCGTCGTCATCCACACGCACCATCTTACTACTTATTTTACGTGGGCCCTCCCCATCCTTTACCACAGCCATATTGACTGCAGTCGTTAGGATGGAACTACGGCGTTCAGCTTTGAATGAATGACCACTCCAGTTTGTCTGGCCTTTAACAATCATGCCTATTCGAATTACTTTCTTTAAAGTGTCCGAAATAGGGGTACCTAAATCGGTGCAGAAATTAGAAGAAGAGTGGCATATGCAGTAAAATAATTCATGCAATAGGGGGTTAAGAAAGTTCACAAATCCGATATAAATTGTTATAAAGGTATATGCTACATTCAAACGACTTTCTGTAGTCACTATCGTCTATTTCTATACAATGTGATAGAAAGGACTAAGAAGCAGTTGTTTTGCCCTCTACACATACTTTTCTATCTTTCAGTTTTCCCTGTGTAACAGCTGGCTTCAGCAATCACACTCACTAAAACTTCTTTACACAAGAACGACTCCGACGTGACTTTAAATATTCCAAACTGTCTCTGTCGACACGTAAATTTCTCTCACGACGACTGTACACATACATATACACTGCTAACAGCCTACTATTTCAACATTCACTAAACAACTACAACCTTCTATTTGTCTCACAAAACTGCTCGCTCTCTCACCGTTCCACAAGTTTTTTTACGGGAATGACGTAGCACGGATTTTTCTAGAAAATCGTTCTTTTTTCTAGAACCTTTTACAAGCAAACCAGCGGCCATAAATCCCGTGAGAGTTACCAAAACTCCTTTGTTCTGCTGCTCTATTGTTGTCAGTCACGTGTCCACTAGCAGTGGCGCGATTTGTAGTGGTCCTGCTGCCGGCGTCGCAATATATTCTATAAACTATATTTATAATAAATATTTATTTCTCCAACTACTCCACACTTGTCATGAAATGTTTTAAATAAAGGAGATAGGTATTTTAAACAGCTCTATATTTCCTGCATCGTGACCTTTGTTTTATCTCTTATGGTTTGCCGTTATACACAATTATACCACTTTCATTCCAATGACATGAATAGGTTGTCCCCAGAAAATTTAAAATAATGTGACAAATTGACGTGTCCAGTTAACTTTGCTGTCACTTTATTTCCGTTAAAACTGAGTAATAAATCAGTCATTTTTGTCATAGTTAACACAATCTACAATTCGTCGTGACCTTATAGCTAACATCTGTTTTGTCCTATCACACTCACCAGAACTGCTTCACACAATAAACAATTCCGTTAAATGTCCAAAGCTGTCCCTGACGACACACTCTCAAATTTCTCTCAACACAGACAGTACACATACACACATACACACTTAAAACTAACAGCTGCCACACTTAAAACTAACATGTCACACTGTGTGTTCTCTGTATCTATTTGGCTTCCTGCCCACGACCTTATGCGGTGTCTTAGCGTGTGGAATTTTGATGCTGGACTTAGGAAGACAATATGAGTTTCAATAGCTCATATTGCAATATTTTATTCCTTTAATCGTTGCTTACTGTTTTAAATGTGAAATAAGGTAGTAAAGTTCCTCAGTAGCTATGATTTTCCTTACATAAATCTATCTCTTGCTTCATCTTTCCATATAATCAACAGATCTATTGATATTGCTATCTATTGCTTTACATAAGTCCATGCTTCGAAACAGGGAGAAATGCTTTATTACACATGTCAAGTACAACAGCATAAACTATTTTATACGACTTTAGATTAACACAAACTTGATTATCGTTAATGTTTTTGGTAGAAGTAATTAATTACCTTCAACTTATAATGATTATCCAACCCTTCATTAGCTTCCTGCTCTATTTCCATAAAGCAATAGCACATGGTTTCACAGCACAGAGATTTGATGACATTTAATCCTTACTCATCAGTCAGAAATACAAACGATACTTCTGCACAAATGCACGAGCATGTCAGTGGAATTAACCGTCACCAGAGACCGTAGAGTATACATAGAATTGCACCAAAGCTGGATTTATTACAAAACCGTGATGATGCATAAAGGCGTTTCTTCAATAGCTGCATTAGGTTGATGAACTTACAGGGTAAATACAAGAGATAGGGCAATGCTACATATATAAAACACTGACACCGGAAGTAGTGACTGGCAATATTAATAATTACTAAATCTGATGTGTTACACTCTGACTTTTTCTACTCTTGTGCAGACTATTCTTACAAATGCATATCGCTCTATGTATTTTATATTAATATAGTTAAAACCGTGCAGAAGTTATCTTATTGCTATTATTCTTGTAGGTTTCAAAGATTTTGAACAGATCTTTATGTGATTACTTTTACATTTGATACCGAAATTGTACTGTCATAAAAATTATTCATTTGAAAGGAATGTAAAAAAAATCTGATGTGTTGCACTCACATGACTTTCTCTAATCTTGTAACTCGGTATGTTCCAAGGATGTGGACATGAAGATTTTTTAGAATACAACCCGCACGAAACTACTCTTTACATGCAAATGGTTCAAAATACCGCTGTTACCAGTTTTATTAACTATAATATAAATAGGACCATAGACAGCGCGAGTAGTCAGAGAGTGGTTTTTAGTTTTTGAGTCCGTTTGAGTTGAGTTGTTGTTTAGTTGTATAAGTCATCGTGCACATTGCGCTTTCAGTTAGGAGAGTGAGTCGGCCAGCTTGTAAATGAATACACATGTGTCGTCGAATGATTGTATCGTGATAGTCAAGATATGAGGGACCGAGGAACTGGAGAATGACATTGAAAGACGAGAGATTATCAGAACAATTGTAATAGCAGATAGGAGCAACCAGAGGAAAATAGTGCATTTGTAGTAAAATTTAGAGGACAATAAAGTGTTAGAAAAGTGACCCGATTTTGATTTTGCCATTTTTTTACAATATTTAGAGCACCGGCCTGCTGTGTAAGGTGTTCTGGGTTTGATTCACGGCTGCAAGAAAGGGAAGTTTTATTGCACTAGGATTACTCCCCAACTTCCCTAAGAGTCTGGAAGTATGAATGCATATGTCAATATGTTTGTGAATTTAATATACTAAATTAAAGAAACGAAGGCGGCGCCGTGGCCGAGGGTTAGATCGTTCGCCTACCACTTAGGTAGCCCGGATTCGATACCAGGGACCCGTATGTGGTAGTCGTAGTGGACGAAACGGCATCTGGGCGGGTTTTCTCCGGGTTCTCCGACTTCCCCCATCCCACTCATTCTTACCTTTCCAGTCATCGACTTCACCTACATTTCATATCATCCTCTTTCTCACTATCATAGGCTGAGCACCCGCTTCCAGGTCTTCACTCTGTCTGGTCCACAGGTTTCTCTGCGCCCCGACAGGCGTCTGACCTTAGGCACAGGCTTGTAAGTCCTACATAAGTGGAGGCTGTTCAGGTAAAGGAGAAGACATCAAAGAAAAGTCAAAGAAATAGAAACCTAAAGTTTAAAACCATCTTTAAAGGAATGAACAGCATTGCTGAGCAAGTGTTTCAAGAGGTTAAAAGTCGTCGATATAATATATATATATATTTATTTACTTATTTATTTGTTTATTTATTTATTTGTTTGTTTATTCGTTTATTCGTGTATTCGTTTACTTGTTTATTCGTTTATTCGTTTACTTATTTACCTAGGAGATGAGAAATAAACGGAATTAAATGGACATCAATTAAAGGAAATTTTGGTAGATGAGAAACCACTCCAGTATTCGTCTACCAACCACGAACAACCCATTTTCAGAGAGGATAGTCAAAGGGAATCGAAGTCAGGTGCTCCCGAACGCGAAGCATACCTTACCACGGAGACATTCACTTAGTAAGAACGATCAGCAACTATTTAGATTAATAGAAAGGTGATAATAATACAATTCGTAAGTATAATTCCCAAATGTAGCCAATAATTAGAAATTGCCAAACGTATGTTGTTTTAGCTCTCCTCTTTTATTCCCTTTAATTGCAGAACGACACCTCAACAACGTTTGCACCGTACTGGTCGACTTCTCTTTCATTCTGCTTGCACAGGCCTGTTTCACTACATTATACATGTCCTGTTTGTAAAAGCGCCTGATTCTGTTTACCATTTTAAGGGCGCTGGTCGCAGCTCCGTCAACAATTTGTGCTATGATTCGCAGACAATGGGACCGGACGAGTTACACAGATTAAAACAAGGTTTAAACGAAAAAAAAGGAAAACATTGGAATTTGGCAGAAAGTCAGTGAAACACAGTACGTGGAGCCATAAAACTAAATGAAAACGACTGTTGTGCCAGGTCCTTTTTAGTGCCACTTGAACGCCAAATGAACGGGGAGGTTTGCGAACAACTGATGGGTGATAACACAATACCCTTCACAATGCATAACAGATTTCCCGCCGGCCCCAGCCATTCGCTCGGTCAAGTCTGTGGACAGCACAGTAGATATTGGAACCCACAGAGAAATTTCTGCAGCTGGGTCCCTTCGCAATGAATCTAGAACAGAATATTGACCACTGACGTATATTTTAACAAACGCACAACTTTCAGTAGAGATTCTCCTTCTATTGTTTCCAAACAGACTTCTGTTTCAGTTTCATTTTCGCCAGTTATAATGCAGCTGTGGTAAAAATTCTGTTTTCATATCGGTTAGAAACTACGCGTTTGTGCTATGAAATCTAATATTTAAATAAGATTAATGAAAGTAATTGTTTAAAATATTCTCAGTCAATGATACTTTACTATGATGACGTGTAAGATTTCCATTAGGGAAGCTTCAGGTTCGATTACTCTAACATTGGGATTTTTCATGTTTTTATCTGGTCGACAGACGAATACTATGGTAGTTCCCTCGTCTACGAGGATTTACTTTCCAATAAAATTCTTTCACATTCACTTTGTCGAAGGTGCCTGCTCAATGGAAAGAGCACAGGCTAGTTGGTTGAAAGTCGGTCATGACCTTCTCTAGGCACCTCCAACAATGAGACGTGTCTTTGAGCCTAGAATTGTTGGGACTTCCGCGCGTCTCTGTGGTCTACTTATCTGCGAACTGTAGCCTCCTGTGGTTCCGACACTTTATCCGTTCCTCTTTAAGGGGTGGTAACCAAAGTGGATCGAAGTGGCGCTGGGGTTTCCTCCGGGTTCTCCGGTTTCCCCCGCCATCTCATTCTACCAGTGCTCCATCTTCATTCCCTGTATCATCAGTGTCACCGCCTGGGGTGCCGTATGTAGTAAAAGCGGGTGTTAAACACTACAAAAAAACCAAAATGGATCTATGGAGAGTACGTGTGCGCAGTGTCCCCCTTGCTTGTGACACACCAACCCTAACATCCCATCTAGCGTAAAGGTTCATGACCCATGATTTTCATAAATAGGGATTTTATGCAGTAGAAGGACGAGCAGAAAAGCTTTGTGCTTACACATGACATCTTATACATATAGGGGTTAAATAATTATCATATACAATTATTGCCCAGACATTCTTTTGTTTATACAAATTATCACTAGGACATTCCTTTGTTTTCTCTATTCAATTTTCTTTTAAGTATCCAATTTACATACTCCTACAACCACACGCTTTTCTCTACTCACTTTCATGCAACTTTCTATGATTGAAATAGAAATGCAACACTTTGCATTCACACGATGTTGTGTACACACTTCTTTTATGAAACACAATCACACTTCATTCTCTACAAAGAATTGTACAAAGAATTCATACAATTTTCAATATTTCTGAAATTGAAATGCAGCGCATTACATCCACACACTTATATTTTATCACATTATCATTATCTTTATCATTAATAAAGTTTGGCTGAAAATAATTAGAAGTTAATCGATTAAATATTTTGATAAAAAATTCTAAAAATGGAAGCTTTGAGAAAAAGATTTAAAAGTGGAAATTTACAGTACTGTGCTTATGAGTGCTTCAAAGACCTCACAGAGTGATAAATATGTCAATATTAGTGCATCAAAGCCACCAAATTGAAGTATGGAGTATAAATGCAGTAAAAAGCAAACATTCATTTTTTGCACCTTTTCCAAATGTTCGCCCAATTTTACAGGTGCGTTGGTTTAAGCGGTTAGGATAACATGTGCGTCAACATTTATACTATTATAATAAATGACACATAATGTATACATATTTACATATGAATGTGAAATTCTCATACAATTCTGCTATCTACTTCGCTTAAATAAGAGTAATGTAGCATATTCTGTTTAATAGTGACTGCATATTGACACCAAATAAAAAGGTAAACAGTATTCTTTAAATATTTACTTAGTTATTTCAATGATGTTTTCAGGCATATACGATACTAATACGTTTATAGTGAATAAATATTAACGTATTTAACGCTTGCTGTGGTTCATAGAATCTCGTTACTTTCTCTACAATGTATAGTAAGTAGAAGGAAGTATTGTATTCCACCCAAAAATTCGATGTCGAGATTTCACCCAAGATATATGTTTTGAGGCCCTGAAAAAAAACACATTTTTAGAAAAAGGTCCGTGTGTACGTCTGTCAGAGAGTTTGTAGGCAGCCTAACTCAAAAATGAAAATCGGTTAAAAACCAAAGCTGCTATTTAAATTTGATGTCTTTTAAGGATGCGACACGAAGAAAATTGAAGAAAATCCCTCCAGCTTAAACTAACCTTTATATGGACAATTTTTCAAAAAATTTGATTTTCTCGAAAATGGCTTTAACGATTTTGATTAAAATGCCATATGTTTAAGATATTGTTATGAAAAATGAAATGTATATTATGAATGTTCTGGCTATAATTTATGTAGTCCTGTTTACTCTGGATGACTTTTGAATAACTCGTAAACCTTAAAAGATAGATCAAATCTTACTGTGCAAAAAATGTAGATCTCGCTAAAACACACGCTTTATGTCCAAATAAATTTTTTGTAGAGTAAACCATTTAAGGGATATTCATTTTATTTGTGTCAGTTTTCGAGAACAAACTTTCGTCAAATGGAAAATCGTTATTCACATTTTTATGTTAGTCGTGCAATGACAACGAAATTTGGAAGCTTTAAAAGATTTGACTATCGCTGAAGGCCTACTGTATTCCCATATTCCCCTTGCACATGTTTATTTCAACTAACACGAAGAAGATAGAGGAGTATGAGTGTATAAGAAAGGTTAGTACAACAGTAGAGAAAGTCATGTGAGTGCAACATGGGTATGGAGGCGAAAAATGTATTTTACACACTTACCTCAGCACAGCTGCGAGAGTGAAGCTCGCCTTCTAGTGATCCTACCCACTAAAATATCCTCCACTTGTCAGTGTTATATTATTGGGGTGCATGCAGTCGGGTCTCGCATAGTATCCTGCTTAGAGATAGGAAGCTGGCATGCATTGCATGCGAGCGCGTTCAAAAGCTATTTACCTGGGAGTACACATGACGTACGCCCTGAACAGCCCAGGGTGTGTCAATCATGCACTAATGAAGTTACGGTATATTGTTACCCTTAGCAGTGTTTGTCAGGGTTCACAGTAGTATTGTCTTTCAACTGGTGCAATTGTCTAGGTTAGTTTATTACATTCTTGCAGTTAGTGCAAATGTCTAAGTTATTTATGTGATTTGTCGTACGCAAGTATTGACTCTTCTTACCTTCCCGGTTGGGAAGGACGTCGTTTGCTTTCCCTAGGAGGAATTCTTCATCTCATGTCTGCTATTTCTCGGATTGTTTTGGGTAGCGTTTAGCGTCCGCTTTTACTACATGTGGCACCACAGGTGGTGACACTGATGATACATGGAATGAAAATGGAGCACTAGTGCAATGAGGGGGCGGGAGAAGCCGAAAAACTCGTAGGAAACCCGCCCATGCTCTGCCTTGTGCACCACAAATCCGGCATGCGGTTGCCTGGGATCAAATCCGCTTTGGTGAGAGGCGGATGGTCTAATCACTCGTCCACGGCGCGGCCCTGCCATTGCTCGTCTAATCACGGCCTTCATCGTTCTGGCCACAGAGATAAGCAGCGAACCCATCTCGGAACAGCTGCAATAGCGTGTCGTCTCCCTGGTCCACCTTGACTGTTGGCGCTAGGTCTTCCAAGTCTGCTACTGGGGCGAGATCTCTAAGCGTGAGAAGGTCGTGTGTTGTTTATTTGTCTTGGTTGATTAAGGAAGAACTTCGGAGATTGTGAAGGAGTTCTTGGATGTTAAGGAATAATCTTCTACCAAAGAATGAATGTGGTTGTTTGAATTAACACGTGTTGACAAAGAATCTACAGTTTGGTTATACGTATGTTGCCTTTGATTTAAGACAGCACTTTCAAATCTTAAGCGATAAACATCTGTTCATTAGTGACAACCTGCCAGAATGACGTCGAATTCTCCAGTCAATTCGTATTTCTCCTGTTAAATGCTTAATGGTTAGTGTATCCACCTGGTAAGCGGAGGATCTGTGGTTCAAATCTCAGCTGTGACATTGAATATTTCAGTTCCAATTCTACTTCTCAAATTTTTGTCTGTCTCTAACTGTTTACAATTTATGCAAAATCTTCCAGCATGAAGGCGTCATCTGAGACATTCCCAGAAAATTCAAGGCATGACTTTAAACGGGCATAGAATTGCCTGTTTGTGTCTGTCACTGGATATCCTCCGACTAAAGAAGGGAGGTGGAGAGTAACAGATAATTACCTAAGCGGACATTGCTGCTCTATACTCTTTTACGTCTTTTAACTATTTTAAAATCCATTACATTTTCCGTATTCACTATTCCAAATAGAGCTTCAGAGCTAAGCATGCTCATTGCCTGTGTTATGTCGCATTTGGACTGCTATTTAATTTACATTTACGAAGTAAAGGCATATTTTCGACGACCATTGTATCTGTTATTTAGAGCATTAAATTAAGCGAACGTAACTACAACTGCAGAATTTGCGTTGAATAAAAATGAACATTTGTCATAATTATGCAACCGCTGTCCATGTAAATCTCTCTCTCTCTCTCTACATTGGGAAAATTATATTATTTCGCTACATTGTGTTCCTGTTTGTGTGATGAGATTAGAGTTGTAATTCTCAGCTTTTCGTATTTCGTTAGATGTATAATGCCAGCTCATTTACCTTTTGTTACCGCTCAGTTAGCGTTCATAACTCTAGGTTAAAGAAGCTACTTTTGTGTTGCCAGCAATATCATTGTGGAGGAACAGTTACACTAATCATGATGCACAGGGAAATAACCAGCTCTGGGAGTTCATGCATTAACACGATAAACGAGCATAATATCCTTTCTAGTCAATAATTCATTTGTGATTACCAAAGCTTCAATTTCCATACTAAATAAGGACATAAACACATTCATAGAATTATCAAATAAATGTTTTACTAAGTACATATAAGAAATAGTAGGTGGTAACATATTTTAATGAGAAATCCAAGTAAATGGCAACTTAAGACAATGCACTTGTGAAAAATCCAAAACTCTAGAATTTCCATTTGAGCGATCTAAATGTTTTTTCACATACGAAATTTAACCCTCTAATGCATATTGTTGCCATTTGGATACGAAGTCGTTTAGTCAAGGGTTTATATTATTTAACCAGTGTTTTTTGAGGTTTTTATATGATTTTGACATTTAAAAATAGAATGCAATTGTACGCCTAAGAGAATGCTACAATGGAACGCATTTTAAAATGTGTTTAATATTTCTAAGGAAGTGATAACTTGGAATATAGTCTCGATTAAAGTTAGGAAATATTTCATACAATATGCAATAATTGTATTTTATAATGAAAATCTTTGGCGTTGCGTGAGTATTAAATGTTTTATCTTACGTGAAGTAATGATTCCTGTTCGTTAATTGCTCTGTCAGATTTGCACTAGAATTGGACTCTCTTTCACGAGTTCAGTCGATTCAGTTTGAAAATTCTAGCCATGGTTTATATAATTTGTCCTAAATGTGTTAATTTATTTTGCATTTGCTTTACTTAATATCCGTATCAAAGTCTAACTTCTATGTTAGTATTATACGTTTACCATTTTATATTAACAAAGGTGATTGGATGCATTAAAAAATATTAAATAAGTTTACATTCCTATCGCTGTTCCATTGTGAATGTCTCTAATGTGTTTTCTTTTTTTAACAAACAGCAAATCGAAGAACTGCAATCAAATGTGATCCCATCATTTACGCGTGCCACTTCCCTAGTTATTATGCGTGTGTCCTCCCCATCCAAAAAGTTTTTGAGAAAAACATTTAAAATTTGAATGTACATTACAGAGTGTTTCAAACACCATAAAACGTGATTAATCTAGCCGTTATTAGTAAATGAAAGGCGTCAAACGGAAATATGGAGTATAAATAAATAGAATAAATGGTAAAACCATCCATTTTTTCAAGTCTTTTTTTACAATTTTCATTCAATTTCACAGGTGCAGTGCCTCGGATACCACAACTTTTGAGAATAAATTATTAATTTGCACAGAATAATGGTGCAGTATACTATTAAAGGAAATTCAGGGTGGAAGGGAAGTCATTAATTTAAACCAGTGATAGGTTATTGTATTTGGAACACATTTTGTATCTTAAGTGTTTGTCTCTGACCGTTTCTCACGGAGATATTTTAGTTTTGTCGAAAATAAGCTGGCAACACTGCAGATTGTGTGAGTGTCACTTTGACTAGGTCAGTACATAAACAACCACCGCAGCGTGATTTCTCGCGAACGTAAACAAATACGATGCCGTGTCCTTCCATGTTTACTGTGCGAGTGTAGACCAATCAGAAACATTGCATAACCCTACAAGCAAACGACCTGTTTACATTCATATACTGGTTCAATTCCCTGACCAACCTCGACGTAAGTGTCAGGTTACTTCACGTCTGAAAAATCTGCTCGCAGTATTCCTTCAATTCTGTTAAGTGATTAATTATTTCGAAGCCGTGTGTGATGTCTGATAATTACTACCGAAGCTATGCCAAAAATAAGTTACTCTAAGCATCTTACAAGTAAAAAACTATCTTCGTACATGCTTGTGGAATTACGCATGGAATTTGGAAGGAAACCATTTATTTTTTTCGAAATTGGTTGATCAAAATCCAATTACTTTTTTGTTTGTAATGCTTCTATGAAGCACATATTAGAAGGAATGTAATAACTTCTATTCCACCCGGCATATGTGCAGTTTTTATACACTGAAGTATCGCATATAAATTACAAAAAACTCTTTGTCTTGTGTTTAATTCCAAGGTTGTGCGAATGGGAGTGAATCGACATCGAGATTTATCCCTGTATGTGTGTGTGTGTGTTTGTGTGTGTGTGTGTGTGTGTGTGTGTGTGTGTGTGTGTAATATTTTCAAATATGGCTATTTTAACAGATAGCGCTAATACCCTTAAGTTGGCTGCTTCTTCTGCGCATGCGTAGTATTAACATAGAGTACTTTATTGACATTTTTAGTGATACATTTCATTTTTGAGGAAGTAAAAGGTTAAAACGTAAAGATGGGTGAGTATTAATATCTCTTAAACTCATTTTGGTTATTTAAATTCCCTTCCTATAGCATTTCATATGAAACCGTTACCCTTAGATCTTTTATTTAGATGACAACTGTGCAGCATACTGTGAATCTTTGCTTTCGAAAATTGCCTCGCTGCTGGGGCCGCTCGTGCTTACTCAACTGTCTGTATTGTTTTTCCTAGGAATTGCACGTTTGGCCGCAAGGTGCAGCTGAGTCTCGCCCGTGGGCATGGGGAACCGTGCTAGTGTGTGGTGGAACTGTCAGACAGTGCACACTTCTACAGTGTAAGTATCCAGGTGCCTGCTTCATACTTCTTGGAATTATATTTGTTCTCTCCGCAAATGACCATATTCTACCATATCTTGCTTCCTCAGTTTTCAATTTTGTTCGTAATCATCGTGGGTTGGGTTTTACGATTAGGTTTATGGAAGATCGTACAATGGGGCATATTTTAAAATGTGTTTAATATTTCTAAGGAAGTAATATTGTGTTATATCGTCTCAATTAAAGTGAGAAAATACTTCAAGTACTTATACTTTTGTATTAATATACAATAGTTATACATTGTAGTGAAAATGTTTGGTCTTATATGAGTATTAAATCTATTTTTATCCTTATTTAAATAGGGGTTTTTAGTCAAGTTTGCACTGGAATTGGCAGACATTTTCACGAGAGTTACAGTTCAATTCAGTTCGAAACCTTTTATCATAGGCAATGCAATTTGTTGTTTTTGCTGACGTCGTAATTTTGTTAATTTATTTTTAATTCCTTTTTTTTTCTTTGTATTTGCATATCTGTAATAAATTCATTGTTATCATAGTTTACTATTTTAGACGTATTGTAAAGAGGCAGTAAAGAGACCTGGTATCTTGCTAGGCAGGCGCCTGCGTTTCGTGAAATATTAATACACTTGGGCGTCCATTCAGGTTACGCACAGGTTTAACATCATTTTCAAATCAATGAATTCCTAGACAACTTGGGTTGGCTAAGTAGTTGATGTAAAACTGAGCTATGTTACCGTTAAGGCGTCTGACATATTTAACACAAATAGTTATTCTTGGGGGGGGGGGGGGAAAGGATTAATCCTTCTTACCTATTTGACCTCTTCAATTCCTTACCATTTACATAGTAGATTGAGAAGATATTGCGTTCCATACCAAAATTCCATACCGAGATTACACCGCAAATACCCGTTTTGAAACTACGCGAATCCAAACACTATTTTGAAAAAGCTTCTGTCTCTATTTCTTTCGCCCTCATTCACTCTTTCTCTCTCCCTCTTTCGCTCTTTCTCTCTTTTTGTTTATCTCTTTCTCTCTTTTCCTGTCCCTCTTTCACTCTTTCTCTTTCTGCCTCACTTTCTATCTTTTTCACTCGTTCTCTTTATCCTGTTCTCTTTATCTCTTCCTCCTTCTCTCTCTCTCTTTCTCTTCCCTCTTTCTCTATCCTCTTTCTCTTTTTCTCTCACTTTTTCTCTCTCTCTCTCTTTCTCTCTCTTTCTCTGTTTCTTTTCTCTCTCTTTCTTACTCTTTTTCTCTCTTTCTCTCTCTTTCTTTCTGTTTCTCAACATCTTTCTCTTTCTGTATAGCACTATCTTTCTGTTTCTCTCTTTAAGTTTTACACTATATTTCTCTTTCTCTTTTTCTGTTTCTCACCATCTTTCTCTTTCTCACTCTTTTTCTCTATTTTTCCGTCTCATTTTCTCTTTTCTGCCTATTTGTTTTTCTTTCTTTTCTCTCGTTTTTCTATCTCCTCCTCTCTCTCCTTCTCTTCCTCTCGTCAACCTCTTCCTCTCTCTCTCTCCATCTCTCTTTTTATTTGTCTTTTGTTAACTCGAACGAAAGCTCTGTTGTATAACAAACTTGCTGCTTAACTTTAACGTCTTCTAGGCATGAGAGCAAAATTTTCAAAAAAAAAAAAGAGAAAACAGAAAAGGAAAGGTGCAGAAGGAATTACCTGGCGCAGTTTATATTTTGTTTCTACATATGGCCAAGAATACCATAAATGGTTTTTTCTCGCGTTTATGTATGCCTTTGTAGCATTGTTTAAACAACTTGAACTTATTCGTTCTTTAGATTTCGTTTATTTGTTTGCTTCTTTCTGTTCCTCTGCAAAGGTATCTTGGTTGCTTCCTCAATATAACTGTTATAAGTGTTGACCCAGAATTTCCAGCTTAATATCAAATATTCTTTTCTCGCTCCATTATTGTTCTTATTCGCAATCCACTTTCCATAATACATTTTTATTGCTTTCTATTAGCTCCTTCTTTATACAATCTGCATCTTTTGTACTCATTTCTTTTCTAAGTGACCGTTTTTTCTGCGTTCTAATTTCCTGCAGCTGAGTGCCTGAAATGACACTTATTTGAATATCTACGGCTTCTATTGCTGCAGCATATGTTGCAGTTGCAATATTCCTTCAATCTTAATCCATATTTTCTCATGTTATGTGTTTTATTTTCGCTCGATTGCCAAAGTGTATCTTTCAGTAATAGCGAAAGGAATACGTGCTCTGTATTAAAATTTCAGCAGTCTATTTTGGAGAGGCATCAAGAAATTTAATTAAGTGTCACGCTCGTAGTTCAATATTTATAGAGGAAATACATGTTTACTTTTATGCAATTAGATCAGGCATAGGCAAAATCGCCTCAACTGGGCCACGCCACTGGAACACGTTCTTGCCTCACTCTACCTGCCAACACTCCCTGCACTGCTGTTCAGCTTCCGACACGCTTCATTCAGTTGTTTCATGAAGAGTGGTGGAGTTTGTTGTAAGTTACAAAAACAGGAAATATGCGGATTTCATTTGCAAATATAAAGCGTTGCATATGAAACGCTACTTTGATCAAAAGAGTAAATCAAACTTAAGGTATTTATTTAAAGTTTCAAACAGTGCTTTCTGAATACTCGTATTTGTAAGCATATAAAAGGGAGGATATGATTCGACTGGTTAGGAATTTAGATTCTTATTAGTTTGTTTAATATAAACTATTGTTGTTCGTGTTTCAAAGTTTGAACATAATTTTCAGTATAAACCAAACAACTTATTATGTTGATCAAATAGTTTTAAAATATATCTATGGCTAAATAGCAATGGAATTTTACTGATTTATTTATTGTGGAAGAGAAATAATTTAGTATGTTATTAATCAGGTAGCGGAAGAATATCACACGCATAAGTTAAAGGAAAGTTATAAGGTTCAAGTTCAACACTTTACTGTTTTTATCTTTCATTTGTCCGCCTTTGACTACAATGATTACATCAGTGACGTTTGCTTTGGAACATAATGGCTATCGGCAATTGTGTAACTCGTATACATTGGGTTCTGTGTATACAAGATATCTCCCTCCCTCCCTCCCCCCCTCTCTCTCTCTCACATACACACACACACACACCGCAGTCATATTCTCAATTTTACTTTTCCTACTACGTATAGTAAGCAGGGGAAGTATTTTTTAATTTTTTTTTATTAATATCCCGCCTTTAACCCCGATGGTTATATCGGCGACATCCCCTGAGGAACATATTGCCTGACGGCAATAGTGGTACTCGTATAACAATGGACAGTACTTAGGGATTTTATACGTTAAATTCACCCACACTATCACACTCGTTCATACTTCCAAACTCTTGAGAAGAAAGGGAATAATCTTGGCTAGAGAAAAATTCCCACCCCCAGTCGGGAGTTGACCTGGGGACGCATTGCACAATAAGCAGGTGCTGTACCGACTGAGTTACGGGGGCAGTCAGGGGGAAATTCGACGTCTAGATTTCACAGGAAATATGTTCTGAGGCGCCCAGAATTAAAAAAGCAAATTTGAAAAAGGTCTGGGTGCGTGTGTGGGTGTATGGGGTGTAGGGGTGGGTGTGGGTGTACATATACAGTATAACTCGAAAACAAAAGGTCGATTAAAAGCCAATGTTGGTGTTTAATATCTTTCAAGGACACGACACGAAGATTTTGAAGAATATTCCCCCAACCTAAATAACCCCTTATATGGACATTTTTTCAAAAATATTGCTGGCTATAGCCCACGTAGTCCTGTTTACTCTTGATGACTTTTGCATAACTGTTAAAGCCTAAGCGATAAACCAAATCTTACTATAGAAAACTGTGGATCTGGCTAAAACATAATTTATGTCCTCAAATATAAGGTTGTTATTCATATTTTTATGCCTTAGCCGTGCAAAGAGAATGGAATCTCAAATCTTTCATATAGCGAGCAGCTTTAAAAGATTTAACTATCGCTCAAATCCTACTTACATAGCTTTTGATTTTCCAGCTATAAGGAATTAATAACTATACTTATTACTTGGTGATTAAATATTTCTTAAGATTAGAAGATACATATTAGTTTGTAGAAATATATAACGAGAGTTTTATTCACGGAGTAATTAATTACAATTTATTCAAACGTAGACATTGTGCTGGTTTCGAAATGGCGATATTTATCCTTTTTATGAAAGGATAAACGTAATTGCCATTGACAGGCAACAAAATAGGGAACTAATTCCTGACCCTACAATCAGGATTTGAAAAAATATGTAGACCAATTTAAGAATGTTCATAAAGCAAAAAACTGCGTTATGGGTATTGTATTCCTTACTTCTAAGAGACAAATTGCTCTTTTTGGGCTGATTACTAAATTTACTGTTAATTTGTTTCGTTTTGTATTGCAATTAAGTGTTTTAGAACATGTTGGTACAAATTATCCGTGATTCTTTGTACATTTTACACAATCGTCTGTATACTGCACTAAATTAAATTAATAATTCTAAAATGGTTGACTGTCCTATTTCCAAATTTTATAACAATGTTGCACATTATTACACCATATCTATAAAATATTTTTATTTTATAGAAGTTTTGTCCTTTATCATTAATATTTAAACTTGTCGTTTTCTACAGATCTATTAGCAGGCGTGTCTTTAAAAGAACCCTAAAATAGGACACCTATTTAACGACTGGGTATTCTCATATTACCCCTGCACCTACAAGAATACTAGCAATAAATTCTACAAATGTTTACCTCGACTGACGTAAAGAAGGTAGAGGAATAAGAGTTTATAGCAACAATTAGTACAAGAGTAGAGAAAGTCATGTGTATGTAACACAGAATATATTTTACTTTCAGGAGAGTAATCGTGGCTAGAGAAAAATTGTCACTCCCCAGCCGGAAATCGAACCCGAGCCCCCTCACATACAATGCAAGTGCTCTACCAAAAGACTACAGGGCCAAATGGTCATATTATTGTGGTAGAACAGTAAAAATCTGATGTGTTGCACTCATATGACTTTGTCTACTCCTATACTAACCATTCTTACAAACTCTTATTCCTATATATTCTTCGTGTATATAAGATAACCATTTGCAGAAATTATCTTATTGCTTATTTCCTTGTAGGTGCAACGGCAATATGGGAATACAGTAGGCTTTGAGCGATAGTCAAATCTTTTAAAGCTTTCAAATTCCGTTTTCTTTGCACGGACTATAAAGACATGAATAACGATGTTCCATTTGACAGAAGTTAAGTTATCCAAAACTCACACAAATAACACGGAATATCTCCGAAATGGTTAACTCTACACAAAAATGTATTTGTACATAAATTGTGTATTTCAGCAATATCTACACTTTTTGTAGAGTAAGATTTGGTCTATCTCTTAAGGTTTATACAAAAATCTTCCAGAGTAAATAGGACTAAATGGGCTATAGCCAGAAAATTCAAGATATACATTTGATTTTTCCTAAATCTATCTCAAACATTTTAATCAAAATCGTAGCCATTTTTACGAAAATAAAAATTTTCGAAAAATATTCCATGTAAAGAGTAACTTAGGGTGGAGGAAGTTTTTTCAAAATCTTCGTGTCACATCCTTGAAAGACATTAAGTTTAAATACCAACTTTGGCTTTGAACCGAATTTTCTCTTAAGTTATGCTGTCCACAGACAGACAGACAGACAGACAGACAGAACAGACAGAACAGACAGACAGCCAGACAGACACACACACGGACCTTTTTATAAGAATTTATTTGTTTTTGGATTCAGGTGGCCTCAGAACATATATTTCCGTTAAAATCTTAACATGGAATGTTTGAGTGGAATACAATACTTCCTCTACTTTGCTATGCGTATTAGAGAATGTAAAAATAGTAGCAATAGTGGCATAGTTTTGAACATCCCTGTGTTATTGAAACGTCTCTCGTAATCCATTAGCGCAGTGCGCCGGTGGGAGAAGATGAGTGTTTTTGTAAACCCCGTGTCTCGAACCAGCTGATATCAGGGTCATGCTGTTAACCTACGTAACAGCGCTGAAGCAAAGGGCCGCTTGGCCATTAGCTCAGACAATGGACCGAGCATAGCATAATTTTTCCATTTACTGCACGGAAACCTTTCTGTCCTATCATATAAACCACTTCGCCTCACTGTGTATGTTTATTAAATGGCAAGCTTGGACAGAAAAAAGACAACTTGCGGTACATGCGTGGCCTAAAAAGAGTTACAGGTCGTGAAACCTATTTCCGACAAATGGCTTTGGTCCTTCCTTCCTCTGTGATGTCACAAAATGAGACTGAAACTTTGTTGTAGCTCCAAATAACAGGGCAGCCTAAATAGGAAGTGGTAAACAGTCTCATATTCAAGTAGCAAAACATGGAGCTTCTCACATCCTCCCTAATCCCTGTCGTGCCATTTTCAACTTTTTCAAAAATAGAGATGAATTGTTTCTTAGGGGTAGTTACAGAAACTTCCTTATATATATTGGATTCATTTTACAGTTCATTAAATGCATGAAGAAAATTTCGAGAGAAGTGAGTTACGAACTTATTTTTATATGTAGAATGTCATCTTATTTAGTGGAAAAATACAAATAAAACCTCTGGCAATTTAAATTATTTTCAACATACTGTCTTCCACGCTACTGGGAAGACCTGGGCGTCAACAACGAAAAGAAAATACTGCTACTGCAACTATTGCTGCTGCTATCCTCTTACTCGTCCTACTCCTCCTACTTCTACTGCTACTCCCTCTTCCTT